>JAFEMH010000922.1:0-382500 GCA_022495995.1 Adenophora triphylla var. japonica
TTTTAAGAAATTTTGTGTGTGAATGAAGGACACAATTTTTAGCTCTCATTATATTACAGTTTGGTTTTGGTTTTAAAATTAGTCTGGTATTAAATGTTTTGTGGTTAAAATAAAGTGCTAGTTATATACTTCCTTCGGTTTATCTCTTTTTTTTTTTAATGGTCATTGTAATCGAATTTCTGAACATAATTTTATAGAACTATAAATCACTTTATACAATTTTAAAAATTGTTATGGATAATATTTCTTATGATAAAACAATAATAATTTTTAAAATTGTATAAAAATATTTAAATTTTGATCTAAATTCAATTAAGTTTAGCTATAAGAATTAAATATATAAGAATTAAAATGGGTCAAAATCTTTCAAAATAAAAGAAGCATATAATATAAATCTCTCCTTAAAATATGCATTCCAAATAAATACTCCCTACTTACGTTGAATTGGAAACCTAATCCGTTCAATATTAGTGCAGCCCACCAGCGAGACTCTTAGGACTCATTTGGTAGCCGAATGAGATTAGTCCCGTATTAATAGTGAGGTGATTGTTAATCATGTGCCTAACCCTAAAACGAATTATTAATAGTGAGGGGATTGTTAATCCTATGCCTAACCCTAAAACGAATTAAGAGAAACACGTTTCGTGGAGGTTTGCAGCCTTCAAATTATACATTTTCCCAAGATGTGGGGAGCCCTTTCATGAGGCATGGGAAAGATTCAATACAATGTTAATACAATGTCCCCAACACAATTTTACACTACCTCACCGAACCAAGCCTTTTATGATGGCTTGAATGACAATGGTCAATCAATGGTCGACAATGCTGCCGAGGCTCGATAGGAGCCAAGACCCCGGAAGAAACTAAAGCTTTATTTGAGATGTTGAGTGCTAACTCTCAACAAAAGAGTTCGAGGGGTAGAAACAAGGGGGTACTTGAATTGAATGCTAGTGATAATATTTCAAAGCGGATTGCACTTTTAAATAATAAATTGGATAAATTATTTGCTTGTGGCACTTCATTGGTGCCAATGTTATTGCGATTATTGTACAAATTGTGGTTTATCATCTCATGTGACTAATATGTGTTCAAGTGCAGCAAATTTCTTTATAATCCTGAACAGGCACATGCTTTTAATGGATATGCACCAAGGCCACCACCCCAAGGCAACCAATATGGCAACTACAATCCACGGGTGGCTATCATAATCAGCAAGTGAAACTCTCTTCATGTGCCACCACCTGGACAACATGATAAAGAGCACTTTGGGAGCCCTGCAGCCAGCGAGTTAAGGATGGAGATGCAAAGAAAGTAATAGAAATACGAGATCTTCGCTTTTGAAAAGATGGGCACACAAGTAGAGCAACTTGTGAAGGTTGTCCAAGAGTTGATGAAAGCGAAGAACCCACCTGAGCAAGCAAAGTCAATCACAACAGTGTGGGATGAAAGTGAGGAAATTGAGGAGGTATTTCTTTCTTCCCTTGATAATTTTGAATGTGATAATAGTGATAATGTTAATGAGGAAGAGGATGAGATGGGGGAGGTTCAATATGTATTTTCTGCATTAAATTTAGAAACCCCTCTCCCCAATGTTGTGAAAACCACACCCCAGAGAGGTGTGGAGTTTGAAAAGATTAAACATGTTCAAAAAGACCCCGGGTATTTCACTATCCCAATTTCTTTAGGGGGTAAAAATTTTAAAGGTTTATTGGATCTTGGGGCAAGTGTCAATGTGATGCCCTTTCATGTTTTTAGAAGTTTGGGGGTATGTGAGTTGAAACCACCCATGAGAGACTTGCAATTGGCGGATCTCTCAATCAAAAGACCTTTAGGGGTTATTGAGGGGGTGTCGGTTAAAATTGATAAAATCATTATCCCCATTGACTTTTATGTGATGTGTATGGAGGGATCAAGTGAGGAGCAACTGAGAACTCCCATTCTACTTGGGAGGCCATTTATGTTTGACACTAAGGCCACCATTGATGTGTGTCAAGGGGTGGTGTCCTTGAGAGGTATGGGGGAGAAATGTAAATTTTGTATGCTTAAAAATGATAAGAAACCCTTCCCCACAGATGGTTTCGTAGGAGCCATAACCGATGCTCCAATTTTTAATTATGATGTGAATGGATGTGAGAAAAGTGGGGATAATGCGGACGTCTGTCCGGTGGCTAGTAACATTAAGGCCGACCAATACTCTAGGAGTAACGGGTCGTATCACTCCCCACACGACTCCCATAAAGAGTCGATTCCATCACATTTACCACAAGGGCCTTCAAAATCGAGAGTTAGTGAGGAGAGTTATAGTGATTTATCTGATTCTATATTTTTAAATATTTTTGTGCATGATAACTCTCTTGATCTTGGTTGTGAGAATGGTGTTACGAGGTTGCGTAAAAGGTTGAGTTTGGGGTGGAAACCCCAATAAAAAGAAAAGAAAAAGGGGTAAGCACAAGCGTAAAGTTTCAAAAATAAATGTGGCTTTACCCCTACTTGTTGACAATGGAGAGCTGATTTGGAAAGAGAAGGGCATTTGTGCCCGTGAGGAGAAGAGATGGTCCAAAGGCCGCAAAGCTAAGGCCAAGTAAGCTTGAGACCATAGTAGGGCTAACGACTTTAACCAAATGCGCTGCTTGGGAGGCAACCCAATGAGGTATGTTTTATTTTTATGTTAATTACTGCTTAGTCGTGTCTTGCCATCCGTTGAGCCCAAGGCACGCTTTTGTTCTCTTTGCTCTGAGGACATAGCATGTTTTGAGTTTGGGGGTGGGCAACTCTCCGAGTTTGTGGGTTTATAGGGGAGTGTATATAGTGTCACCCTCTAAAAAAATAGAAAAATTTAAAAAAATTTGTTCTTTTCATAGTTGGGATGTTGGCCAAAGTCTGTGATGATTAGAGTGTGCTAAAATTTAAAATCACATGTGCTATTATTTGTGTGGTGATTGGGATTGCATTGAAATATTTAAATTATGATTGCACCACCTCTCACTTCCGTATCATATTCTTGGTCATTGTCATCAACTTAGGTGCCTTTTATGGGATCACTTTGTGTATTCTCGGGGTCCCTAGAACATGTTTGCATGATTGTCAATAACACGTCAATAGGTTACTTGATATATATGGCTATTCTTTGAATCCATTTTTGTGAGCCTTAAACTTGCTAGTCACTTATATAAAATTTTCCGCTAGAACCCTTTTGAGCCTGAAAAAGAATGGAATCTCTCACAAAGTGGGAGGTTATCTTAGACCACCATTCGCCTTCTTTTGTACCCTCATTGTCCTACTCTTTTAACTTATACACAAATTTAAATTTTCTCACCTTTTCAAGAAAGTGAAACTAGGGAATGAATTGGGAATTGTGGGGGAAGTTTGGAAAATTAAGGGTTGAATGGAAAGTGGTCACGAAAATAAAGAAGTGGGTCATGTTATGTAATGAAAAGAGGGGCTTGATAAAAAAAAATAAAAAAAAATATATTGAATGCACATTCTTCGTGATGTAATTGTGCAGAGCAAAAAGAAAAAAAAAAGCAAAATAATAAAAAAAAAAAATAAATAAAAAAAAAATCGAGCCCTCTCTAATATCAAAAGTGAAATTGTATTTCAAGGTGACTAAAGGAAGTAGTGGAATGTGCTCAACCCCATGTCAATGTATGAAAAAGTTTTAGTTTGTGGGTTGGCACATTGGGAAATAATAAGGGTGAGCGGAGGTATTATCATCAAAGTGAGGATGTATTGTTAAAAGAAGACTTTCTAGTTTCACTTTCATATTTTCGTATGTCCTTACCTTCATTTGTAACCATGAACCTAGCCCTTGCTAATTGTTGCACTTAACTTTTAAGCCATATTATTCTTTCAATATCGAGTAATCGGGTTGACAATCGTGTAAATATGCATATGAGTGTCCTTTTTGGGTTGTATTGTCTATGGCATTTTGATTTAGAGCATCACTTAGTGAATCCATAAACAATCTTAGGTTGTTGACAGTGATCTCCCATAATTCATTCATCATTCATGCCGCGGTGGAAAATTGTGAGTTTTATGCTTCAATGTGATTGTAATCCCATTACTGTGGTGGCACTTGTTGATTATGAGTGTTGGTAAGGATCTGAGACTTGTATGGCCAATGACTCATCTGTGATAGAACATCCCAAAAATAATTATTTTGCTTTAATGTTTTATTATTAGTAGTTAGAGTAGTTGTATTTTACTTCTTTTAGTTTTGTTTTACTCAGGACGAGCAAAAGGTTAGTTTGTGGGTGTTTGATGAATGTGTATTACCCATTCAAATGATGCACTTTTAGGCTTTCCTTGAGTTTGATTCCCAAGTTTTATGTATATTTGATGTGGTTTGTGAGTATTTTATGAGTACAGGGTATAGAGCTGATTAAAGGTGCATTTTATGGCTAAAAAGTGCAAAAGGAATAAAGTGGAGCGGAGCAGAGAAGGAAAAAAACTGAAATTACGAGCTCAAGGACTAAACTGGCATTTGAAAGCTTTTGGACTGAATGGGAAATATTGGAAAACTCAAGGACCAAATTGGAATTATGGAATTTTTGGACGAATTTGATTTATAAAAATTCCTGGGTTAAAATAAAAAATAAAGTCTCAAAGAGCGAAGCGCAAAAGAAGTGATTATAGCGATCAAAATGGACTTGGCAATTGCGGAGACGAAACGAGTATACTAATTATATAAACTAAGGCAATGGAGTGGCCGGCCAAATCAGTTCTATGGCCGAGGAAAGGTTGGGCTGCTGGGCCAGGGTTTTGAGAAATGGGGCCAATGCTGCAAAGGACAAACTCCCTGCAATCAAGGGCGTCCGCGCCAATCTTCCAGGGCGGCCGCGCTTCAGGGGCAAATTACGGCCAAAACTCTCGGCCAAGTAGGGCGGGCGCGCCAGATGTTAGGGCGGCCGCGCTACGTCGTTTCCAGCCGCGGTTTGCACTTAATTCTCAGGGGCAGTTTCGTATTTTCCAGGCCTTGGTCGATTGATTTGCCCTAGTTTTATATAAATATAGCAGTCACGTATAGGATTTTAATATATTATCATCATATATTCATATTATCAGATTATTAGATTGATAGTTTTATTTTCTTTTCTCTTGGGAATTCAATTGAAGGGAAGAATTCATCAATCCAGGTTTTTATTATTTGTAAATTATGAGTAGCTAAATTTCTTAGATTTGTAGATTGGTCGAACCTTTACCGGATTTCTATGCATTAATATTTTAATTCTTTCTATTTAATTCCTTCTAGTTCAATAATAGATTTTAATTTCTTGTTCTTAGATTTGAGACGTATGTTAAGATACGAACTCATCTTTGAATAATTGGGTATTTATCGAGCCATTAATTTGGGCGATTTATACATAGACTGCTATTGATTGAATAACTTGATCTGTGCCGTAATAGAATCGGATCAACGTTAGGTTTTCATATTCTTGTGTGTTTAATTTATTCTTGGTGTATTGTGGAACCGTAATAGAATTCACAATATTAAAAAGAGTATTTAGGATTGTAATCCGGCCACCTAACCGTGTCGATCCTAGCAAAAGTGAATGAACCCTAGAAGTTGAGTTAATGTTCTATAAAGTAAAATTCTGCATAGAATGATGGTAAAGTGAAATCCAATCTACGAATCTCTGCTCATAATCTGTTTTCTCGTTTAGTTAGTTTTAGTTATTTATTTTATGTTTTTAGTTTTAAATCAAATCTATAAACTTTGGTTACAAAATTCACTGCTTTCACTTTACTTGTTTACCAACGAGTCTCTGTGGATTCGACCCCTGCAATTGCATACTGCTACACCGGTAGTGAGTACACTTGCTCGGTTTTTATTACAAGAGGGAGTTTTCCTCCATCAATCGGGAGTTTACCAAAGCGCCCCTTAATACAATTTTATCGTATTAAAATGCACCTAAAAGGGTAGCGAATTGGATTGGCGTACTTACATGTAATTGTGGCCATTGATTATTTCACCAAATGGATTGAGGCAAAGCCTTTGGAAAAAAAAATAGAGGAAAATGCCATCAACTTCATCCACAATTACATTTGGTGTCACTTTGGGGTGCCACATTCAATTGTTTCAGACAGCGGGCTACAGTTTTCCACAGCTTTTGAAACAGAAATGAATAGATTAGGGGTTAAACACTGGAAGTCGTCAGTCGCTTATCCTCAGGGTAACGGGCAAGTAGAAGCAGCAAACAAACTAGTATTGCCATCACTAAGTAAGGGCCTAATTGGTTGAGCTGGTAGATGGTTGGACGAACTGCCCCTTGCTCTTTGGGCAGTCCGGATAACCACCCGGGGGCCTAAAGGGGAAATCCCATTTGCCCTTACTTTTGGCTCGGAGGCTATGTCACCTGCCGAGCTACGAATTCCTACAGCTAGGGTGGCTTTGTTTGATCAGAACCAGAATAACTCCAACAGATTGCTCGACTTGGACCTACTAGACGAGAAACGAATGAATGCTCAGTTTAGAATGGTAAACTACAAGTAGAATACTAACGGTTATCATGACAAGAAGGTCAAGAAAAGGTTGTTCAATGTTGGGGACTATGTGCTAAGGAAGATCGAGGTAACCGGAAGAAAAGCAGAACATAATAAGTTATCTCCAAACTGGGAAGGATCCTACATCGTCACCAGAATTGTCGAGGAGGGGACCTACATGATTGGCCATCCAGGTGGTGATGAGCTGAAACATCCTTGGCATGCTAGCCACTTAGTTAGATACTATTTCTGATTGAGCTCTTTATGTAACGATCTACTTCACCAATAAAATGGGGTTACCCCCGAAAAGTTCTATTCACAAATTGTGTTACGTTTGCATCTTATTCAATTTAGGTCCGACTCTTAGTCGATCTCAAAATATCAAACAGACTCGACTAAAGTCCTTAGTCAACCTCATTTTTAACAGGTTCGACTGAAGACTTACGTCAGTATCATTCCTTAACAGACTCGACTAAAGTCCTAAGTCAACCTCGTTCATAACAGGTTTGACTGAAGACTTACGTCAGTCTTGTTCCTTAACAGACTTGACTAAAGTCCTAAGTCAACCTCGTTCTTAACAGGTTCGAATGAAGACATACGTCAGTCTCGTTGCTTAACAGACTCAACTAAAGTTATAAGTCAACCTCGTTCTTAACAGGTTCAACTGAAGACTTACGTTAATCTCGTTCCTTAACAGACTCGACTAAAGTCCTAAGTCAAATTTGTTTTTAACAGGTTCGACTGAAGACTTACATCAGTCTCGTTCCTTAACAGACTCGACTAAAGTCCTAAGTCAACCTCGTTCTTAACAGGTTCGACTGAAGACTTGCGTCAGTCCCGTTCCTTAAACAGGCTCGACTAAAGTCCTAAGTCAACCTCGCTCTTAAACATGTTTGAGTGAGGACTTATGTCAGTCTCGTTTCTTAAACATGCTCGACTAAAACCTTGGTCAGCTTCGTTGTAGCCTACTGATCTGACCAAAACTTTGGTCGATCTCCTACTTAATCTAGTTCGACAAAAAGACAGCAACATGGATCAGAACAAAATGATTCAAACAGTCAACTAGCGTTAATAAAAAGTCCCCCTAAAGTGGGCCAGGACTTGTCAAAATACGAATTACAAGTTAAAATGCCTCCCAAGCCGGGCTAAGGCATCGACAAATAAAAACAATAAAAGAAAAAATGTTTGGGACTTGTTCATTACAAAACTAAACAAAGAATGAAAGATCAACTTTCTGGATCATCGTTGGGCTGCTCCTGCTATTGCTCCTGGTACTCAACATCATGAAAAACTTGATCTTGGGTGACCTTGTCTTCTTCATCGACCTCGTCGGCCTTCTCTAGCTCTTGAAGTACAGCATTAAAATTCCTTTGCTCAATGGGAGGGGCGACCCAAGGCTCCACTCCATCTTCAGCATCTTGCTGGGCAATGACAGCCAGGTCGTTGGCATTAAATGGAACAAGGGAATGACCAGCTCGAGCTACCTCTTCATACCTTTCAGCGTGGGCCCATTCAGCCAATTTCTAAACGGGCAGCTCGACTGAAGGATCGACCAAGGCCCACTGAGCCATGTGTTGACGACCAACATCATAAAAACCCCTAACTCAGGATACTATAATGTGGTAGTATTCATCGTTGTTCTTAAACAGCTCGACGACAGCCTTCTCTCTAGCTTGGGGCTCCTCCTCCCATTTGAGCCGGGCAGCCCGATGATCTTCACTCATCTTGATCATGTGATTATTGCGCTCTTAGATCATCTCAGTCAGCTGCCCGGCTCTCCTTACAGCCTGACCTTCTATTGCCTGGCCGCAACTGCCTCCTCCTCCAAAGCAGTCTTGATAGGAGCAAAGGATTCCACCTGATCTTTAAGAGGATCCAGCCGCTCCCTTGGCACCTTTAGATCGGCCAAGGTCTTATCCCTCTCCTTCTCAGCGTTGAAGTGAGCAGCTTGAAGAGCTTGGCACTGGGATTCGGAGTCCACTAGCTTCTCCCTTAGCTCCGCGACCTCCCTAGCCTTTCTGGAATATTTTGTGGAGGCTATTTACTCCTTTTCAATCGCAGCTCTCCAGCTGCACCTAGCCTACACAGTGAGGGCAAGAGACTACACAACACAAAGAAAGTGGTCAATACAACTGTACGTTCACCGAAAAATTTATGTAAAATTGAGAGTCGCCACGCCGTTTTAAAGGAAACATTGAAAACCTTTTTGAAAAAGAGAAAATGGGTTCGGGGGTCAGGTTACGTGTTGGGAAGAACCGAGAGTTCACCCAACACGCCTCGTAAACGAGTCTTTCTATTTTTCAACATCCAATTCATTCAATAAGTGTGTGTAAATGTGTGAGAGAAAATATGTGATAAAATGCATTTTAATGCTTTGTTTTATTGATCAACTGAGGAAATTACATCTTGTGAACCATTTACTACGGGAGGCCACATCCCAAATACAATGAGGGTCGAACAGAGATTACAACTGAAATGAGCCTTCTGTAGGTGGCTAGTTATGTCACACGATCCAGGACCTGGGGTGGTTAGTTGTGTCACGTGACACAACGTGCCACTCTGCAGAGGCTTTACACAATTTACTTACAGAATGCACAAAGGATCACCAAAGCTGAATTACATCATAGATTCGACTCAGGGAACACACGAATCATCATCCAATTGATCAAAGGGGTGTGGATATGGAGAGATCCACACTCCCTTGATGAACAAGCCACAATTATATTCAAATTACATCATAAGCATGAAATAAAACCAAGCAAAGCAACTTAAACAGAGAGATGGCGATTGCAACTTGATAATTAAAGCAGATGGAGATTAATTATCAAGTTGTGAATAGAAATTGAATATGAATTGTGCAAAGAGCAAAATATAAGAGAGAGAAGGAGGGAGAGAGTTGTTACCCTTGTAGATCCACAATCTATACACCAAGTTAGGTGTAGGGATCTTCAAATCAGCTGCAGATGGTGGATTTGAATCTAGAAAGGATGGGAGACTTGGATCTCCAATTGGTATGAAGTGTACGAGAGTAGATATGTGAATTGTGAATGAGAGAGAGAGATTTGAGGGAATTGGTGTGTGTTGTGTGTGTTTTAGGAGAGAGAGAGAGGTTTCTGGGCACATTTTTGGCAGAGTGACAGTAGGGAGGCTAAAAAAGGATCCAAAAATGAGAGGGGGAGGGTCTTATTTATAACTGCTGATGAGAGGCCAGTTGTGTCGCACGACCTTGCGTTGTGGTTTTCCTTGGCTCATTGTGTCGCACGACTTGCCAAGCCTGTTAACCGTTTCTGGCACCAACAACTGGTTCTGGAACATTCCAGGATAATTCCTTAAAGGTCCAAAATAAATAATCTTCTATAGGTCCTTTTGCATGGAAAAAATTCTTAAAAGTACTTCCTTCGCAAGAAACTTATAAAAACTTCCCGGAAGTCTCAAAATGGACCGGAAATTTACCAAAACGCCCCCTAGTGCAATTTTATTGAGTAAAAGGAAATTTTATTGGGTCACGAATTGTATTGGCGTACTTACAGAGCCTCTCGGCAACGTCACTTATAGATGAAGTGAGATTGTCGATAAGAAAGATCCCAAGCCCAATGAGCGGATGGTGGGAGTAGTGGACCAGAGTGGTCAAACTGCCAGTCCTGCTGGGGATATGGCAAATGAAGGAAAATGATTGATATGGTTGGATGGCTGGACCTTTTTGGGAAAGGATTCCTATGTATCCCTAGGAGGGAATCAAGCCTGATCGTAGTTCGGAGGAGTGACAATTGGTGGAATATAGAAAATGCCAGGGACAACATGGTAGAGATATGTTTTCATACCTGTGCTGTGCTTACCTGTAGCTGTGATGGAGACTTGCCGTGTGGAACGGGATTGGATGAAGATGTGCTGGTGTAAAAGGGCTTTGATGAAGATGTGTCAGTGCAAACGGGCTTTGATGAAGATGTGCCGGTGCAAACGAACTTAGATGAAGATGTGCCGGTGCGAACGGGCTTTGTTGAAGATGTGCCGGTGCAAACGGACTTTGATGAAGATGTGCCGGCGCGAACGGGCTTTGTTGAAGATGTGTCGGTGCAAACGGGCTTTGTTGAAGATGTGCCGGTGCAGACGGGCTTTGATGGAGACGTGCCGGTGCAAACGGGCTTTGTTAAAGATGCGCCGGTGCAAACGGGCTTTGGTGAAGATGTGCCGGTGCAAGCGGGCTTTGTTGAAGATGTGCCGGTGCAGACGGGCTTTGAAGATGAAAACGTGCCGGTGCAAAAGGGCTTTTGATGAAGATGTGCCGATGCAAACGGGCTTTGATGAAGATGTGCCGGTGCAAACGGGCTTTGATGAAGATGTGCCGGTGCGAACGGGCTTTGTTGAAGATGTGCCGGTGCAAATGGGCTTTGATGGAGACGTGCCGGTACAAACGAGCTTTGTTGAAGATACTCTGGTGCAAACGGGCTTTGGTGAAGATGTGCCGGCGCAAGCGGGCTTTGTTGAAGATGTGCCGGTGCAGACGGGCTTTGAAGATGAAGACGTGCCGATGCAAACGGGCTTTTGATGAAGATGTGCAGGTGCAAACGGGCTTTGTCAAAGATGTGCCGGTGCAAACGGGCTTTGATAAAGATGTGCCGGTGCAAACGGGCTTTGATGAAGATGTGCCGGTGCAAACGGGCTTTGTTGAAGATGCGCCGGTGCAAACGGGCTTTGAAGATGAAGGCGTACCGGTGCAAACGGGCTTTGTTGAAGATGTGCCGGTACAGACGGGCTTTTGATGAAGATGCTCCATCCAAAACGGGATTTTGATGATTGTCAAACCAGATGAACTTTGCTGTTAAGATTACTAGAAAACAGACTTTGCTGACGATTTACCGTTGCAAGACGGGCTCTGCTGATGATTTTCCATTGCAAGACGGATATTGCTAATGATTTTCCATTGCAAGACGGGTATTGCTAATGATTTTCCATGCCAGACGGGCTCTGCTGATGATTTTCCGTTGCAAGACGGATATTGCTGATGATTTTCCATTGCAAGACGGACTTTGTTGATGATTTGCCGTTGCAAGATGGGTATTGCTGATGATTGTCAAACCGGATGAACTTTGCTGTCGCTGAGACTGATGAGCACTATTGCTTGGATATTGAGGCAACTAAGGCTTTTTCAGACGATGCTGATAAGTCTGAAGAAGATGAGACTGATGAAGATGATGAAGGCATAATATACCACCTGCAGGATTTGAATTCCTTGTCTAGATTGTGATTGAGGAACAGTCTCCATGATCAGATTCTAATCATTTGATTATTGTACCCTGTGGGGGGGGGGGAGGAATGCAACATTCTAGGCACTTTGCAAGGATTTGAACTCAATTATTGTTAATTTTATGCATTATTAATCTTGATGCACGAGTCCATCTCGACTGGGGATGAAAAATGGAGTGAGGATTTTGTAGGGCTTGATGAGTTGATATGTATATGTAGCAAATGATGGATTGTGTATGGGATGGGTGTGTATATGTATGATGATGAATGGGTTATGAACCCTCTCCCACGCAATTGAGGAGTGTATGAGCGATGATTTGAGGAAAGGTGCAGCCTAGGCAAGTCGGGGATGCTCCCGGGAGTACGGATTGCAGCAGTTGAGCAGGTGATAAGAACAAAGTGTGTCGCGCACCCGAAACAGCAAGCAGCAGAGGAAGTGCAGAGAATGCCCTGGCTTTGAAGAGATGACTAGGCGAAGCCCCGATCTTGAGGAGGTGACTTGGCGAAGCCCCAGTTGATAACGCAAAGCAAACCCGAAGTGAACTTGATAAGGAGTGGATCCATCATGTAGCCAAGTGAATGCAGAGGATACCTTGGCAAAAAATACTGATACGGGAGAGCTTGAGAGAACAGCATAGCGAAAGCCCCAGCTTGAAGAGCTCCAATGCAGCCTTATTGTAGACAGAATCATCATGTGGCCAAGGAGGCATCCATCTTTCCAGACCTTAGTCAATCAGTCATTGGACAAGACTCAGAAATGTATACGTGCAGGGGCACATCTTTCGAAAAGTGGGAATGAATCCCGATTTTGTATATCACACTCGCTTTGGGTTTGACTCTTTTGAGAGAGTATAAGCATCACAAGGTGTGGAAAAGTGTATGGAAGCCCCTGCTGACAGAAAGACATTGTTTGGCTCTATATTCCTAGAATGTAGAAAGAGAAGACTTGTCGAGACATTTGAAAACTTATTTTATTCATGATGATCACAAGGCTGCTTAAAACCCTTTATTGATGTTCGGGTTATTCGACCACTAATCCTGATATGAACAAATATTTTGATTAATCATGAGGAGAAAGCCAACTGATATCAAGAATCAAATTTGGAAAGATGGAAAGAGGATTTGTGTATAGGGACGGCCCTTGATGAGACCGGATTTTCTGAGATTTGATGTGTTTGTGACCGGACCATTTCTGGTTGCCTACGTTCCCCTCATAGTGAGGAGCTCAGGTCGCCGTAGTTCGGGCAAGTCCCGATTGAAAGAGAAGGAATGTGGAGATTCGAGGATCTTTTGAGAATTGGAGGATTTAAGAACATGTCTCCTTGGAGTGTCAATGAAAGCACGAATGCGAAGCCCCAGTGAGGCATTCACGGGAAGTGTTTTATGGAGAAGAAACGACATATGCTCACATGAAATGTCAAATGAATTGGATTTGCATAATCTCTGATTGATGGTCTTGAACCGAGATGGATTGGATTCCAATTTAAGCAAGCAATGAAGCATTAATTTGATTTAGATCTTGATGAGATATTAGAATGAAACTGCTATCCGGTAGGAACTATAGCTGGGTTTCAGGCTTCGATCGGCCATCAGGTGATTTGGAGTATCATGACCTCTTAAGATGTTGATTGAACCTCTAAAGATGAGAGGTTGGCTTTTGAGGATGTGTTTAGGATCTCTAAGACGAGGATATTGATTATATTTTCACTGCCTCTTAATATGAGAGGTCGAAATTGGCTTTGGCCAAAGGCAATGGTAATGGGAGTATCCTCTAAAAGCGAGAGGATGGTTGGAATTGATCAAGGTGATGAAAATATCCTCTAAAGCGAGAGGAGGGTTTGGGATTATTTTGCGGATACTGGTGAGAGGAAGTCCAAGCTGTCGAGAACTTTTGCGAACTTGTGAGAATTCAGGCTCCTTTTTGAACATTGGAGAGCTTCTTGAGAAGTCGAGAACTTTTACTGAATTGTGAGGATTTAAAAGTCCTTCTTTTGATAATTGGGGAGGCCTCTTGAGGAGTTGAGGATTATATTTGTCCTTCTTTCATGACTTGAGTATTTTGTGCATCGCCGATTCTCGAAGTTAATTTCTTGGCATTGCTTGGACTTCTCTCAGCAAGGATCAAAGATGATGGCTAAACGGGGTTTCAAAACATGCCGATCTTGAAATGAAAGGGTATTATTTAGTGAGGGTGAGGTAATGGCTTCCCTATGTTGAAAGGCTTCAACCGCAATTCCTACCGGATGATCTAAACGAATTTAAGGCTTCATTGCTTGCTTAAGCTTAATTGAGAAAGATTACTGCAAATCCACTGAGCAACGGAACGCTGAGGACGATGAAAGAGATGTGAGCATATGAGATGCGAGATGGGGAATTGGTGAGCCCCAATTTGAGAAGGATCTCAGTTGATTTTCTCACTTCGATTAATTTAAATATTAATCATTTTAATGCATTAGTGATTGAGCAGCACAAGTGATCATGCAGAATAAAACCATTTCAATTAAGTGTAATGTGGGTGTGCAAGTGATGTCTCGAGTCTAGCAAGAAGAGAAACAAAGACTTTTATTACTGAAAGACTCATAACATGAGCTCAACAGACTTGTGACAACATAAAGGAAACTCTAAAACCTACGGCACTGACTGACTGACTTCTTCGGCTTCGGATGGGAGAGCGCCTTTGAATCATGGAAGAGGATTGGTGACAACATTGGGGCGAGAAGCCTTCTCGATCTTTCTATCATCAACAAGTCTTTGAATGACCTTTTTCAAAGGGACACAGTCATTGGTGATGTGGCCAGGATATTGGTGATATCGGCAATACTTGCTATGATCCAAATCCGGATTGGGTTTGGTGGGGTTGTAATTGTCAAGCGGCTTGATCATTCCCTTTCGAACTAACCCATTGAAGGCCTCTTCAGTAGTCATTCCGAGATCATCAAACTGATATTGTTTATGGGGCAGAAACTTCTGCTTATTCTGGTTCCCTGTCTGGAGATTATTGACACTGTTGTCGATAAACGTCTCCTTTGTTTTCGGGGCTACTGGAGTTGTTACTCTGTACCCAAAGCCACCACCATTGCCAACATTGGTGTTCGATGTAAGGTTGAAGAGTCTGTTTTCACTGCGGGCTCCCTTCCCAACCATCTCTCTCAAGTCGGGATACCATCCAGTACCTATGGCTTCACGAAGAGTTGGCTTCACACATGATAGAAAAATATCATTTTGATCCTACAACGGGATTGGTTCAGACAGCTCATTCAATTTGGCATTCCAGCGCTTGTAGAAATCGATGATAGACTCGTCATTCTTTTAGATTGTGCCAACCAAATCATCCCTGGTCGTGCGCCATTCAAGATTTCCCCTATACTTCTCAAGAAAGACTTCGGTAATCTGGCTCCAAGTAGATCGAGCTTCTAGCTTAAGAGTTAGAAACCATGTCAAGGCAGGACCTTTGAGTGTGAGATGAAAGTGCTGAGCCATAAAATCGGGAGTACAACCCATTGATCTCATAGTCATCACATATGTGTCAACATGAGATTTTGGACATGTCGAGCCATCAAATTGCATTTTGGGCATCTTGAACTTATAAGGAAGAGGCTTTACTTGCCCTGGATCAACAACTTTGAGTCCACTTGATCCTACAGTCAACTTGTCAATTTGTTGCTGCATTTGTTTCAATAACGCAGCCACTTCTGGAGTCATCCCGGGAAGTTGAGGAATAGCAGGAGAAATAGTTGAAGAAGGATCAGAACTGGCTAACTGGAAGAGAGACGGTTGAACTGACCAAGATGCTGATGGTAGACTGAAAGATGCCGGAGCTGACAAATAATTAAACCGACCAGTTGGAGAATTCTGATTCTGCAGAAAAGTACTAGCAGACAAGTAAGGAGCTGACTCCGGATGTTGCACAGGTGATGAGCCAAACCCATAAGCCGAACCCATTAAAGGCTGAGACCTACATCCCTGAGGTTGAGGCTGGTTAACAGGAAACTGCAGAAATCCATCCTGGCTGAACTGATTCCCGGAGCAAGGATGCTGACTCTGATACTGGGAGTTACCCTGGAAGTGAGGACCATGAAACTGACCCTGTTGATACTAAGAACCCATAAACAACAAGCCCTGACTGTTCGGAAGCTGTGACCTAAATTGGCTTAGAGGTGCAGAAGCATTGGAAATTGGTGAGGAGGTCAGATCATAGAAGATCGACTGTGGTCCTCCAACTAAACCAAAACTTGCTTGAGAGCTTGATCGCACACCCTGACTCGGAACTTGAATTGGGTGAGATGTTGGAGAAAAACCAACAGTAAGGGGAGAAGTTGTAGCAAGGGGAGGAAGAGAGACATTTCTGGCCTCAACATCAGACTCATTGGCATCAGTAATCTCCTCGTAAGTCCCATCAGCACATCGGATCACAGCAATACCATGGCTTCTTATTGCTTCTACAAACCTAGAATGTGCTGTATCTTCTCTAGACTTAGCGGCTTGAGCGAGTAACTGAGCCTCATGCTCTCTAACTAGAGCAGCTTCTATAGTAGCCCTCATCTCTTCTATAGACAGATCATGCATGCCCTGTTGACCCATGGCAGATGAACCCCCAAATTGAGTAGTCATACCATTCTCTGCACTGGACATCTCTGAAACTGTGACTGTTTCGGGAATGCGCACCAAACGAGACCCACGAACCCAACTTGTAGTAGCTGCAGGGGTAAAGAGGTTGTATAAGGTGTAGGAGAGGAAAGGACCTTGAGATGGTATGGGAGAAGGTAGAAAGGGAAATGAGACGGACTCGTGCAACATCTTATTAATGTTCAAGTAGAAAACAATGTTTTTTAAGCCCTAGGAACGGTTGAAAAAGGATAAACCTTTATTTACGCAATCTAAACCTCGGGGGAACCTAGGGATACACCATCCAAAAATATACCAAATGCATTGGTTAAAAATTAATAATATGCAATAATACCCAAATAAAACCCAAGCATTTATGGGACGGACAAGCAGTCCAAATTTCTGGAGAAATTTGGGCAGCATGACGGGTATTCCTGAAGAAATTCAAGGAAAAATCCGGCATGACCTCTCGTTGGTGCACGTTGACAATGTGTCATAATCTCTCGTTAGAACATGCCGTGGGAACGACATGTCCTTACGTGAAACCATGTTTCATTGGCAACATGCCCACACGTGCTAGGTTTTGGGATGGGTATAAAAGTCTATGACTAATTTTTAAAACAATTCATTTTAGTACATTTTGAAAATGTCGTGTCAAAAACCAACCTTTGGGTAAGTTTGAAAAAGTATGGTTCCACCTATGATGTGCTAGGGGAAAGGATTGATATTAGGCCCTCAAGCGTAGGCGACATACATCACCGTCCGCGATGCCGTCAATCGCACCAAATGGGCTCTAGATCTAGTGACGTAGTGTGCGGGTGACTAGATTCCTTTATTTGTGAAAAATGATTTTTTTTTATTTTTTATTTGGAAAAGGGGTGATAAAAGGAAAATAACACACACGCCAAACCCCCAAAGAGATATAATAGTCAAATGATCATGAACTTGATCATGGGGACCGCCCACAATCATAACCTGAACTGGAAACCAAAACCTGCATAGTGGCAAATGTTGTCACGTGACACAAGACTGATGAGGCCAGTTCTGTCGCGTGACAAAAGAAGCCAAGTTCCCAGAATGTGAACAAGGAGCAGAACCAGCCCCCTTATCTCCAAGCAAATGCAAAAGCTCAACAATCAAGCCCCAGCACAACAAACATGGGAAGCATGGAAGGAGAGGGAAACCACAAAGCATTAATATGCACATATCACATAATATCACACATAATGTACACACAAATGAATGAGATGGATGTTTAAACAAGAATGAAAGCTTGACCCACTTTTGAAAAAAGGTTTCATTTTCATCCCCAGCAGAGTCGCCACTGAATGTAAGCTCGCGAAAAATTTATGTAAAATTGAGAGTCGCCATGCCGTTTTAAAGGAAACATTGAAAACCTTTTTGAAAAAGAGAAAGTGGGTTCGGGGGTCAGGTTACGTGTTGGGAAGAACCGAGAGTTCACCCAACACGCCTCGTAAACGAGTCTTTCTATTGTTCAACATCCAATTCATTCAATAAGTGTGTGCAAGTGTGTGAGACAAAATATGTGATAAAATACATTTTAATGCTTTGTTATATTGATCAACTGAGGAAATTACATCTTGTGAACCATTTACTACGGGAGGCCACATCCCAAATACAATGAGGGTCGAACAGAGATTACAACTGAAATGAGCCTTCTGCAGGTGGCTAGTTATGTCGCACGACCCAGGACCTGGGGTGGTCAGTTGTGTCGCGTGACACAATGGCCACTCTGCAGAGGCTTTACACAATTTACTTACAGAATGCACAAAGGATCACCAAAGCTGAATTACATCATAGATTCGACTCAGGGAACACACGAATCAACATCCAATTGATCAAAGGGGTGTGGATATGGAGAGATCCACACTCCCTTGATGAACAAGCCACAATTATATTCAAATTACATCATAAGCATGAAATAAAACCTAGCAAAGCAACTTAAACAGAGAGATGACAATTGCAACTTGATAATTAAAGCAGATGGAGCTTATTTATCAAGTTGTGAATAGAAATTGAATATGAATTGTGCAAAGAGCAAAATATAAGAGAGAGAAGGAAGGAGTGAGTTGTTACCCTTGTAGATCTACAATCTCTACACCAAGTTAGGTGTAGGGATCTTCAAATCAGCTGCAGATGGTGGATTTGAATCCAGAATGGATGGGAGACTTGGATCTCCAATTGGTATGAAGTGTATGAGAGTAGATAGGTGAATTGTGGATGAGAGAGAGAGAGATTTGAGGGAATTGGTGTGTGTTGTGTGTGTTTTAGGAGAGAGAGAGGTTTCTGGGCGTATTTTTGGCAGAGTGACAGTAGGGAGGCTGAAAAAGGATCCAAAAATGAGAGGGGGAGGGTCTTATTTATAAGTGCTGATGAGAGGCCAGTTGTGTCGCACGACCTTGCGTTGTGGTTTTCCTTGGCTCGTTGTGTCGCACGACTTGCCAAGTCTGTTATCGTTTATGGCGCCAACAACTGGTTTTGGAACATTCCGGGATAATTCCTTAAAGGTCCAAAATGAATAATCTTTTATAGGTCCTTTTGCATGGAAAAAATACTTAAAAGTACTTCCTTCGGAAGAAACTTATAAAAAGTTCCCGAAAGTCTTGGAATGGACCAAAAATTTACCAAAACGCCCCCTAGTACAATTTTATTGAGTAAAAGGCACTTTTATTGGTTCGCGAATTGGATTGGCGTACTTACAACAACAGTTATCAAAATCAAAGCGACCAAAACTAATGCGATCAAATAGAAATGAAAAGCAAAAAATATAAAAGACACAAGTGTTACCTTGAAGGAAAGGAGGCCCGACCTATCACTATACTCCTCCGGAGTAAGCCCCTCCTCAGCAAAAAAATTGAAACATCTGATTTCTCCACATGCTATACTTTAAGTTCTCCACAAGCTATACTTTAAGGGTCTTCTAGCAAATAAAGGGGGAGAGATAGTTGATTGAGGAGGAGTTCACTCAAGGAGAAGCTATCATTTAGGGGAAGTTGGATTTGGTGTTGCATATCATATACATCGGAAATTGAAAATTTTATATTATATGCTAATTTGAATTGAGTTTTGCAGATTTTGATCAGAAACATAAAAATAAGGGGAGATTTAATGATTATGAATATATTCTTGATATCTTTTCTATTTTTGTTATTTCGGTATGTTTGAATTGGCTAGTCAATGTTTTGTAGGCTTTGAACAAAACCATAGAAATATGGGAAGATTGAAATAGTATGAAATACTCTTGATATCTTTTTTATTTTTTTATTCTGGTTTAACTATCTCCTCTGACTTTTTTCGCTATTTTGTATGTATCTTTTATTTAAAGATGAAGAATTTGATACAGATGTGGCTAATAGGATAAAAACAAGTTGGTTGAATTGAAAAAGTGTCACAGGGTTTCTAAGTGATCCTAGCATGACCTATAGATTAAATAAAATTATACTGCACGACAATTAGGTCAACATTGCTTTATGACATTAAAATTTGGGTCGTGAAATAATGTCACATTTATAAGATAAATGTGGCAGAGATGTTTATGCTACGATAAATGTGTGGGCATACAAGAAATGATTGGTTGAGGAATGAGATGATCTTGTGTAAAGTAGGAGTTGCACCCAATGAAGATACAATTAACGAGGGATAATTGTCTAAGGTGATTTTTTCATGTGAGACGAAGATCGATTGATACACCGGTTAATAGACCTGAATAGTGGATAAGTAATAAAATGCTGAGGGGTAAAGGAAGGATCTAGCAAACTTGGATGATGGTGATTGAAAATGATATGTGTGTAATTTGATAAGATGAAAATATCGCGTTAAATAAACCGGAGTGGAGGGCAAAAATTCATGTGGGTGATGGGAGTTGATGGCGATGAGGGTAGATTATTTATTTTTTTCCTTTTTCCTTTTATTTTTATTCATTTCCCCTATATATTATATTTTTTATTATTATCACTATTTTTTCTCTTTTTCTTCTCTTCTTCTTCTCTTCTTCTTCTCTTCTTCTCATTTTTTTTAATTATATTTCCACATTGTTTTAACTTTTTTTATTGCATCTTTTCTTTTACAATAACATATGTGAATTCATGTTAGCCGACTTCAGATTATTTAGGGACTAAGGCCTAGTCGTTGTTGTTGTTGTTGTTGTTGTTGTTGTTGTTGTTGTTTCTGCTGTATTAGATTAACTATATTAAGTTATTTATAATTATCTTTGGCTTTGGTAGGTTTATTTTAGGTTTTATATTGTTGGTACATGTCCTTTTCTAACAAGCTAACAATTATATGTATAGTGTTACCTCCTAATAAGAAGAGAAGTTGACCATTTTAATCTATGATTTCCAGAGCATACAAGAGAGAAATAGAGTTTCCTCAAGAGTCTCTTTTGTCCTTGAAGTTGTTTAATAATCAAAGACTATATTCTTTGCAATTGTTCTTGCATTAAGAACATATTGCAGTTTGTCTTTGTTCCAAGTCTTTGAGTTCTAAGTGTTTTAGTCTTCAAGGTTGTTTAGTATTTGCAGTTGTTCTTGTGTTTATGTTAAGAACGGATTATGTTTCTCTTTCTTTCACCGTAGCCACTTTTCTTTACTTGTATTCTGCAATTTTTTATCAGAAAATTTTGGGAGAAACCTGTTTCTCCATAAGTTATAAAAAATTCTGTTTTTAAATATATCAACTTGGTGTTTTAAAGCCTAAACTCACTGTTTTAAGGCCTAAACTCGCTATTTTATTTTCTAGCTTAAACTCACTGTTTTAATGCCTAAACTCACTATTTTATTTTCTTGGTATTTTAAAGCCTAAACTCAATGTTTTAAAGTCTAAACTCGATATTTTTAAGGATGAAAGTGAGTTTTTTATAACTTACGGAGAAACAGATTTTCCCTAAAACTTACTCATTTTTTATTAGTGACAGTTTTTCGGCAAGCATTATCTTACATAAATGCTTAATTTCGTGTTACTTTATTTATTCCTCTGTATTTACTGTTTGTGTGCGTTTATATTTGCGAGCATTTGTTGGCACTTTCGAGCACAAATTTTTAATTCTAAAAATGAAAAATCTATTATTGTCGGAGGCATGGATTGTTTCCATTATGATTTATGATTTTGGTCATGAACAAAGAAGAGGTTAAAGCAGGTGGATTCGTAATTTTTCACGTGGAAAATGAAAGCTGAATATGATTTTCAATATAAAGAGTTATAATTGTGTTTTCTTTTTTTTTATGAATATGGTAACCATTTTTTCTTTACAAACCTATTTTTTTTTCTTGCTTTTTGTAGGAAATCAATTTAGGATTTTATTCATATCTTTTGAGTTTCTTATTGATCAACTTCTGAATATATATAAGTTACAATAGAAAGGAAAAGAGACCTACTCAAAATAAAATTCTAAGCCTAAAACAAGCGTTTATTTAAAATAGAAAACTAACAGGCCGGTACTGGTAGCGGACGTTCCCTCTCCTTGGGAGCGGACGCCCCCTAATTCCAGAAATTTTATACGCCGAGTGATCATTTGGAAGCGGACGCTCCCTCTCCATGAAATTTTATACGCCGAGTGATCATTTGGAAGCGGACGCCCCCTCTCCATGGGAGCGGACGCTCCCTGAGTCCAGTACGTCACCATCAGCCATTCGTCTTCTTCACACCCCCCTCAAGTTGAGCATGGGGATTAAGAATGCCCAACTTGCTAACAGGCAAATCAAACTGTTGCTTTCCAGTGCTTTAGTAAAAATATCCGCCGGCTGCGTTTTGGTATGAAGATAGGAAGGAGAGATAAGGCCATCCGAAATGGCATCACGAACAAAGTGGCAATCAATTTCAATGTGCTTTGTTCGTTCATGAAATAGAGGATTCTTACCAATATGTAGAGCCGGCTGGCTATCGCAAAAGATATTAATCGCCTTGGGATGATGAACACCTAAGCTTAACAGTAAGCCTTTCAACCATTTCAATTCACAAGTAAGGCCCGCCATAGAACGGTATTAGGCCTCGGCAGAGGAAAGAGACATAGTAGATTGTTTCTTCGTCTTCCAAGATATAGGAGAATGATCAAGAAACACAACCCATTCGGAAAGAGAGCGTCGAGTAACAGGACAAGCTGCCCAGTCCGAGTCACACCATCCTTGTAGCGTGAGCTCACTATCAGCCCAAAGAAGAATTCCCATACCAGGTGTGCTTTTGAGATAATGCACAACCCGTAATGCCGCATCCCAATGTTCCTTGCAAGGTTCCTTCATAAATTGAGATAGAATATGTACATAATATGCCAAATCTGGTTGGGTGATTGCTAAGTAAATGAGACGGACAACCAATCGTCTATAGCATTCTGGGTTATCCAGAAGATCACCTGTGGCAAGACCAAGTTTATGATTTGGTTTAATAGGAAAGCCGGATGGCTTTGCACCCAATAGCCCAACCTCAGATATAATGTCTAAGATATACTTTCGTTGGCACAAAAATAGACTAGAGGAGCTGCGAGCTACCTAAATACCCAAGAAATACTTTAGGGAGCCAAGATCTTTCATCTTGCAACATTCACTCAGGTACTATTTGAAAGACTGTAAGGCAGCGAAATCGTTCCCAGCAATAATAAGATCATCAACATACACAAGTATATTCATATGAATTGTACCTTTCGTGAATGTGAAAAGAGAATAATCATAATAAGACTGCAAGAATCCATAGTGTTTCAAGGAAGCCACCAGTTTGGCTAACCAACAGCGAGGGGCCTGTTTCAGGCCATAAAGAGATTTACGTTCGCGACAAACCATATTAGGCTGAGAGGCATTAAAACCCAGAGGAGGTTTTATGTAGAGCTCTTCTTGAAGATCATCATGCAAGAAAGCATTATGCACATCCATTTGATGCAGTTCCCAATTCTTCGAGGTAGCAATAGCAAGAAAGGCTCGGACTGTGACCATTTTGGCCACGGGAGCAAAAGTTTCAGTGTAATCAATTCATTCTTTCTGATGATTACCAATAACCACCAATCGAGATTTAAGCCGTTCAACAGCACCATCAGAATTATATTTAATCCGATAAACCCACTGGCTACCCAGAGCAGGATTGCCAGAAGGCAGAGGAACCATAGTCCATGTGCCATTATCTTCCAAGGCACGAATTTCATCCTGCATAGATTCCTTCCACCCATCATGCGACATTGCCTCACGAAAAGACCTAGGCTCTTTAGCCGAGGTAACAGCTGCAAGGAAGTTACGATATTTCACAGAAAAACTGTCACAATTTATATAGTGAGCTATAGGATATGGAGTACCTGAGGAACCGACTGGAGGAGAGTGCACGGGGGATGGACTTGTAGGAGCAATTGTATGAGCAATGTAGTCTCTAAGAAGAACGGAGGGAACTTTCGTACGCATGCCCTTCCCTAAAGCTTCTGGCTTAGCTTGAGAGGAGTTTGTTGTAGAAGTAGATGATATTGTCGCTGTAGTAGGATCCGCAGACACTTCAAGAACAGGCTCAGGGACATCCTCAGGTACCACTGGTAAAGAATCAAAGGCAATATCTTCCATATCCGGATAATCAATAAAGGCAAAATCAACCTCTTTGTTAAGGATTTCAACAGAATCTGGGACATGAGGTACTGTATTTTAATCACTGTAAGGAAAAATGGTCTAAAAAAACTTCACATCCCGGGAAACAAAAAGTTTCTTTGTCTCTAGATCGAAAATTTTCCATCCCATTTTCCCTAGAGGATAGCCCACAAAAATGCATTTTCGACTACGACTAGCAAATTTATCTCCCTTGGCTTTCTGATTATGGGCATAGCACAAGGAACCAAAAAACTCGGAGAGAGTCAAAGAAAGGCAATTTCCCAAACAACACCTCATAGGGAGTCTTATTACCTAAGATGGGTGTAGGAGTCTGGTTAATCAAATGAGCAGCAGTAAGAACTGCTTCACCCCAAAAGGAAATAGGTAAATGAGCCTGAAACCTAAGTGCTCTAGCAACATTCAGAATATGACGATGTTTCCGCTCGACTCTTCCATTTTGTTGTGGGGTACCAACACATGAAGTTTGAAAAAGGATGCCAGAGGAAAAGAAATAATCAAGCATGCAATTAAATTCGGTACCATTATCCGACCGGACAACCTTAATCTTTTGAGAAAACTGACGTTCTACCATTGCAATAAAAGCCATAAACATATGAAAGACTTCTGTTTTATCAATGAATAAATAAACCCAGATAGCTCGGGAATAATCATCCACCAATGTTAAAAAATACCCTGCACCACAAGAAGAAGAATGATTGTATGCACCCCATAAATCACAATATACTTTCTCAAAAATTTAGTGGACTTATAATCACTAACAGGAAAACTATCTCTAGAGTGTTTAGCACGAAAACAAGCATCACAAGGTTTATTTAAGTTGCCAGGAGTACGACTGACTGAAGGAAGAAGCTTTACTACTTTCTCGGAAGGGTGCCCCAAGCGATTATGCCACAGCTCCAACAAAGAAGATGATCCTGTAACTGAAACGTTATGTGCTGAAGATGCCCCAATAGGGGTGTAAACGAATCGAATTGAATGTGGATGGAAGTGGGCCCGATAATCGACTTGAAACTCAAAAAAAATATTATACTCACCAAACTTTGGGCTATGAGCAATGTCCGTTTTGCAACAGCCCTTGGGTGCAAACATCCAATGAGCTGGAAAGAGATTTTGTAGATGTATCTTCCTTCAAAACTCCGCAGCAACTCGAGAGGTTTTTTGCCTGGATCTTTCGCAAAACTTTTTATCAAGAGTTGGTGGAGTTTGTAAAGACTATGGATCTCTCTTAGCCTACTCGGTCGGAAGGATCTCATCTCATACTTATCCATGACTGTTTATGTCTCTAGCATGACCACTTTATGAAATGTGGAGGGAAGTGGGGTAAATGGCCAATATGACTGGAAGGATTCCTCTTTGGATAATAGGTACTATAACTGGTATTCTTATGATCGGTTTACTAGATATTTTCTTTTATGGTTCATATTCCGGATTGGGTTCATCCCTGTAGTAATCATATAAATTGAGTTGTCGAAATGAACCGAATCATTTTTGGCTCTTTCTAAAGGCTTCATTCTATTTTTTCTGATGATGGTTTTGAAAAATGAATTTCATGGAGTGATTTAGAAGACATGCGGCTCGATAGTCTCTCTCAAGACTTTCAATAAAGTTCAAATCAAAAAAGAAATCAAGAATAAAAAAGAAAGTTCGAATAACGAGGGAATCACTCGATTCCCGAGATAACTTTCTATCTATTTCTCTAGATTCTATCTATTATATTGCGAATAACGAGATGAATTAGAGAACTAAATATCCAGATCTTGCCTTTAGATTATCTCTTCTTTATATAGAAAAAGAAAAGGATCCTTTTCAGGCGATAGGTCTAAGTTGCTATAACGTAATAAACCGATCACTTTTGGCATAAAAAAAAAACCGATCACTTTTGGAAAAAGAGGAAGGCATTTGCAATCTTCTTTGATTTGAAAAGAACATTAGCAATGATTATTTTGTCTTTCATTTAATGCCTGTTGGTGTTCCAAAAGTCCCACCTATGCCACTTGAACCTGAACTTGAACATAACCAGCAAAAAGACAAATCCTATTTCCTCGAAAGAGAAAAAGAATTCAGAGATAAAGAAAAAGAATTTATAGACGACGAAGAAAAAGGAAAAACAGAAAAAGAATTGATAAAAGCAATAAAAGAATTCATAGACGAAGAAGAAAAGGGAAAAACAAGGAGAAGAAGATGAAAAAATCGAATAAAAGAAATAGCTAAAATCGAATCCATAAACTAAATAGAGATAAAGCCGACTATCGAACTCGAACCGATGACCATCGCATTACAAATGCGATGCTCTAACCTTTGAGCTAAGCAGGCTAGCATAAGAGAAATTCAACATGCATATAAATTCAATAAAATCGCAGAATCTTTGCTTGCTATGAAGTATATAATACTATTGAAATTGAATTCTTCACTATTCAAAATAAAATTCTTCGCTTTCATAATAACTATATAGGAATCTAAAAAAGAACACAAAATAGAATTTCAAATAAATAGTAAATGTTCTACAATATAACGATTAATCTAGGGGTATATAATTTAGATTGATTTATCCCAATAATATCTACATTATCGATTATTGAATAATAAATTCATAAATCTTCAAAATGTTTTTTTTTTCATTTTTGAATTCAACTGACATTTGATATTCTTTTTCTTATACTTAGTGAATTGGATTCCATATCCTCTATATTTCTAATTCTAATTTTTGAATGGACTGATTTGTTATAACTAACTAGCCATTCCTCCGCTTTCATTCATAAAGGTGGAAGTTAGGACGAAAAATAGGCCGTTTAAGTATTTGAAATTGCATAGAAAAGTGATCCTACGAGATAGATATATATAGAGGGTCTGTATCCACTTATATTGAATTGGAGATACATAAATGATAAAATCGTTTTTGATTGGCTCAAATAGGATCTTTCTAGAGAATATGAAAGAAGATAGACACGAACTAAAAGCTAAGAAAACACTTTTTCAAGATAGCAATAGGTATCTAATGAATGGAATGGTTTCAGTATAAATGAAAGAAAAGGGGATATTATTCGAATTCGAATACTTATCGAATCAATATAAAAATTTGAATTCGAATTTTTCGAATACGAATACCGAATCGAATAAAAAAAGTTTGATTCGTTTATAACCTTATGCCCCACTAAAGCAGTAAAGTCCATCCCGCCTAACTCACATTCCAATCAGGTTCCTCGACAGGTCCTGTATAGCACACATAGAAGAGTTAAATTGGACAATGCAGTGAATATCGTAAGAAAGTTGTGAAACTGAAATTAAGTTACAACTTAAGTTTGGAATAAAAAGAACATAAGAGAGGATAATAGTGTCCGTCAGACGAACAGATCCCTCTGTATGAGCCAAAACAGAAGACCTATAAACCGACTGGACAAGACAATATAGTCCAAGAATTAAGAAGACACGAGACGTTCCCAGTTACATGATTTGAAGAACCTTTATCAATTATCCATGATGTTGCGTCAAAATTACTATGAAGACGATCATTTGGAATTTGATAATTACCAACAAGGCTTGCCAAAGCCTTCCATTGCTCAGTTGTGAATGATGAAGGAGAAGCAATAGAAGAGGATCATACGGCATCTGCACCAACATTAACAAAACCACTTTCAGGTCCCACAACAACTGCACCAACAGTAATAGAACCACATTCAGGTGTTGATGTAGCTGTATTACTGCTTTGAGAGGAACCCCTGCCTCGGCCATTTTTGAACGACCACCGCCATGCGAATTAGATTTGTTGCGTTGTTCAAGCCACCAATCCGGATATCCATTCAATTCAAAACAAGAGGTATTTTCATGACCAGTCTTCTTACAATGAGTGCATGTGAGATGAGATCGATCAGGATTATCACGACTACGAGATCCACCGGCACGAAGAGCAAAACTAACCACATCATCAAGAATAAGCTTAGCAAGATGAACCCGTTCATCTTGGGCCACCAATTTATATGCTCGGTCAAGACCAGGAACATGATACATAGATAAAATATTGGTGTGAGTATTAGCTTGATACTCGGAATTTAGACCCATAAGAAATTGATGAAGCTTGCCTGTTTCTCTGCGATCCGCATGTTGTTGAGCGGCCGTGCAGTTGTTACAGCAAGTGTAATTAATCAAAGGTTCATGACTATGGAGTTCTTCCCATAAGCCAGTTAATTTTCCAAAATATGTGGCCATTGGCATGCCCTTAGTTTGCTCACAACGACCGATCGATGTCTTAAATTGTTGAATAAGTGGACCATCAACCACATCATATCGACTTTTAAGAGAATCCCATAAACGTTTAGCATCTCTGAATTTGGAGAGAGTGCTTTTAACATCAGAAGTGATAGTATTCATGAACCAAGAAATCAACATGGCATGAATATTATTCCAATCAAAGTTGGTGCAAAGAAATAGTAAGTGTACCATCTAGAAAACAAAACTTTCGACGAGCTTCAAGAGTTGTTTACATATCGCTGGCCTAATCATCATAGTTTTCACCATTGAAGCGAGTGGGAGTAATAAAATTGACTGGCCTATCCTGAGGAGCAAGGTAAAAAGGAGAATTGTATTCAATTTTAGGAGGATTATTATTGGTATTGGTGTTGTTGTTGCCGCCTGACTTGATAGTATTGTCGTCGGCCATGGATTTAGACTTGTGTATGATGGAGGCTCTGATACCATGTAGGAAATAAATCTAGGGTTTTATTCATATTTCTTAAAGCCTAAAACAAATGTTTATTTGAAATAGGAAACTAACAGGCCAGCACTAGGAGCGGACGCTCCCTAATTCCAGAAACTTTATACGCCGAGTGATCATTTGGGAGCAGACGCTCCCACTCCATAGGAGCGGACGCTCCCACTCCATAGGAGCGGACGCTCCCTGAGTCTACTACGTCACCAGCAGCCAGTTCGTCTTCTTCACAATGGGGGCGTCTGCTCCCTGAGTCCAGTACGTCACCAGCATCCAATTCGTCTTCTTCACACTTTTCTATGACATTTTGGTATCTGGTCTCTTGACGAACGATGGCTATGCCTCCGACTGGTAGAGATTAGGGTCTATATGTAGTCATATTACACATTAATCTTTTTTTTTCTTAAAATTTTGGTCGTTTTTTCATTAATAAGGGTACTGTATAGTTTTTTGACCCGATTACCCCATTCAAAAGAGGTTATTTATTCGTGAGACATTGAATTTATTCACTGATCAATCTAACTGGTGTACAATCGAACTATCCCAAATCCCTTTGGTTGACGAGTCAACCTTGACTTGGCCAGATGATTTATGCCTTTGGCGGTCAAAATTACTCTAATTGTAATTGTACTAGTACTATAAGCCTGTGCCAAAGAAACAGTGAAAGTATAAAAATGATAAGAAGTGGGAAAAATGAAAATGCATGTTTAACTGTCATTTCTAATCATTTAGTAATCCAAATTCAGGGAGGAGAAAAAGTGTAAATGAGAAACCGAAGAAGTTTCTTTTTCATTTTAAATAAAAGGGTGTAAGGGGGGAGTTAAAAGAGAAGTTTGGGAGGGAAAGGTAGGGAGTTATAAAACTAAAAGTGGAAAGGTGGAATATTTCAGTTAATACAGGCCATCAGATCAATTTTCGAGGATCAAACTCAGCCGATTTTTATTCCATCGGTTATAAACGATTAAACTCGATGGAGAGAGCAGAAATTTGAGACAGAAATGGGCAGGCGTAGGTAACTGTTGGGATGGGGGTAACCGTTGGGTTAATAGTAGCCGTCTGATCATTTTTTGAAAATTAATCCCGATTTCTTTTTATTTTGACGGTTACAAACGGTTAAACTTGATGTTGATGTTGATGTGTATTGAAATATAGATTGTCCGGCTTGTGATTGTGATATATCAACCAAAATAAACTTAACCTTGGCGTACAATAATATATGATATTTTAAGAAAGGTATAGCCACATTTCCAACTATAACTATGGTCAAGGATTAAGAAAATCTTTGATGTATCTACTCCCTCTGTTCCAACGGGTAAGTAGAGACTTTTAGTCAAATTAATGTAAACTAGGATTAAGCCCGTGCTTCGCACGGGGAATACGTTTTCGGTGACTTTTATGTAAAATATATTTAAAGAAGAGTTCTTTTCTCATTTGTACATAGTTAGATACCATATTGTTATTTATACTTGAAAGGGGGATATTTTGAATTGTGGGTAAATTATGTGGGGGTTAATTGAAAATAAGTTGATTGTTAGGTGTCGCCTCCGCAAGCGATGAGTTGGATGATATTGTCTTCTCAGTTGACGTCGAATGCGCCGCCTAGACCTCACCTCTACTCTACATTGACAGTTTGTAATTGCGTGGAATTAATTTCTCCTCACAGTGTAATGATGGCCGTTCTTAATCAATCGCATATGGAGGTTAGATTTTCTTCTTTTTTAGTAATTATTTTCTTTTTTGCGGACGATAAATTGGAAAGAGGCTTTTAATTTGTCTAGACATTACGGCGATTCAAGCACAACTGATGGAATTGAACAGGTATCATTACTGCCTTCCCATTATGTTATTCATTATGTAGAAATGTTTATTATAACTGTGATTTGATTTGATGACTTAGGTTGTAGTTTAGAATTAGGTTTCTCTGTGTATTAATTATAGAATATGGAGGGGTTTAAAATTGTCAGTTAACATTCATATCTATTGAAGAAATGGTGTCTTTTGAGTTGATTTATGAACTCATTTCTCGTCCTTCAGAGATTATAAGTACGTATGTTCTTATTCTTGTTCTTCAACGAAAAAAAAACAATCTTTCCAAGCTCTCTACTCTTTACAAATGGCCTCTGTTCCTACTCCTCAGATGAATCTAGCTATTAATCCACAGATTCATCTTCTAAGTACAAATGCTATTATCTTTCACACTCCTGACATTTATAGTGAGGTTCCTAGGTATGTGGTAGTGGATAGGAGGGCTGATGAAGTTAGGTTTGTCTTGTATAGATCCCCTAATCAGATGTTTGAGCGATTGGAGATTTTTAATGTGGCTGATAATTTCCCTGATCAACCTCTTGATGATAAAGGTGGAAATGGGCCATTATCTTTCATGTTCCTGTCTGATGAATATGTGAGTGCTGAAGACATGACTATGAAGTTCAATACTTATGTCCATTTTCTGCATCCTGATGTTGCCATACTGAGTGTGGGGTTTGGAAGGTCTAGCATTTTTGACTTGTTACTGGGTTATGATGATGAATTTCGCATGATGGAATTAAGGGGAGCGGGCAATGAGATGATTTTATAATTTTTCTTCAAGAGTGAAAAAAATTCAGTGAATGGAATTAATGATCGGGTTGTTAGTTTTGTAGAAGTTAATCGGTTGATCGCAGAACCAGTGGTGGCTGTGAATCCTCTGGTGGATGGAGACCCCATAGTTGATGCAGAACCGGTCATTCCAATTTACAATCTGTCAAATGGTTATTCCAATAGTTTTTAGATGTTGGTGGGTAGGATGTTATTTCCTTTTTTTTTGTCAAAGGTTTCAGTGGTTGGAGGGAATGGATGTGGTGATTATCTTATTGTTTTTGAAGGTTGGAGTATGCTATTAAGGGTGGGGGTTCATGGAGGTTATCAAGCTCCTTTGTAGTTTGATGTTTTGGGTGTTTTTATTAGAGGTCTAGATATTCCTAGCAAGTATGTCATGCTTTTCTGTTTTTAGCTTTAATGTAATGCCAACATGTTTAAAATTTTATGTTTCATGGTTATATGCTTGAATGGACGTAAATTTCCTTTTCTTTTATTGGCAATTAGTCTTTTATTGATTCTTATTTTATTCTGCCTTAAACAATATACTATCAACTCTATACATTTGAAGATGATATGCAAATTATTTTTCTATTTAATTCTATCTATTTATCGAAGGGATTAAAATTAAAGATCCTATTTTAGTCAAGGTATAATTAGGCCCAGAATATCCGTATGTGAATAAACAAAAATCAAATGAAAAGATTAAAATTAAATAAGAAACATAATCGAACTAAGTTCAAAATTAAAATACAAATTTTAGAATATAATGAATATCTAAAGTAAAATGTAAAATTAGATAGACATAAAAAGAAACACATAAAGCCACCTTATACGGGTCTTACACTAACCTTGGCATGTCGTGGTAAGAAAATTCTCGGCAATCGACGATGGCAAGGACGGAGACAATAGGAGATATAGAGAAAAAAGTGTGATGAAACATAAAAAAAGAAACCTCATTTGGCAGTAGAAGTAACTTGCTTTTGATACAATAACATTACATGTTTCATACATATAAATTGAATGAGGTTCAGAATACTTAAATAATTATTATGAATTATTTGTATTGCCAACAATGTTTTAGATACATAAATTGCATTGGAAAAAAGACATTTGCTAACTGAAAATTATTAATAACATAATTTATCGAAAATTTCTTTGTACACAACATTCTTAGTCCAACCTTTGTACTCGTCATCTGTTTCTAAACATAGAATCTTCAGTCCGTATGGTGTCTTCACCCTAGAAACAGCGACATACAATTGTCCATGACTAAACACTAGTTGGGGCAAATACAAACCAACATTCCCCAATGTTTGCCCTAGACTCTTGTTTATTGTCATTGCATAACATACTCTGACAGGAAATTGTCTCCTTCTTAAGACGAAAGGAAGTTTTCCTTCTCCGGCTATTAATGTAATCCTAGGAATTAACACTTTATCCCCAATATTTGATCCAGAATTGATGGTACCTTCAATAACTCTTTTACCCAGTTGAGTCACAATAAGTCTCGTGCCATTGCAAAGACCTTGGCTTGGGCTTACATTTTGAAGCAACATAATGGGTATTCCAATCTTAAGCTGCAGAGTATGATTAGGCAAACCAATGAACTTTAAGATATTAAGGAATTCTACAGGATACAACATTTCATGATTGGAAGTGCTTTCAGCTGACATGTCAATTGTGTCATAACTCAGGTATTATTTCATCTCAGAATCCACCAAATCCATGATGTATGAGTTTATTTCGTCCACGACCTCATTCCTTGGAGTTAAAATGGCTCTGTTTGTCAAGTAATATATGTCAAATTTCCTACATCCAAAATCTGGATAAGTGGAATTGAATATATCCTCAATTGGTTTTTCAGTGGGATCTAAAAGTATTTCTTATGGTATTTTTACCCATTCTGCTTCGTCTGCATCTCCTCTTGTTCTTGCCTTTTCTTGACCATCTCCTATTCTAAGAATACATTGTGAAAAATCCTCCAAACTTAAATTATTCTCATTTCCTTGCACGGCGGATCCTTGCAATCGCATATTTTGTTTTAGAACACATAATTCACAATTAATCCATAAGTAGGAACTATTCAACGAAGATGTGACAATGTCGCCTCTGCTACCACCTGGAATGACCGGAAGGATTTGTCTGAAATCGCCACCCAAAAGAACCACTTTACCCCCAAATGGCCTTTCAATGTTGAAAGTTGGAGTATCTCTCAAAATATCTTTAAGTGTCTTATCTACATCTTCAAAAGCATACTTAGAATCCATTGGCGCTTCATCCCAAATTATTAATGTTGTCTTTTGAATCAGTTCTGCAAGCTGTATGCCCTGCTTTATTGGACATGTAGAGTTTTCATCGATATGTAAGGGAATTCTGAATCTGATGTGTGCGGTTCGACCTCCTGGTAGCAATAAAGATGCTATTCCTGTTGATTATATTTAAACTATCAACAAACTATAGTTACATAATGAGCGAAAGAGAAACTTACCAAATGAAATTATGAAATTAATTTAAAAAAGAATTTAGTCTATAATTTTTTACCTGAAGAAGCAACAGCAAGAACAATTTTTCCCTCATATCTCAACCTGTTGATGATAGCTTTATACAAATATGTTTTTCCCGTACCTCCGTAGCCGTAGAGGAAAAAAGCTTATGGTCTTGTTGAATAACAACATAAATGACCTTATGATATACAATATCTTGTTTTGCATTGAGTGAATTCTTCAAAACCTCATGTTCTTCACATAAGGCCCGTACATCATAATTTTGTTCTTCCATAATGAGTATGTTCTTCAGCTGATCTAATAACCTTTTATCTGGCAATGGCATGCCCTGTATGTCTTCTAGAGATCTTCCATTTTTCAACAACGCTTTTTGCAACTCTGCAAGTGTCAGGTTTTTCAATTCAACCTCGCTTAATACTAAAGTAGGTAGCCTTAATATCTTTCTCCTCCTTCGCAAAATATCGTCACTGATTTTGTGCCAATTACATTCCCAAAAATGCCTTGCATCTGATACATCACAGAAGAGTATAATTGTCACGAATAAATCCCTAAGTTGTGAAGCACTGGCCCAATGATTAGCTTCATCAATGGCTTCATGCCATTCCCCATCATCTTCCAAAAGTCCACGTGCATAACATGCCATTTTCATGGTTGGGTGCAATACACCTTCCACTGTTCTAATGTCTTCATAATTCTCACACCCTTTAACAATATTTAAAAGCAATCTTAAATAGTACCTTTCACCTGAACTTGGATGTGCATATGTTAGACAGCCTACAGTCTTTCCAGACTCTCGCCTTTTCCACATTAAAGTCCCCTTTTTCCATACATATCTTGTCGGAAACTCAGCGTATGTTAAAAAATTTGCCCTTGGATCAACTTTATTCATTTCCATCCATTCTGTAAACATTGTTGTCCTTGCTTTTTCTGTGTTAATAACTCTGGGCAGAGGGTCATCATCATTGAAAATTAATAGCTGCTCATTTTCCAAATGATAACATAATCTCTCAACTGCCGGTCTCCTATAATGGATAGGAAACTCATAAATTCTCCATATAGCTTCGCATGCTGAGATATACCGACAGTCAAGAAAGGTCTTGATTTCGTCATTTCCATCTGAATTTGTGGATGATGTTGCTCCTTTGAAATCATATGAGCTCGAAATAACAATTGTGCTCCTATCGGGACCTTTGGTGATATATTTGAAAAGATATTTGATTGCCTTTGACTTATTTCATGCTTCAACATTTATATGGCTTTGGTATTTCACCAATAAGTATCTATTATAGGCAGCAACATACCTGTTGTCAAGCGTTGTATCATTTTTGTCAACTGTAACATTTGTATCCCTTCTCCTATAAATCGAGTAGCCATTCTCATCAAGTGTTGTCTGGTTATGAAATGACTTTGGAAATTTCTTGAAAAAAACTCCTGAAACATTTAAATAATTAAATTGAATTTGAAGTCATTTAAATATATAATATGGAATTTTCTTTTAAAAAAAATAGACTAACCATCAATCATGCAGGGTGAATATGGATTAGCGCTCCCACATAGGCCATGCGTCATGAACTGTTTAACTGCGTCATAACCTACTGGATTCGTCAAAGGATTAGGTATCTCAGCTGAAATCATTGCATCTAGCAGCTCTGGTGATGTTAGTTTGGCTGCGTTATTCACCCAAAAAATGATGTGTGCATGTGGCAATCCTCACTTTTGAAATTCAATTGTGTATAACACTGTTAAAAAAAAATTCAAAATTAAATGGCAATCATTACTTTGTAAACTCATACATATTAAAAATAAAGAGTCTTATACCTGCTTCTACTTTGCCAAATATTTCATTATCGGCGATATCATGAATCATTTCTTCCAATTTAACTTGAACACTCTGAATTCTATATCTGGCCTGTTTTCAGCTTTTTGACCACCACATTGACCTAAGAGATCTGTTATCTCTTTCCAATTTGGATTTGCCGTGAATGTGATGAAATAATCTGGATTGCCATAAACCCGACACATTGACATCGCATCCTGATAATTTTGTACCATATACCGTGGACTTCCCTAAATGAAGCAGGCAAAATAGTTCGCATTCCAACATTCTTTGAGTCTGAATCTCCTTTTTACACTGCATCATATACATTTCTGTATAGTTCTGTTCACAAATTGCCTTGGTTATTTCTCAAAAATCGAAGTCTTTCTTGTTCGATTTGGGTATAACAATCAACAATGTATTGTTGATAAAGTCTTCCTCCATACTGTAAAGTCTGGCCCTGATTATTCCTCTCCTGCAATACATAGACATAATACTCTCTTGCCGTTACATTTTTTTCGCTTAGTCTTTCTCTGACCATTATTCCGAATGTAAGGAATCTCTAAATGAAAGCCATATTTGCCGTACGGAAAGAGAATGGGATATTGCAATGCCATGAATAGAGGATGAAGATCACTAATTCTTCTCAAAACACCATCTGTACTTTGAACGATTAGGTCTCATTCTCCATTCGTGGTTGCCTTAACATGGCTATTTCAGACGTAGTTGGGGCTGAATATTGTCGCTATTTATTTGCTCTTCTCTTGACCAGTTTTATGGTGAAATTTCTTGCATTTTCTTCTCTATATAAATCTCTAGTTGTTCTGAAAGCTTTAACTAATTCATTGTGAGTATTCAACATCTCAATTAACTGCTGAATAACTTCAGGAGACAACCCCTCATTACATTCTCCATGATCCACAGCAATTACTCGGTTCTGTATCATAAACATATAGCTGAAGAAAACTTGGTGATTTACCTTCTTGAGGCAACATAGATCCTATCGGATGATAATTTTGGCCGCTTATCTTGTAAACATAAACAAAACCGTTTTTGTTTAATGAAGTTTCGACTTTAGCACCAATGTATGTCATCGCGAACATGGAGTTATATGCTCGGATATTCTCTGAAAATTTGCTTGAGAGTGGTCCTAGATCTCCATACAATAATGATCGTAATGGCTCAGGTGGTTCACGCCGAGGAGGAAGTTGAATTTTACCATTTCTGCAACATAAACCATATACGGGATATGTTTTCCTCGAATTCTTTTTCACACGTTTGCGTCCCCAAAAAATAGCATGGCAATATTTGCAAGTAAATTCAGGCAGTCCATAGTAAGAAACTTCTGCGGAATGTTTATCTGGAGAGAAAATATATTAGGACATAAGGAACAGTATAATAAATCCTTTTTGATGAAATTAAATCCTAGCTTAGCTATTTACCTCCAGCAGGCACTCTAGGTATCGCATTACGATGCAAAACGTTATCAGGGTTAGCTATAGGACGATTGTCAGCCTGTCGCTGAATTGCCCTTGTCTTCTTCCTGTCATTTCTTCTTTGTTTTGCATAGAGTTTTTTCATTTCAGCTATAAGAGTATAGTAATAATTTTAATTGTTATTCTAACATAGAATTGGCCTCTAGAATTATAAGCAAATTGTTTTTGAATACCTGACATATTAACACTGTATGCCGTAAATCCGCCAATCGAGAAACTCTCTTCAAAGGAAAGTGTTAACTTTCTTTTCTTTGGTAAGTTTTGCAGTTTTAATTGTTGACTTGATGATCCTTTATAACATCAAATTGGAAGGAAATTTTTAATAAACTTATCTTACTTTCAGACAGGTACAACTACTGAAGTTTGAAGGGCAACAGGGGATGTTACAGAATAAACTGAATAAAAGTTAATGATTATGTAAGTAAATCAATTTAATTCTCCTCTTACCCAGTATATGAATGTTTGGTCCATGATTAATAGATATTTGCTTATTTTTCTTCATGATAATCTTTGTCTTTCTATGTGCACGATTTTCTCTTGCCTTTTCTTTAGAGATTGTACCTAGAATAATAAAAAATTAATCTTCTTTCCATTTCAAACAACAACAAAGACTGAAGTTCGAAGAGCAATAGTGGAGGCAACGAAATAAACCGAATAAAAGTTACTGATTATGTAAGTAAAACAATCATATTCTTTTATTACCCAGTAGATGAATTTCTGGTCCATGATTTAGAGATATTTGCTTATTTTTCTTCATGATAATCTCTGCCTTTCTGCATACACGATTTGCTCTTGCCTGTTCTTTAGAAATTGAACCTACAACAATAAAAGAAAAATATCAATAACAAAACCATATTAGTTTAAATTTGAAAGATATGTTTAAGTGTTCTTCTTCCTATATTAAATCGATTCACCTGGTTTAATAGAGTTCCCAGCAATTTCTTCACAAAGTCTCTTCCTTGTCATACTTTGAGTTGGTTCTGCTCAGAATGAAATAGAAAAGAGTATCCACCTCCTAATTGGAATGTAATTTGGAATTCATAAACTCAATTGCTTTGAGATACATGTATATGTAAAATTAAAAAAGTCAGTGTATATACAAAAAGGCATTGTGAACTTAACCATCACATGAATTAAATAATAAGTCTGAATGCAAAAGGGTTTCACTTCATCTTATGAATGCATAAGATCCTCCTTATACTCAAGTCTTTTATTTCAGAACATTCTCCTGCAAGAATTTTCTATCTTAACCTTTGGTACTTTTCAAATCCCAAATCTATGAGCCAATTTTATCCGGCTCATTTCCCTTATTATCCAAATGAAAAGGAGGATTCAATAGAGAAGTCCCCTCAAATTAGTAAAGCATATAGTTTTCCTCTCTTATTATACACTTTCCATCGTCTTCTACAGCTAAATAAATACTTTTAAGAAAAAAATTATTCAACAGAGAAAAATCTCAAGTAAACGTTAATGGCCAATTTATATTTTTCTGTCCTTAAAACAGTCAGTAGTACAGGGGATGTCCTTTTTCTTTTTCCCTCAAATTATCAAACATATTCTTAAAGTCCCTTCATATAACATTAAGCTACTCATCAAAATAGCAAAAAAATAATAATTTTGTCCATGAAATACTTAAACAAAAAATTATCAACAAGCTCAGACAAAACATGAATTCACTATAGGGAACTTAACCAAGAAATATTTTAGCAAAAAACTAATTAACAAAATAACATTAAACCACTATATCTGTTCACAAATTAACCAAAAACATTAAAACATTCTTAGCCAAAACACGGCATTAGTACTTGACAACGTAGGGAAAAATATTTTAAAGAAGTCTCGAATATGTAAACTTTAAAGCCCTAATCTTCTCCTTGTTTTCTTGGCTGGAAATACGTCTTTTCCTTTTACATTCTCTGCTTCATGCGTCTCTGCAACTCGCCCAGAGGTCCTCTCACTAAAGTTGCAATGAAATGAGTCAGAATATATATAAGAGGAGAAAGAGTAATTTTTTTCCCTAAAAAACTGTGTAGCTATTACATTTCAGCTAGAAAAATGAATCTTATTTACAGAACATTCTTTATCCGGAAAATAAATTCAGTAATTAAATTTCAATGAGAAAAGCGGACCTTATCTTCAGATTATTCCTTTTCTCACCAACAGATGGGGTTTTAACAGAAATATCAATTGTATTGGGTTGAGTAACAATATTACATTCCTGAAATAAAAAAATAAGAAAGATTTTAATATATTCATTATGTTTTATAACATACTAAGACCAAAATTTCCTGCCAATCAACTTAGTATTACCTCATTAGCGTTTGGAGCACGGATATCACTTTCAAACAAAACTCTTTTCACTGTGAAACTCATAGTTGGTGCCTCTGCTGCGCTCATTAAACTCAAGTTGGAACACATTACACCTACCAAATATTTTATGCAGCTGTCTAGGCAATGGTTCTGCATACCCTTCCTACATTTAGATTCATTAAGAAATTAGTTATATAGAATAAAAAAAATTCAAACATAGATTATGTTGATAATTATTCAGAGTTACCTCATCCACTATCTGTGCCAAAACCGAGGCCTTTATGTTTATTAGCTTTTCTATGCTATTATCAAACATAACACATTTCAAGGAGTCAGTCCCATCATGTAATTCTGCCTCCACCCGATACCTTAAGGTTAAAAAATTAATCAAAAACTGATAATATGAACCAAGAAATAATGGAATTATATGAATGTAAACAATTCAGCTAATACCTTATAACTGGATACATTTCATACTTGTCACATCCATTACATAATAACTTGTCATCCTTAGGTAGAACTTTTTTCTTACAAATTGTAATTGTACAGGAGTTGTACTTCCAACCATTTGTTTCTTCAATGGTTGACACACTGGCATAAACATATAACAGACTCTTCTACAATTTCATTAAAGAAAAAATAAATTATCACCTCACTCAGAACCATGTGTAGGTTTTGCAGTAAACATAAACGTAAAGTATTGTGTGCATTTAGAGCAATTCCTACCATCTTCTTACACTGTAAAAGAAGTTCATTCATATCCCGGATAAGCATTTTGTTTTTTTCATATTCCTCCTTTGCAATAAAAAAAGGGTACATAAGTATGTTTCCTATTTCATTGCCAACTTCAGTTGTTCCAATCCTATATCAGTTAGAGGGAGTAAGTGTAGAAAGTGATTTACGGGGAAATGGGTTATTAAGAACGTATAAATTTTTGAATTACTTTCATTTTTATAAATTCATCAATCGCAGGTATTTCATTGTCATTGTGAAAGGTTGTTGCACTGCTTGAAGACACACTGAGATTACCTAAGCAATTACATTTTAGAAAATAGAATTATATATGACTGTTTGTAAATCTACGAAAATCAAAGTTACATTAATTAATTCTTAGGTGTACATACCGTTAGACTCGGACTTCGCAATAACTGAGGATATAATCCACACACGTTGCATGCTTGTAGCAAAATTCTTAGCCTTTTCAATAATCTCATCTCCCCAAAGAGTAATTCTCAATTTATTCTCACTGCAGATTTACTATGATTTAGTAAATTAGAATTGAAGTCAAATCAAATGCAAATTAATATATATCAATACAAACCTTGCGTCTTGAATATTAATATATTGCATAGAAACCTGTTGGAAGTTGCTCATACGATGACCAATAGCCGACACACCAAGTACGTATCCAATAACATCTATACAGAATAAAGTTAATTATACAATTCAAAGTCATTCAAGCAAAAAGGAAGAAGAAAGAACAACATTGAATAAATACTTACCACAAAGATTCTTCTTGTCATCACTTGTTTCCAAAAGCCTTTCATAGGGTATTACGTTGAAACTATGCCTAGAAATCTTAGGAAGACCCTTAACAATCTCCTCAACAACAGTGTAGACATCAAACAAAATACAGAGGTCACGCTGTACTATGCGAAAAGCTGGTTTACTGTACTCTACTGTAAAATTCTTAACAGTATAACATGATCCTTCTTCAAATAAGCCTTCAAAATCAGGCACAAATTTACTTCTGATGCAACAATGAATAGGGTCAGCCTGTAAGAGGAAAAAATGACAATTAGAATGAGATTTATTACTCAGTATTTCTTCCTCATTCAGTTTTAAATAAACATAAATTGCAATTTTATTATTTACCTGTTCATCAATAGCTAGCAAATCCATACTGATCAATTCACGAATCTTCTTCGTATTATAGGACTTCAATATGCGAGAGACACGTATAAGGCATTTCTTTTCACAACGACCTTTCCGTAGCTGCCGAATGAGGACATTTTGTGGAGCCATCTGAAAATGTTATGGCTGCATGAGAAGATAATGAAATTGTAAGTTTTCACTTTCTGTCAGAAACAAATACATTATATATTTACAATATCTTTATCTACATGAATGCTTAAGAGTATTGTGATGTAATTATAGCATTTCTATTCTTGAAAGGAAATTTACAGAGACCAATTGTTCCCAGGGAGCATTTGAGCAATACCTGAGTTGTGTTAGTCTTTGCAGGTGTGTCTATGACATTGTACATTGGATAATTACATGAGTATTTAAGGTATTGGATAATTAAGAGCTTGGGTCAGTTGAGAAGACATGCGGTTGTGTCTGTTGAGAAGTTGTTTCTTCAGTTTCTATTACAATTGAGGTTCTCCTACTTAATAACCAGCCTATACCAGGTATGTTCACTTATTATAATTCTCTAGTTCAAATACCTATTGTATCTCAGTTAGTTCTTCTCTTTGAAGTAGGATACAGTATAAGTAGTCAATATAATGTTCATGTTCTAATGGTATATATGTAAGGTACCTTTAATTATTAGATGGGTATGTACAATGCACTTATTACCAACTGTTATGTAGCTTTAGTAAGTTTAAGAGATAATGTCTATACAGAATGTACTTTGCTGATTCATAGTTGTCAAGTATACATTCATCTAATATTGAAATCAAGTATATTGATCCTTATAACTGTACTTTATTACATTAATTTGTAACCTTTATCTATTGATATACCCTATCTAATGACCTATTTCTTACAACTGATTACCATGACCACAAAGGTCACGACCACTTCAATGTCTAGCTGACGTGGAGGCTTGAGAGGCCGGAGAAACCAAAAGCAATGCGAAGTGTCACAACCCTAGGCGTTTTCGCCTACTTTCATATACTAGAAGTATGGATTTGACCAATAATTTAAATAAAAATAATAATTTTAATAAAAATTAAAAAATTCTTATTGCATTATGTTTAGTGATACTTTCAATAACATTTTTTATATTTTTATTTGGATTATTATTTTTTAATCAAATTAATAGTTAAAGTTACATTAGTTTGATTAAAAGTTTTCACTCATGTGGGATGTGATGGGGAGGGGGAGTATATGTTATTAAAAAATTAATGTTTGAAGAAATATCTTTTATGCCTGATTTCTGATTTCGTTACATCAAACTTTATTCTTTTTAATAATAACATTTCGCATGGATGAGGGCAGGGATGGACCCATGGTGTAACGAGTGGGTGCGACGACACCCACTAGATTTTAAAATTTAATTTTTATTAATTTTTCATTTTTCAATTATAACACTTTATATTTAACTGTGCATGTAGTTGACAGAAGTTGTTGGTAGCTCAGATGATTAGGCATTTAGAATTCTCTTTCAGCAATTGGAGTTTGAGTCCCCAACAGCCAAAACGTTGTTCAAACTATTTTTTGCCTCTAATATTCAAATCCTACTAGCTTTAAAAGATTGTTCAAATTAATATTTGTCTTTGATATGATAAATAAACTTTTTTAAAAAGCATAAATGAACCTTTTTTTTCAAATTCTTACTTGAATTATTTTAATTATCATAAATAGTTATTTTTGTGAGTTAAAACTTAGCAGATGTTTAAACAAAACATATGTTTATAAAATTATTTTTTATTTTTTTGTTAAATTTGCTAATTTGTGGATTATTTGTTAAAATTTGTGATCAAGTAAAAAAAAATTTGGCACCCACTAAATATCACTAAATATGAGTTCTGGTCCGTCACTTGTGGTTGTGGGTAACTTGTATGTACCCTAATGTATATTTATAACTTATGATGTTTACCTAATGGGCTTTGGCCCAGTGGTACTGGCGTTGCTTTGGTGGCCTCTCGAAGGGGAGGTCACCAGTTCGATTTCCCTCAAGGGAAATCCTTGTGGTTATTGTTCCTATCCTGGGTTTCAGGGTCCTTAGGAGTCCCCCGGGCACATTCATTCAGTTAAGGAAGCAGCATTGCTAAATCTTGAAATGATTGTCAACACTTTTGTTATTTTATCCGACAACTGACGGCATCATCATATCATATGTATGGGAGGAGGGGATCAATTTGTACGACTTTTGTGTATTACATTGTATTCTCTACGTTCCATTAAAAGTTTTATCATTTTTTTATGGCATAAGAATTAAGAAAAAAGATGAGTGGGAAGATGGTTATGAGTGGATATGACTAGCGGGATCCACAATTTAAATGTGTGAGAGAAAAAAAAAAGAATGAGATTGATAAGTGGGGTATACAATTTAAACGCGTGAGAGAAATAAGTGGGATATTAATAATATAATATGAGTCACTTTTAGAAAAAGTGAAACTTATAATGGGACACCCTTTTTGATAAAAGATGAAGTTTTACTCTAATCTTAGACCAGTTTTCAGTCTTATCAACATTTTCAACTACTGATTCCAATATGGAAATCAATTTTTAGTTGGATGACTCTCTTTCTGTTTCTTCGTGAATTTTTTCATTACCAATTTTGTCATTTATTATTTATTTTATCATTTATTACGTGAATTGGTCTTATAAAAAACTAGTTTTTCCTTAAGATAAGAAAAAACGTGTTTTTCAAAAGCAGGCATTATTATTCAAAACAAACGGTGGCATTTTCGTAATTAATGGTTTCCCCCCGTTTGTGCCAGTGTCTGTTTAACAAACTGCCAGTGTGATAAAGTGCCAGTGCATGTGTCACAAAATGCCAGTGAAAAAAAGTGCCAGTACCAATTTAACAAAGTGCCAGTGTAAACTGGCACTGGCACTTTGTTAAACTGGCACTGACACTTTTACACGGGCACTTTTATATACATGAACTGGCACTCTTCACACTGGCACTCTGTTCAACTAACACTGGCACTTTGTTACACTAATATTTTTGCTGGCTCTCAAAAACACAAGCACTGGCATTCAAAAAAACATGGACTGGCATTCAAAATCACGTACACTGGCACTCAAATACACGTGGCATTCAAAAATATTTTTACTGGCTCTCAAAACACAAGAACTGGCACTTCAAAATACATGAATTGGCACTCAAAAAAACAAAAACTGGCATTAGTTTACACTGGAACTAGCACATGGATTGCTTTAACCTAAACGACATCTTCTCAAAATCAATAGCGATCAAATTTACCTACAATGGTAACGTCTCGTTGAACCACCGTCCATCCCGCCGGAATATCCACCACCGACACCCGAAGGTGGTATCTGCCCTTTCAATCCTTCCTCACCGTACTGATCATACAGAGCTCTCTTCTGCGGATCACTCAAAACCTAATACCCAAAATTCACAAAATCAAAATCAATTAACCCAACCCAAAAAACAAAAATTGAATTAAGGCAATAATTGAACGAATGGTTGTAAATACATCGTAGGCTTCCGAGATAGTTTTGAATTTGGCTTCGGCGTCTTTCTTGTTGTTAGTGTTTTTATCAGGATGCCATTTCATGGCGAGCTTGCGATAGGCTTTCTTCAAGTCATCGTCACTGGCCGGAGAGATGAGTGAGGAAGACGATTTTGGGAGCGGCAATGGTGAGGCTCTGCTTCTTTGCGTATAGAGAGAGAGAGTAGAGAGAGAGAGAGCGCTCCTTTGCGTTTGTGTTAGAGAGAAGAATATAAAAACACGTTTTTTGTTAAGATAACAAAAAACACGTTTTTTATAAGTTTTTGGCCTACTACGTATATAAAATCAATAATTTAAGATTAATAATAATTAGATGAATATAAAAATTTTATTAGCCTAGCCCGTGTGATTATATAAAATGATCAATAATAAATGACAAAATTGGTAAACATATTCATTTATTATTTATATTATATAATCACATATAGGCTGATAGATATTTTATAGAAATTTTGTCAATTTTTAGGTGGAAGAGTCTTACAGCAATTTTTGTTTCCTATTTTAATAATACTTAGATATTAAAATAGGAATATGATGTGAACAAAAATCACTTAAAGGAACCCTTCTTTTCCATCCCAAGAAAAATTAAGGATAATGCTGAAGTTAAAAAAAAAAGTCACAAAATTTGATTTACAAATTGATGTGTCACGATTTTGTTGATCCACAATCAGTGCAACTAATAAAATATCATTAACTCATTTTATATCCATTTTTTATTAAACTTCTTTTGTGTCCCTGACATTGTCCAAAAATTAAATAAAGCCTCAATTTTCCTTTTGAGTCGTTCCAAAAAATTATTACTTAAAAGAACAATAATCATGGTGTAATTTCTTGATAAATACAATCAAATGCTATGTATAATATTAAATTTTATACTGTTTGTTTGAAAATAAATGTCATTTTTATGATGTAACTATCTTTCTAGATATTTATATCGTCTGCAACAAATCTAGATGTGCATCAAATAAAGGTTTTGATTTTTATGCTATAATTATTTTCATAAAATTACATTTATTTTTCAAAATTCTAGATATATAATTAACTTTTTAAATTTTTATTAAGATTTAAAAAAATATTATTATATCTTTTATTTTTAAACGAAGTGAAATTGTTTAAAATATGGGCGCAAAAATGAATATTAGTTTAATAACTTTTATTTTCAATATGGGTAGAACAAAAATATCTGTGTGGTCACAAAATTAATTCAGTAACATCTTTAAGGGGATGTTTATGTAGTTATGTTTCTAAATGTGTTCAAAAATTAATTTACTCAAATGTCACTCAAAGTTTTTTTTTAATAGAAAGATAACTTAAGGCTAAGTTACGTTTGGTACTCCTTATTAATCATCAGGATAGGGATAGGATAAACAATCTTGATAATTTTTAAAATGATGTTTGGTACAAAATATGACCCTGAATTATTATGACCTCTTATAAGGATTAACCACCTAATACCCTCATTAATTATTCTGTTGAAAATGAGGTATTAATAAGGAGGGTATTAAAACAAACAGGGATTATTTTTTTTTGGACAATTGTGCCCTCTAATGTGCGTAGTGAAACGAGAGACAATCCTATTTATTTTAGTGTTCAATAAACCAAATTTAACTGGCTTCTCTTATATATGCATAAATTTAAATTTTATAAATTATATCTTTTATTTTAAAATTGACATAAGTTTGGGTCAGACTAAGTTACTAAATACAAGATCAAACACTAAATACATTTTGAGGTATCTATTTTTTAAAAGAAAATATTACTATGGCTACCTCATTTGTATGAATTTTTCTTTGTAAATTTTTTACCTTTTTGTGTAATATATATATATACACTTTTGTAAATATTTGTTTGTGTGCATTTTTTCTTAACCGTTGTAAACAAATTTCGTAAATAACTTCATTTTCTTATTATGAATCGTTGCACAAGATATTTCCTTCCGCTTAACAACATGAATGAAGAACACATACAAGAAGATGAAGAAGTGAATGTTGTAGAGAGTTAATTATACTTTGTTGTTTGAATGTGATGCTAAAATATTTGATTTTTCATTTTTTTATAATAATCATTTATACTTTGAAATTTGATTAATTATTAATTTTATTTTCCTTTTGTATTTCTTATAAAATTTAAATCTTTTTTTAAAGTTAAACAAAAATTATATTTTAATTTATCCAGTAGAAGTATCCTCAATAAAAAGATGTAGTAGAGTTTTTACCTATTAATCATAACTTCCTAAAGATTTGTTAGGGGCAATGTTGAAAAATGAATAATAACTTTGTGTCAAGGCATAATTTAAGGGTGTTAGTCATATTCATACCAAACAAATAATTATTTCTGAAATTAGAATTATTAATACTGAAAATGTGTGGAGTCTCACACACGTTGACAAGTCAAAGGTTGACTTAATTTTGTTTTGTTACTTTCTTGATTAGTTAATCTAGGTAAATATTATGAAAATTATATTTTTGTATTCTAACCTACTAACCGAAATCTAGTTTATTTTTGGTGTATAGTTTGTTTATTTTTGTAGGACTCTCATAGAAGAAAAAAAGTCTAAATGGAAAAGGATTGCTTAAGTGGTTAAGGAGATAAAGAAGACTAAATTGAAGATATATTCCTCAAGCTTATCTCATCCTAAAATCGTGACTTCCTTAGCTATAAATAAATATGAGACTGAAGGCTCATTAGTAGACGGTTTTTACATACCCTGAGTGTGAAGAATTCGAACTTCAGAAGAGTTGTGTTTTTGTGAGAGTATTTTTGATTATTTTGTCTTCTCTTAGTTTATTTTGGTGTAACCTTTTCAAAAGAGTTTTTATAAGGGAAGTTTTATTATCTACAGCGAATTGCTGTAGATAAGTGCTATTTCCTTTGTTCATTTCATATTTGTTTGTTAAATTCTGCAGCTGTTCTTGTTGATGTTAGTACTGGTGCGATAACATTAGGACTCACATCAGCCTGTTTATCGTTTATGTTCACTTCCTAGCCGCTTCATTTCTTTCAATTGGTAATCAGAGCTCCACTCGATTACACTGAGTGAGATCCAATAAAGAGTGGTCATTATGGAAGGACACTTAAACTTGAATCAATACTGTCCCCCAGTTTTAGATGGATCTAATTATGCTATTTGGAAAGCTAAGATGCGTCTCTTCATCAAAGCAATTGATGAACAAAGAAATTGATGAACGAGCATGGCTTAGTATTATTATTCTATGGTCTCCTCCTAAGGTTGAAACTAAGAGTAAAGAGGGGGAAACCTCAGAAAAAATCTTCAAACTCAAACCTGAGGAAGAATGGATCACTGCTGAGGTCACCCTTGCTAACTATAATTTCAAGGCTCTTGATGCTATATCAAGTCATGTGGATGAACACATGTTTAGACTTGTAATAAATCAAAATGTAGCTAAGACTGCCTGGGATATTTCACAAGGTCACTGTGAGGGTGATGATAGTGTTAAAGCCACTAGGTTGAGAATTCTCATGACCAAGTTCGAAAACTTGAGGATGAATGAGACTGAGGACATAAAGAGCTATTATGCTAAATTAAGAGAAATCTCAAATGAATGTCTCTCCCTAGGTGAGCCTATATCAAATTCTAGATTAGTTAGCAAAATGTTAAGAACTGTTACTGATAAGTTTAATATTAAAATTGTTGCTATTGAAGAAGCACATGAAACTACAACCATGGGTTTAGATACTCTTGTGGGTAAACTAACCATGTTTGAGATGAACACATCTATTCAGCAACAACATAAAGCTGAAAGTGTTGCTCTTGCTTCTTCTCTCTCTAGAGTATCCACAGTATCAAAACTGATTGAAGAAATCTCTAATGAGATAGATACTTCAATTTTGGAAACTGAAGATGTTGCCCTTTTGACTAAAAAATTTACATATTTTCTCAAAAATAAAAGGGACAACAAATTTCCTTCTAAAAAACCAATTACTTTTGATAAACCAAAGGAGGATAGTGAGAGTATTTTCAAGAAGCCTACTAGTTTTACTAAGAATAAATCTGAAAATGTTCAATGTAAGCTTGTAAAGGCTTTGGGCATTATGCAAATGAGTGTGCCAACACTCTGAAGAAAAAGGGGATGAGCTTTTGTGCGACCCTTAGTGACAGTGAGGATGAAGATGAAACGATAAACTTAGCAATCATGGAAATCTAGCCTCCAAGTCATGAACATCAATTCGATGTAGCTTCAGATGTTGTGACATCAACATCACATCTTCTGACTCTGTGATCAAATGTTTTAATTATTCTATATCTAAGAAAACAGAGAATGAAGAAGAGGATGATGGAAGTTATCAAGAACTTCTTGGCTTATGCTGATTTATATGCTGATTTGGAAAAACGTGTAGAAAAGATTGCCATTTTTGAAAAGGTCAATGAGAAACTCTCTACTGAAATCTCAACTTTAAAAGGTAAACTTAAAGAAGTCATCTCTGAAAATGATAACCAAAAAGATTCCATAGCCAAACTTGAGGTCATGCTCACTAAACGTGACATCGAACTTGAGAAGACCAAAACAGAACTCACAAAGGCCAATAAAACATTTGCAAAAATGAATACTGGAAAGGCCACACTTGATGAGGTTCTAAGTATGGGTCAAGTCTCAAAAACTGGTCTCGACTTTGGCTCAATTTTTTTTTAAATAAGGAGAGAGTTCCTCAAAACCTAAGATCTTTCACAGTCCTAAAACAACACCCAAGAAAAAGAGATTTGTGTGCCACTACTGCTTCTTACCAGGTCACATAAGACCATTTTGCTACAAAATAATTCACGATCTGGGAAAGGATGCCCCTCAGATGAGTGCTCGGATGCACTCACATCACCACTCACATCACCAGAAAACTGGTCAGTTCGTGTTGATGGAAAAGTAAAGCGAGGAATGCAATGTTGTTTTTACCTCTCTCAAGAGCAGCATGGCTAGCTCGTGGTATTTCGATAGCGGGTACTCAAGGCACATGACAGGTAATGCATAATTTCTAACAGATTACACCACAATCAAAGGTGGAAATGTGAATTATGGGGGAGGAGCCCAAGGTAAGATTGTTGGTAAGGGTACTTTATGTGTTAATCATATGCCCAAGGTAAGATTGTTGGTAAGGGTACTTTATGGGGGAAAAGAAAAGTGAGGACTATTAGGGTGTGGATGGTTTGGTGCCACGTTTTTTTCCCTAATCCCCTAATTCAACGTTCTGCGAAGTCCGAACGGCCTAGATCAAGACGCTTTCGAAATTGTATGGACTTTCAAGCAGATAAACGGAAGACTATGTGTTCATCATGCCATCAAGAAGGGCACAATCTTCGAAGATGCCCGAACATTAGGGAGTAACATAATGTTTTTCATGTAATTTATCTTTGGTTTGAATTGGATTCAGTTTCAGTTGCAGTTTCATTTTATGTAATTTTCATTAAACTTGAAAACTCTAATGTTAATTAAATTTGAGTTGAAATTTTCAATATGAAAGTTTATGTTTGGAAAAATAACAGTTAGTTCCTATTTTAGTTTCAGTTGCAGTTTCATTAGAATATGTTGTAAAAAAATTTAAGAAAAAAAACAGTTAGTTTTCCAGTTAAGTTTTAAGTTTCAGTTTGTTGGGCCATGAAAAGTTGGTTACCTTGTTCACGACTCGTGCTTGTCATCAGCACGAGTGGTTTTTATGTCACGACTCATGCCACGAGGTCCAAGTTCAAGTGAACTCGCTACACGGTGTAGCGAGTTCATTTGAACAGAATCCCACAACATCAGCAATCTTCAGCATCCTACCTGCAAACAATCAAAACAAACAACCTGCTGCAAACAACCAAACCAAACAACCTGCAAACATAATCCCATATCTAATAGAAACATCTCCAATATCCAATATATTATGAAACACTAAACATTTACAATATACCATAACACACCTATACACATCTATATAAATGTGTAGAAAGTGTAAAAAAAAATGCAAATATCCAAATAAAAACTAAAAAAAATCACAGTTTCAGTTATTACAAATAAAAACATACAAATAACAACTAATACTACAAAGTTTCATTACATCTAAAAAAAAGTTTCACCTATTCCTCCTCTCGTAGTCAGACGGGTGTACTTACTCGTCGGATTCCGCTGCCGAGACCCTCTTCTAATCAACTCCTCCTGTTGAGCAGGGGTAAGTCATTCCCCACTAGACGAAGTTGCAACCGGATCAGAGAAGGGTGTCGTGGCCTCAAAGTGACTCCCGCCAAAAAAGTCAAACTCGGATCGGAGAAGGGGCGGAGCCCTGCTTGTGATGTAGAAGGAGGAAGCCTAAAGCCACATCCACTCCCCAAATATAGTCCGAAGCCCATATGGATCCAGGGAAGGGTCTGGCTGGGCACTCCACCCACTCCCACTCCTACTCCCCCAGCCATTCCCATCCTCCCACCCACTCCCATCCCCCTACCCACCCCCACTCCCACTACCATAAAATTGACTCTGAGTCTGAGTCCACTGTGACTGTGACTGCCATTCATATTGTCCATCATCCTGTGTCTGGGTCTGGACTTGAGGCTCGAGCTCGGGCTCTGGCTCATCGTGCAAGTCCATTTGTGGTTATGGCTTTGCTTGTGCACGACATCTAACCCGACGCTGTCGAGGTTCTACCCCATGTGCGCGATCTACCGGTGGGGGAGGTGCTGCAGCCTCGAGGCGTTGTTGCTCCCTAACTCCCGTAAGCGTGTGCCTAATAGTCGCCCGCATTGAAGCTTGTCTAGCATGCTCCTTCGCCTCATTATCGACATGCAAACGCTGAAGGCTCTGCACCTATTTTTATATCAAAAAAAAATTAAGTATGAGAGACATAAGTTAATAAATTGAAGTTTTGTTTAAAAAAACTAGAAATAATAACTTGAAAAATGTAAAAACTTACCACAAACTCTAGGCAAGGGGCAACCAACCGGTATCCAGCCTCCTCTATATGAGTGAGGTTCTGCACAAACATACACGTTATGCTCCGATACCACATCATATATGGATCGCTGTAATGCATATCGTGAATGCCTGAGACCCTGGAAATCAGAAATTTCGCCGTTGTTCCCAGAGTGTAATGAATTGTCGATGGCGGTCGCTCCAATCACGACATTGTTTCCCCGCCTATTAACTCTGTGCAAGTCCGGACGAGTGTTGCACGGTTCTGGGACCCCTGCATAGGCCAAACTGCCTCTTAACGTGATCCGGCAGATGCCACTCGATCCTCTCAAAGCATACAAGAGCGACCCGCGCCAACCATACATCATGACCCTGAGTGCAGTAGGCTAGAGCGTATCTCTCTGCATAAGGCTGCCACACAACCTAATCATCGGTTAGCTTGGCCAGCTGATCCCGATAGCCTCTCAGGTTATGTGCAATAACCTCCTTCAGATACAATGATGAATGCGTCCACCTGAAATTTCATAAACAGAATAATTATAAGAATTTTTTTTTAAAACAAATACAATAACGACGAGAAAATAACGTATGATATATGTATACCTGCATCCGAGGGGCATGAGCACGTATTCCGAATCTTTGTAATGCCTATGAATTTGTGGTTGCACACATAGCAACCGCTCCCAAGCCCAAATCTATATCAATTAAATATATATCAAATACTATATATAATGCCACTAATTTAAAATCAAACTTAAAAATAACAACATAATGAATATTAAAATGAGATAAACATACCCGTAGAAGGTTGAGAAATCTTCCGCACTGTTTCGTCAAAGGGTTAGTCGCACTACACAGCTCTCGATATAGGAAAGCGAGCGACGCACTTCCCCAACCGTACTGGCTGACCCTGGAAACATCCCCAAGCAGAGGGAGATAACACAACTTAACCTTGTTGTTCGTACGATCATGCATCACCGTAGAACCCAAGGCGAGCATGATATATGCCCATACGTAAATATTCACAATGTCTAGAGCAGGTCATCAGCGAGGTCATGGAAGTGTGGAAACTGGCTCGTAATCCACCTGAGCTTCAGACTACTCTCATCTATATCTCTGGGATTAGGGATGGCCCCTAAAAGCTGCTGACAGACAGCCCGCCAGTCTAAATGTGCCGGGATGCCAGCATCAGTAACAACATCTCCATCAATCGGCAACCCGAAAATCATGCCGACATCCTCTAGGGTGATCGTATTCTCACCAATCGGGAGGTGGAATGTATGGGTCTCCGGACGCCATCTCTCGATCAAAGCCTCCAGCAACCCATAATCGTACTGCACTCTCCCTATGTAGTGAACTCCACTAAAGCCGCACTCGACTAGTCTGGACGATATCCTAGGAGCTAATACGTCCGGCAAGGAGGCACCACGACGAAATGACATCGGACTAGCAACCTCTATATCGGCCCAAATAAACTGAGCTCTATGGTTCTCATGCTCGGTCAGAACAGAGTTATCGATAGGCCCTGGATCAATGAAGGAATCTATATGTTTAATTCAATATCAAGGTTGGTAATTAATAATCATTTTTTTGTAAACTGTGTTTCTTCTATATTCATTATTTCCTACATATGAAGTCTAGATATTATGTTTATAAATGTTTTCAACAGGTTTTGATCCCGATAACAAGAATAGAAATCTATACAAATTTGTTACTTATATTATCCTTTGATGGAAAATTTTATCCTGATTGATAAAGCAACACACTCCCATTTCATCTGTTTCTATATCATAGTTCCCTTTTTTCTACATTTTCAACATTAGCTATCCATTCATAAGTTTTTAGTGTAAGCAAAAATTTGTTTTCATATGACCATTATATTTTTAAGTGTGTTTTATTTTATCATTATATTTTTTTTTCTTTAAAAAATATCATTGTTGCTTGAAAAATGTATCATTTTAACCATCTTCTATGTATGTACATGTCATTAGAATTGGAGTCTATGTATGTCTTCTACGTATGTATATGTCATTGAAAAATATATCATTTTACTCCTCAAAATTTCAAATTGGACACAAATTAGTCACAAATTTGAGACTAAACTAAGATATTTTTACAAAGTCATCAAAGAAATAAAAAAAAAAAAATCCTAAATTGCAAGTAAACAAATAATCAAATCTAAGCTAAATTCAACACAACATGAAGTAAAATACAGAAATGTAAACTTACAACTACAAAATTTTGATGATAAAAAGGTTAAATTTGAATGGCAAAATCCTTCTTCTCTCTGTTTCTTATTCCTCCTTCCTTCCTTGGTCGGCGGCTGTGCAAACTTAACTTAGGGTTTTTTTTTTAGAATGAAGACTGTAAATCGGAAAAGGGATTTTTAAAGACTTGCTACACCGTGTAGCGAATTCTCAAAAATTAATTGCCCTGATTAATTACAAACGATAAAGCCTTAATTACTTGGAACTCGCTACAACGTGTAGCGAGTTTGACCTGTCTCAGTCAAACTCGCTACACGGTGTAGCGAGTTTCAAAAAGTGAGACATTTTGAGAAAAAATTTGAACAGTAAATCACTTTGCCAAATAAAATTTTAAAAGTTAATTATTTGAGAAAAATTCGAGAATTTGTTCCCATTTATATGCAAGGATACAACTTTGTTCGCAGAAATACGGACCTAGCCATTAAACTGTGCACTCGGTGAGTAATTGATACTCCTTCTATCCCATGAATGATCAAAGTGGCCTTGGCCCAGTGGTATGTTGGTGACTTCCCGTAGGGAAGGTCACCGGTTCGATTCCCCTCAAGGGGAATTTCTGTGGTTAATTTCTACCTTGGGTTTCAGGGTCCTTTGGAGCTCCCCGGGGCACATCCGTGCAGTTAAGGAAGCAGCATTGCTGGGCTTGTATCCTCAGTGTGGGGAGTTCGAATCTTGGCGAGCAAATGAGCAGCTATTGGTGTTGTAAGAGTGATGTAATTGCCTCGCGGAGCAAAATGAGTTAATCGGTGATGTAAGAGTGATGTAAATGTCTTGTAGGAGGGCTCCCTTGGGGCTCTGGAGTATAAGGGGTACTGCCACCCTGGCTGCATAAGGCACATCCCGCGATTTACCTCCGCCAGCATACTGAGGGGCCGGTACCTGGTGGTTCAGGATTAGTCCGGCGAAGCTGGGAACCTGGGTATCAAAAAAAAAAAAATGATCAAATTTTGTCAAAATTTATACTTATTTCGTCGCATTCAAATCGTACTAGCTACACAATGATTAAGGAAAAAAGAGGTAGGAGAAAGCTGTTGTTAATATAAAAATTAAAATATGAAAAAAAATGAGTGAGAGATATATTAAGTTGATTGATATTTTGAATATAAAAATAAAGTAAGGCTTCGTTTATTTCGACGCAAAACATTTTCCGGAAAATATTTTCCTGTAAAATATTTTGCTGTAAAATGTTTTACGGAGAAAGAGCGTAAAATGTTTTACGGATGAAGGGCGTAAAATATTTTCAGTTGTTTGGTAAGGAAAATGTTTTCCGGAAGGGCGTAAAATGTTTTATTTTTTTATTTATTATTATTATTATTATTATATTATTATTTTATTATTATTATTATTATTATTATTATTATTATTATTATTATTATTATTATTATTTTATTTTTTATTTTTTTATTATTATTATTTTATTATTCATTTTTTATTTATTTTTTAATTATTATTATTATTATTATTATTATTATTATTATTATTATTTTATTATTATTTTATAATTATTATAATAATTATTATTTTATTATTATTATTATTTTATTATTATTATTTTATTATTATTATTATTTATTAATATTATTATTATTATTATTATTATTATTATTATTATTATTATTATTATTATTATTATTATTATTATTATTATTATTATTATTAGAATGAGAAAGTAGAATGTTGTACCTTGTGAAATATGAGTTGTACATGAAGGGCACTATTTTTCGGAAAATGTTTTACTTAGGAGAAGGTCAGTAAGTCGTTTTACTTAGGAAGGACGTAAAATGTTTTTCGAAAAACGTTTTCTCCATTTTTCGAAAAACGAGTTATTTTACGAAAAACATTTTTCGGAAAACAATCAAACAACGGAAAACGAGTTATTTTCCGGATAATATTTTCCGAAAAATGTTTTACGGTGAAACAAATGAGGCCTAAGAGAGATAATGAGTGTGAGCATTAGTGAAGATTCTTTGACATTTTGGGTAATCCGATTTGAAATGAGGCCTAAGAGAGATAATGAGTGTGAGCATTAGTGAAGATTCTTTGACATTTTGGGTAATCCGATTTGAAGTGTGACGAATCAAAAGGGAAATAAGCCCGATTTGAAATGGGATGGAAAAAGTATTTTTTTTTATATATTTTTTTATATTTTTTTTAATGGACACTTTAAAGTTAAAAAAACTATTTTTTTTTTCAAAGAATCTGAGAGCTAGGGGAAGGAGGTCAAATTCTCTATAGTTCTTTATAAGAAAAATAGAAGGTAACTCTCTAAAAAAATCAAATAAAAGAGTTCCGACATTTACTTATGACTTATCCCAAAAAAAAAAATGCCTATTACCGGACTTAACGGGCGATTATAATCAAAATTAAGTAAAGAACTATTATTATTATTATTATTTTTAAAATCTATAATGCAGTTAATTTCCTAACAACAAGTAATATTGAAGCTTCGAGTTAGTGATTGCATTGTGAGAACAGTAATTGGATAAGGACATGTTTGGTGAAGTTTACACTCAACAAGCATGAAAACACTATGGTTAGTGACGGATCTACATCAAATGTTTTGGTGTTGCATGTTTTTTACTAAAAAAAAATAAAAAAATACGCGAACTAAAATTCAAAATGTTTACATACATAAGAGATAATAGGCTTCACTGACACCACTTTACATGCATAAATATAATAGGCTTCACTAGGCGCGAAACATTTGATGTTGTCTGTTCTTTAAAACAGGTCAAAACGACGTAGTTTAGCAAAAATAAAAAAAAAAAATTTTGATTGCCTGGACAACCCTAAATACTACCGTAGATCCGCACTGACTGACTATGGCTATAAGTAAACTTTTACATAAATTCATTTACAGGATGGTTTTGGACTTTTTGGAACAAAATGTATCCTAAAATGTGATTAAATATCATATTCAATTGTTTACTCCCAATAGTGATACGATTTTTTAATTGATTAGATTTGCTATGTTAGATGATTATCAACGGGTTGCTTACTAGTAGTGTCATACTAACAACAATAATTCAATTATTATTCTTTATTCTAATTTATTTCTTCTATCTCACTTTTTATATTTACAATATTTACTGAACCAATATTTTTCTTTAATTTTCGCACAATTAATAAGTGTTTAAATTGTAGAGTAACGGGGACGGTAAAGGTCCTATTTATAGCAATCGATCCTGTCTTCTTCTCCTCTCTCCATGTTACCTTTTATTAGAATAAAGGAGAAAGAGACGAAGTCAATCATACATGGTAGAGATGAATAATATGAAAAACTCAATTGATTATGTTGTTAGAGGTACATATTTATATGGTTACAATGAGAGGAGGTAATCTCCTATAAGGCTTATAGATCTACACAATCTTCTTAATCTAATACAAGGATTGAGTTTCCTAAACTATATATAACAATATATACTTGAATATAATATTATGATATTATATTCCTAATATGCTCCTGCAAGATGGATGATCCTTGAATAAGTCCAATCTTGAGGAATGATGAGATGAATCGGGTTTGATATAGCTGGTGGAGACGGATGTGTTCCCGGACGTGTATGTGGCTGTAGGGTTGCGAGAGAAAAGGCTACGTTCGTGGTTGCATGGAGGCCAGTTTTGAACATGGCAACTCGGGTTGGTTGTGGGGCGGTTTGGGTTTTGCCGTCGCACCAAGGAAAGTGGTCCGTACGTCCGTGGTTGGAGACCAGTTTTGAACATGGCAACTCGGGTTGGTTGTGGGGCGGTTTGGGTTTTGCCGCCGCACCCAAGGAAAGTGGTCCGTGGTTGGAGGCCAGTTTTGAACATGGCAACTCGGGTTAGTTGTGGGGCGGTTTGGGTTTTGCCATCGCACCCACGGAAAGTGGTCCGCACATCTGTAGTTGGAGGCCAGTTTTGAACATGGCAACTCGGGGTTGTTGTGGGGCGGTTTGGGTTTTTTCGTCGCACCCAAGGAAAGTGTTTCGTACGTCCGTGGAGGGGGGTTTTGGCCTTTGAAGGTATGCCGAGGGTGTTTGAAAAAAGGGGGGAGGAGAGTGTCGGCTTTGCCGTTGTCTGGAGAAGCTCTTCACAATTGATAAAGATGGGAAACTTTTTATCATGGCGCTGCTAATGCTTGGATTTTGCGGTCCACATCCGAACAAGGTTGCTGTAGGAAGTATCGCGATTGACATGGTTTCACTAAGAGAGAAAGATGATCCGACTTGGGTGATGGGTTTGGGAGGATTTGAATAACCAACGGAGATTTCGAGGAGGAGGTAATCGGAGGAAGAAGGAAGGCTGTGACAGAAAAAAAAAGGCTGTGGAATTGGCTAAAGGTGCATTGAACTTGGTTGCTTGTAAAGTGCATAAGGGCAAAAGTGTTTGTGACAGGGATAATACCGTGAGTAAGGCTGTGAATTAATGCAGATTTGGGTTGTAGGGTTTATTGATGGATGGCGGAAGCAATGTAGTATTTGAGGGTGGAGCGGCTTTAGGGTTTTGCCGCTAGGGTTTGGCGGAGAAGTCCTATTATGGATCTTATAGCTCTGATACCATATTAGAATAAAGTAGAAAAAGACGAAGTCAATCATACATGGTAGAGAGGAATAATATGAAAGACCCAATTGATTATGTTGTTAGATGTACATATTTATAGGGTTACAATGAGAGGGGGTAATCTCCTATAAGGTTTCTAGATCTATACAATCTACGTAATCTAATACAAAGATTGAATTTCCTATTCTAAATGCATTAGAAAGATTGAGTTACATATTCTAAATACATTAAAATATTTAGAGTCATATTCTAATACAAACAATATATACTTGATAATATAAAATATAATATTATGACAATATTATATTTCTAATACCTTCTTCCCTTTAGAAGAAAAACAAAAGAATACAAATACAAATAATAATAATAATAATAATAATTAATATTATATAGAAATTGATAAATTAGAATAAAATTATAAACCATCATTTCCAGGGTAGTCAACGAACCTCCTACCACCACTTTCCTAGGACCTGAATTTCATGTCATCTTCTTCCAATTAAGGCTTCTCAAAATTATTGTTCATCATTTATACTCCCTCCGTCCCATTAATAGCTACACTTTTTATCAAAATGGATGTCTCGTTAAAAGCTTCACATTTCCTAAAATGGCAAAGAATCTGAAAGATTTGTAGCTAGGACTGTAACCAATTGTGCGATGACTCGTCTGCACAGTTGTTCGCACAACTGTCAGCACAACTTACGTAATGTAATTTTTCAAAAATAAAATAACCGAATGTAATTTAATTGCGGAATAATAACGAATTTAACACTTCAGCAAGACTATGCTTGCTGGAAATCTTTCATAAAAAAACAACCTTGTTGAAAACAAGTTGCAAACCAAACTTACAATGAAAGAAAAATAAAACTAAGAAAAGACAAAACTCGTTTTTAATCTAAGAACACCAAATATAAAACAATCTTGAATGATCAAACTTCTGATCTTCAAGAAACAAAATAAAAGCCTCAAGAAAATAAGAATTCTCTGTTTTTCTCTCTTAGAAGGCGTAAGAATGAAGGAGATGAAGCTTGCTTTTTATAACCGGTTGACTCCTTAATTGATAAGGAGTCAATATCCTTGAAATCCGAAAATCACATCTCCCTTCCTTATCTTCACAAGCTTTCCTTCATTGAGATTCCTTGTTTGCCTAAAATAAAACAAATACTAACTAAACAATAAATGGTTAAATTGTTAGTCAAATATATTTACAATTAATCCTACTCTATTTATGTAAACATATACAAAACATAGTCACAAAAATAAAAAGAAATCTCAAGAGTATATTTATACTCTTTCAATCTCCCCCTATTTTTGTGATTATGGACAAAAACTGCAAAATCGAGATTATCAATTTCAAACTTACCAGAATAGGAAAAATAAGAGATATCAAGAGTATAAACATACTCTTTCAATCTCCCCCTATTTTTTTGGTTCTGGTCAATAAGTGTACTTACCATAAGGAAAGTCAAACTCCCCCTTAACGCATTGCGCTTCATTTTATCAAACTCCCCCTAAACTTGTCGTATCTCTCCGTGATGATCATCTCATGTATCTCTCTTGATTGATCATCTAAGAGACATCTTCCCCTTGATTGATGATCATCTCCTCATTTGAAAGACAGTCTAAGAGACAACTTCCCCTATTCTCCCCCTTTTCTTTAGAGATTTTCTAAAGGTGTGCGCACATTCATGAAAATATCTGAAGAAACCCCTTTGAACATATGATCAGAGTTTCAGCTTTGGAGAAAAAAACAATACTTACAGATTTCTGAATAAACGAGGAATAATGATCACATGTGTAACCAGTTGTGAGCTGAGTTGTGTGCACAACTGTCCGAACAACAGCAGAGACAAGAGAAGAGATTAAAAAAATTTGAGATTTCCAGAAAGGCCTACCAATGTTGCTGATGATGTGATGGAGAAAATTTCACTGTGTAATAAAAATACCTTGCAAGTACAAGTTACCGGAGTAGCAGTACAAGTAAGGGTCGAACCACAGAGACTTGGGTGTTTCAACAAGTAAATTTAATTAATGCAAAAAGTAACATAAAGAGGGGTTTTTGATTTGGTTTATTAACTAAATTACTAAAGCAAGAAATTAAACTAATTAATTGAAGAAAGCAAGTAAATAAGAAATAACGATTTAACCAGATTAAATGAATTCACGGATTGGATTTCATAGTTATCTCCTTTCTATGCTAAGATTTATTAAATAAAATGACAATCTCGTTCAAAGATTCTTTCACTTGACTAAGGGTTGGGACGTTTGATGTTCGAATTGCAACCCTAATATTTCTATCGTATTGTAAATTCCGCTAGGTCAAAACAATACTCAAGAAATTCATTAAGCAATTGAGAAATAAACGAATCTAGGTTTTCTTGAATTCTGCTAGGTCAACAATCAAACCTAATTAATGAAATAATGAGCTTTAGATAAATTGTCCACGCTAGTGCAACAATCTAAATCAAATAAATCGAATGATAAATATTTCATCAAATATGAACGAGAAAGTTTGAATAAATTAAAATCTTAATAGCATAGAGATTCGACAACTACTACATCCAATCCATGAAAAGGGAAAATTAGCTACTCATATTCATGATGGAGATCACAAAATATGAATAACAATGGTACATCAAACCTGGAAATCTTGCAAGACCTTGAAAATCCAAAATCCTTCAAAAACCTAGGCAGGAAAATAAAATAAAAGGTACCTAAAAAGCATTCTAAGGGGAGTATATATACTCCTTAATTCAGTCCTTCATTAACTAGGAAAAGAAAGAAAGTAAATCCATGAAAATCTGCTCCAAACGCCGTGCTGACGTCATGATACGCGCCTGGGCACGAGTCGTGCTAATTGGCACGAGCCGTGCTCTTCGGGCCCCACTCTCGTGCTCACGAGTCGTGCTCAGGTCTCCAAGTCGTTCTGATCAAATCTCTTGATTTGTGGTTTGGCTCCCAGTCGTGCTCCAGTCGTGCCCAAGCCTTCTTCACTCGTGCTCCAGACTTTCCACTCGTGCCCTGTGCAGAAATCTTCATCTTTGACTCAGCTTTGACCCGACCTTCGTTCCTTGACTTTCTTTGACCTTTTTCCTTGAACCTTGACCATTTTGCTGACTTCTCCCATGACGTTTGACTTGAATTCTTCGGTTTCACGAGATCCACACCCAATTAGAAAGTAATAGACTAAACTACCCTCAAAGTGCATCATTTCTCACAAAAACCTCACATTACAAAATGTCTCTCAAATACATCAAAACTAATCTAAATACATTAAAAATCAATGTGAATAATCCGGAAACATAGGTAAATGATATGTATAAAATCCACTCATCAAATTCCCCCACACTTAGACCATTACTCGTCCCTGAGTAATATCCTAACTCTAATCTAAAATCGGTCTAAAACAGGTGTGTGGAAGAAAATGATTCCTAGCCTCCTCTATCCGCCAATACAAGTCAATCAAAGATGTAATAACGGAGTGTACAAAACTCCGTCTCCATAAGACTCCCCAAAAAATCAATGGACCTAGCTTGACATCAAACTCCCATGATAAAATGATCGTCCAAACTAGGGCCCACACCAAGTAGTGAGGGGAAACTAAAATGTCCTAACTTTTCCCCCACACTAGCTCACACTACATAATATACTCCCTAAACAAAAGTCAGTGTTAGGGTAAGAGTCCTCAACAAAGACTTACCTTGTGCTATTCGCCAACCCCCCTTATTAATCCAAGGTGCACGAGGATTTCTATCCTAACGCCACTAACACAAACCCCCATCTCCAAAAAAATGATCCTACCCGAACTCCGAACTCCCCCTTATGTCTCCACTCCGGTGAATAAGGATGTTATCTACTCAAATTCTCACCTTTTGCCTAAGTTCCCTTTCGGGTTTTCACTTGGCCACTCTATTTTTTTATTTTCTATTTTTTTTTTTAATTTTTTTTTAGGAATTTTTTTTTTTACATAATATACAAGGTGCCACCCTTTCCCCCACACTTAAACTATACAGTGTCCTCAATGTATCCAACAACAAATAATCAGGACAGTTTAAATGTAAAAGGAAAGGGAATAAGAAAAGTACCCTCAATATCTTGGGCTGAAGTCCCCATCCGGGAATTGTGCCTCTCTGGCCAACTGCCTCTGTCTGCGTCTGTCGAATCTCCTAATCATCTCCGCGAAATGCTCATCTGGGACCGGCTCATAATGTCTCGGCTCTGGCTGCTGCATCCATAACTGCTGTTGGAATACCATCCTCTGTGTAGTGTCCAGTCTATCCTCCAAAGCCTCCTATCTATCATCCTGAGCGTCCCATCGTCTATCAACATAACCAAACCGATTGCGCCACATCAAGTTCTGTGCCTCTCGGGCCTCACATTCTTCTCTATATCTCCTCTCCCGCTCTTCCGCATCCCTCTGGTTCTGAGCATCCAAATACATCCTCATATCATCCCAATTGCCAAAAGCCCCCGACATGCTCGACTGGACATGGCCCTGGCCTTGGCCTGAATAGCCACCACTAGTCCCGGCCTCAAATGGATCTCTCATCTGGTGATCCTTGCCCCCCTGAGGCTCCTGCTGGTCCTCCTCTTCATCAATTACTCTCTCACCCCTATCTCTCATCACGTCACACAATGTCATATCTGCAACATACGACATCCTCCAATCCCGTGCATATGGTCCATAAGGGAAAACCACTCCTTGTGCGCATCTAAAATTTCTACCTCCTCCATAATTAAACGTCAAAGCCTCGTTCTGCCCCGAGATACTCTCAAAAGTATCATAGCGGTATAAAAAGAACCGATCATAAAAGAGGGGCCCATCCATATTTCCTACTGATCTAGGATGATTGCGCACAAAATTTTCCACCAATAAAGTAACCATGCCCCCAATCGGAATATTCCCATTCCCATTGACCGCTAAAGCTTCACATCTCTTGAAAAACAAATCAATCCAATCCGGGATAACAATGTTGGAGGATAAAGCACACTCCATTGTAGCAAACTGTAGGGCATTCATCTGTGCCGGCTCACCATTGGCATAAAATGTCATAGACAAACCCCTATAAAGCAGTTTCCAAGCAGGGTGAGAAAGAGACTTCATGACCACATAGGGCTTCTGCATAAACTTGCCCGTCAACTCAAAGAAAAATGTCTCCACCGTTCTATCCCTTTCCGACCACTCTCCCCTGGGCTCACTCACTCCCAAGTATTCCCGAGCTGCTGCATATGAAAGGGTCCTCGTGACATCATTCACATTAAACTTAATGCTTCTCACTCCGTTCTCCTCCTGTCTTTCTAATGTTGCCAAAAACTCAAGCGTGACCCGCTTGTACACCCCCACACTCTTGCCCAAGAACGCTCCTAGCCCGATGTTATTCAACAAATCCCCGACCAAACCATAAAGACCCAACTTGTTCAACGTTTCCACACACAAGAATCTCGTTACTTGAACATCCCTTCCATTTGCTAAGTTTCTCCATTTATTCTTTTGAGACTCCGTTAATTTTGTCAAGCCCATGAAATCATCGGGAATTCGTGGGGGTTCTTCAACAACAATGTTTCTTTTTTTTTCTAGCGGGAGCGTCACCTCCTTTACCCCCTTTACTACTATCTTTTGTTCTCCCCATAACCCAATAAATAGCCGTCAACTACAATATTTGAAACAAATAATACTCCCAAACAGTCCCAACCTTACTCCAATTTCACCAATCAACACCCAACACAACCAAAAATCGAAGGAGGGAGTAAAAACTGATTTTACCTTTAGGTCGCCGGAAAAGTTGGCCGGAAAATTCGCCGGAATTTGAGAAGAAACCCGGAGAAGAGAGAGAAGATCAATGTAGCACCACCCCCACAAAAAATTTTGCTCCAATCTACAACCACACCAAGCAATCAACAAACCCACCACAATCTTCAAATTTCAAATTTTCTTCAAGAAATCACTGCAAAGGGAGGATTTTGGGGGTGATTTTCGGTTTAGGGTAGGCTAGATATGGTGGGGAAGAGATTTTTGTGGGTTAGGAATGGAAGATTTAGGCTTTGGGTAGTCAATTTTTAGAGAGAGAGGGAGGGATTTTTGAAATTAGGGTAGAGAGAGAGAAAGAGGGGCGACTGGAATTGAGAGATAAGGGAACGACTGAAAGGGTTTTTGGGAACGACGGTTTTAATTTTTGTGCTTGGCACGAGTCGTGCCATTTAGCACGAGTCGTGCCCTTTTGCAATTCATGCCCACGACTCGTTTCCAAGCTGCCCAATCGTTCTGATCAATTGAGGCACTCGTTCCCACTCGTGCTCCCATTCGTTCTCAGGAGCACGAGTCGTGCCTTGCCTGGGCCAATTTTCAATTTTTTTTGGCTCCTCCACGCACGTTTTCCTGCATATCATTAAACAAAGAAAAATACCTTTCAGTAGCACCGGTTTAATATACAATACAAATACAAATCCGGGTTGTCTCCCGGTGAGCCGCCCTTTTTTAATGTCTTTGGCTAGACCATTTGCATGCCGAAATTGACACACATTTTGACCGCACTTTCATTGCCTACGTCCCCATTAATGTGGGCGGACTACCCAACAAAAATAGGCTCAGGTCACCGTAGTTCGACACGTTCACGAAATAAAAGACCCATAAAAGCGGAAATAATTTTTTTTTAAATACCACCACCCCCACACTTAAACCATGCTATGTCCTCATGGCATAAACCAAGAAAAACACAACACAACCTAAATGCAAAGATGAAGATAGCTGAAAAGAAAATACGGAAAGCAGTAAATGTTACCTACATTGGGTTGCCTCCCAATTAGCGCTTTAGTTATAGTCGTTAAGCTCGACGTCATGCCCCAACAGAATTAGGTGGCCTCCTCCGGGTCCACCAACTCGACCACATCGATATCCTCCAAAATGGACACCCCTTCATAATATGGTTTCACTCGGTGACCATTCACTTTAAACACTGTGCCATCTTTTAAATCTTTGAGCTCAACTGCTCCGTGCGGATACACATGCACTACCTCATATGGACCCGACCATCTAGAACTCAACTTGCCCGGAAAGAGCTTTAAACGAGAGTTGAAGAGAAGGACCTTCATACCTGACCTTATGAACTTGGGCTTCAAATTTTTGTCATGGTATCGTTTGGTCCTCTCTTTATACAATTTTGCACTCTCATAACTGTCTTGTCGAAGCTCTTCAAGCTCATCCAAATCAAGCAACCTCTTTTCTCCAGCAAGAGCCAAATCCATGTTGAGCTCTTTGGTGGCCCAATAAGCTCTATGTTCCAATTCAACCGGGAGATGGCACTCCTTTCCATAAACAATACGATACAGACTCATGCCAATAGGGGTCTTGTATGCTGTCCGATATGCCCACAATGCATCACACAATTTCCGAGACCAATCCTTGCGATTCGGGCGCACTGTTTTCTCAAGCACCACTTTGATTTGGCGATTGCTCACCTCTACTTGGCCCGAAGTTTGAGGATGATAGGCCGTGGCTAATTTGTGAACTACCCCATATTTTTTTAACAACCGATTGAACATCCGGTTCGTGAAATGCGTCCCTTGATCACTAATGATTGCTCGTGGCATGCCATACCTGCTGAAAATATTCTCACAAACAAACTTGCAAACAACATTAGCATCATTTGTGCGGGCAGGAATTGCCTCCACCCACTTTGACACATAATCAACTGCTACAAGTATATATAGAAAACCTTGGGACGGGGGAAATGGGCCCATAAAATCGATGCCCCAAACATCAAAAATATCAACTATCAAATTATGTTGTAAAGGCATCTCATCTCTCTTTCCTATGTTCCCGGACCGTTGACATCTATCGCACCTAATGCAAAAATCTTGAGCATCTTTGAACAAAGTGGGCCAATAAAGACCCGATTGCAGCATTTTCCTAGCAGTCTTTTGGCCACTAAAATGACCTCCGCATTGGAGTTCATGACAAAATCTCAACACACTACTCTGCTCATGGTTCGGGACACATCTCCTAACAATTTTGTCCGGGCAAATTTTCCACAAATAAGGATCATCCCAAATGTAATGTTTCACATCAGACTTAAACTTGCGTTTTTGGTCTTATGTGAAATGTGGCGGAAACATATTAGACACCAAGTAATTAACGAAATCAGCATACCAAGGCTCTTGGACATGTACAGCAAGAAGTTGTTCATCCGGAAAATTTTCATTAACCGGAATCAAACTTTCTTCGACATTAAGATACCAATAGTCCTCAAGCCTCGATAAATGATCCGCCACCACATTTTCAGTCCCCTTTTTATCCCGGATCTCGACATCAAACTCTTGTAACAATAACATCCACCTCAACAAACGAGGCTTAGCATCTTTCTTATTTAACAAATGTTTCAATGCAGCATGATCAGAATAAATAATCACCCTCGACCCAAGCAAGTAAGAACAAATTTTTTCCAAAGCGAACACAACAGCCAAAAATTCTTTTTCAGTGGTGGTGTAATTCAGTTGTGCATCATTAAGTGTTCTACTTGTATAATGGATAACGGACGGCAATTTATCTATCCTTTATCCCAACACAGCCCCAATAGCAAAATCCGAGGCATCACACATGATCTCAAAAGGATGAGACCAATTGGGACTAGAAAGAATGGGAGCACATGTTAACTTTTCTTTAAGCAAATTGAAAGCATCAACACACTCTTGATAAAAAATGAACTCCAATCCTTGGCAAGCAGATTACATAAAGGCTTACAAATTTTTGAAAAGTCTTTTATGAATCGCCTATAGAAACCCGCATGCCCAAGGAAACTTCGCACACCCTTGACCGAATTCGGGGGAGGTAGTTTAGCAATCACATCAATTTTAGCTCTATCAACCTCAATCCCCTTACTCGACACAATGTGCCCCAAAACAATACCATATTTCACAAGAAAATGACACTTTTCCCAACTCTAAGTCAAGTTGGTTTTACAACACCTTTTCAACACAGATGCCAAATTCTTTAAACAACCCTCAAAACTATCCCCCAACAACCGAAAAATCATCCATGAATACCTCAACACACCTCTCAATCATATCCGAAAAAATGGAGGTCATTCACCTTTGAAATGTAGCAGGTGCATTGCAAAGCCCAAAAGGCATCCTGCTAAATGCATATGTGCCAAAAGGACATGTGAAGGTGGTTTTGGACTGATCTTCAGGGGCTATGGCAATCTGATTATACCCCAAAAAACCATAAAAAAAACAATAGTAAGAATGACCCGCCAACCTCTCTAACATCTGATCAATAAAAGGCAAGGGAAAGTGATCTTTCTTAGTAGCAGCATTTAATTTTCTCAAATCAATACACATCCTAAGACCAGTCACTTCCCTTATTGGCACATCCTCACCTTTCTCATTTTGAACAACAGTAATACCCGATCTTTTTGGTACAACTTGTACCGGGCTTATCCATTTACTCTCAGCCACCAGGTAAATAATACCCGCATCTAGCAACTTAAGGACCTCTTTTCTCACTGCTTCCTCCATGTGAGGATTCAACCTTCTCTGTCTCTCCCTAGACGGTTTAGCACCATCCAAGAGATGAATTTTGTGCATGCAGATCGAGGGACTGATTCCCTTAATGTCCACCCAATGGCCTCTTTATACTCACACAAAACAGCAATCAATTGGGCCTCTTGTTCCGTGGACAAATCAGATGCAATTATAACAGGCAAAGTCTCTCCCTCTCCTAAGAATGCATATTTTAAATTTGAAGGGAGAGTTTTCAGCTCAAGGACCGGGGGAATCACAATAGAGGGCGCCAACTTCTCATTGAAGTGGCCTAGGGGGTGAAACGGGCCATCACTAAGATGGTGCTCGTCGGCCTTATCCACAGCCATCAGTTGAGCGTCCGCATTATCCCTAGATTTCTCACCGCCCATTGACATCAACAACTCTAGATCCTCACAATCTCTCTCATGCCATGAAATCTCACTCACACACTCATCAACCACATCAAACTCATTTATGAACATGAAAGACTCATCATGACCCACCGCATTTTTCATTACATAAAAAACATTTATTTCAATCTTTTCATTTGCGACGCTCATGGAGAGAGTGCCATTACCAACATTGATCACGGTGTTGTTCGTTGCCATGAATGGTCTCCCAAGCAATATGGGTGAATCACGGCGACTCCCCTCACCGCGAGGCATCTCTAGAACCACAAAATCTACCAGAATGATCAATGACCCAACCTGAACTAAAACATCCTCTACAATGCCCAATGGTCTTTTAATGGACCTGTCGGTAAGTTGTAGGGCCATCATAGTGGGTTTTAGCTCAGGTAAACCCAACTCAAGATACATGTAATACGGTAACAGATTAATGCTTGCCCCAAGATCAAGCATAGCTTTCACCGTGTGAGAATCCCCCAAAGTAATGGAAATTAGAAAACTCCCGGGGTCTTTCATTTTCGGTGGAAGACTATGTTTGACCACAGCGCTCGCACTCTCACCTAACACCAACTTATCATCTTTCCCGTATTGAATTTTCCTGGAATTAATTTCTTTAAAGAATTTTGCATATTGTGATGATGTGCCACCGGATTTTTCTTTTTTGAAAATCAAAAACGGAGTCGCCACGCCATTTTTATTTTAAGGGCCAAAACTTTGAAAAATGCCCAAAATTAGAGATTTGGGTTCGGAGGTCACGTTACACTCCGGGAAGAACGTTAGGGTTCACCCGGAATACCTCGTAAAACGAGTCTTCCTAGCTTAAAACCATTTGTTTGTGTGTGTGTGTTTCTTTGTTTAAAATAAATGCAAACTGAGAAAACTAAAAATTGAGAACTCTTTGTAAGACATTAAACAAGTCCCATGATTTTTGGTATGATTTTAGGGTTGAGTTTTGGTACTCAAAAGACTCCTTGAAGTTGAAAGTCAATTCTGCCAGAATGAAAAAGACAGTGGACACTTGATTTTAAATTGGATTTAAGAGTTTTAAAAATTCAGAATCTGGGGAAAGTCAGAGAATGAAAGTTGTTCAAAACATCTTAAATAAGATTACTGCAAAATATTTTTATAATTGGAGATTATTTGATGGACCAAAAACCTTTGGAAATCACAGATGTGAAATCTGGATTTCCAGAGACTGCTAAACTGACCTTCGGAAAATAATTTGGAAAAGGCAGTTAGACTCACGTAAAAAATAAAGTAAAAATATTTCTGGAATCCTATGGATGTTGGCTACAAAAAGTATTTTGTAGTAAACACCAAATTCCAAGTTTTACTGTGTCCAAAAAATAGGAAAATGGACTGAGGTCACAGAAAAATGCTACTGGACAGCAACATATTCTTGAAGGAAAATGTGATTTTAAGGGTTTTGCATCCATGCTTGTTAGAAAAGTTAGGTTTTGTTAGAAAAGTTAAGGTTTAGGTTAAGGATTTGAAGGATTTCGTTAGTTTTCTAACGAAAATACTAACAACTCAAATTGGAGCACTTACAGTAGCCCCTCGGCGACGGCGCTTTCGAAGGAAGCGGGGTCGTCGATAAGAGTAAGGCTCCATATTTGACAAGATGGGAAAAGGGGTGACCAAAGTGGTCGAGTGGCTGGACCTGGTGATAGGCTACCTACGTATCCTTAAGAGGAATCAAGCCGGTCGTAGTTTGGATCTTTCGACTATCTTCAGACGTCGACCCTAGAGTGACTATTTTAGGATGTCAACCTGGTGATGATGGCATTTTAGGTGCCTCGAACCTTGATGATGGTGTTTTAGGTGCCTTGGACCTTGATGATGGCGTTTTAGGTGCCTCGGACCTTGAAGATGATGGCGTTTTAGGTGCCTCGAACCTTGATGATGGCATTTTAGGTGCCTCGGACCTTGATGATGGCGTTTTAGGTGCCTCAGACCTTGATTTGAAATGATTTCCTTTGATGGTTTGGGATAGATGGTCCTTTGGTGGACTTCATTTGGAGGGATCGGTCTTACGTCTGCTGCCGAGGGAAAGGATGACCGTATTGGTCGAGTGGCTGGACCTATGGTAGGCTACCTACGTATCCCGATTGGGGAATCAAGCCCATACGTAGTTCGAAAACTGCTGGGGATGGAAACGAGGAAAGAAGTGGAATTCCGTTAACTTTCGTCGGGGATGAACCTAAGTTGAGGTTTAGTTCAGGAGTATGAACCTAAATGGAGACTTAGTTCAGGAGTATGAACCTAAGTTGAGGTTTGGTTCAGGAGTATGAACCTAAGTTGAGGTTTGGTTCAGGAGTATGAACCTAATTGGGGACTTAGTTCAGGAGTATGAACCTAAGTTGAGGTTTGGTTCAGGAGTATGAACCTAAGTTGAGGTTTGGTTCAGGAATATGAACCTAATTGGGGACTTAGTTCAGGAGTATGAACCTAAGTTGAGGTTTGGTTCAGGAGTATGAACCTAAATGGGGACTTAGTTCAGGAGTATGAACCTAAGTTGAGGTTTGGTTCAAGAGTATGAACCTAAGTTGAGGTTTGGTTCAGGAGTATGAACCTAAATGGAGACTTAGTTCAGGAGTATGGACCTAAGTTCAGGTTTGGTTCAGGAGTATGAACCTAAATGGAGATTTAGTTCAGGAGTATGAACCTAAGTTGAGGTTTGGTTCAGGAGTATGAACCTAAATGGGGACTTAGTCCAGGAGTATGAACCTAAGTTGAGGTTTGGTTCAGGAGTATGAACCTAAATGGGGACTTAGTTCAGGAGTATGAACCTAAGTTGAGGTTTGGTTCACGAGTATGAACCTAAGTTAAGGTTTGGTTCAAGAGTATGAACCTAAATGGGGACTTAGTTCAGGAGTATGAACCTAAGTTGAGGTTTGGTTCAGGAGTATGAACCTAAATTGAGGTTTGGTTCAGGAGTATGAACCTAAATGGGGACTTAGTTCAGGAGTATGAACCTAAGTTGAGATTTGGTTCAGGAGTATGAACCTAAGTTGAGGTTTGGTTCAAGAGTATGAACCTAAATGGAAACTTAGTTCAGGGGTATGAACCTAAGTTGAGGTTTGGTTCAGGAGTATGAACCTAAATGGGGACTTAGTTCAGGAGTATGAACCTAAGTGGGGACCTGGTTCAGGAGTATGAACTTAAGCTGAGGTTTTGTACCTGAGGGAGACTATTTGGAGGTGTTCTCGCTAGGGAAGATTCGGGCTTACGAGAACTGTCGGGAAAAAGGGTGACCGTGTTGATCAAGTGGTTGGACCTATGGTAGGCTACCTACGTATCCGTAGTTTATCAAAGAGGTGGCGATAACGAGAGGCCACGGGCTTCGTACCCAAGATTGACTGTTCTTAGGGGAGTCACCCCAGGTTTGACTGTATTTGGGAGTCACCCGAGGTTTGACTGTATTTGGGAGTCACCCGAGGATTTGACTGTTATCTGGGAGTCACCCGAGGTTTGACTGTTATCTGGGAGTCACCCGAAGTTGGACTATATTTGGGAGTCACCCGAAGTTTGACGGTATTTGGGAGTCACCCGAGGTTTTGACTGTTACTTTGGGGAGTCACTCGAGGATTGACTGTATTTGGGAGTCACCCGAGGATTGACTGTATTTGGGAGTCACCCGAGGATTTGACTGTTATCTGGGAGTCACCCGGGGATTTGACTGTTATCTGGGAGTCACCCGAGGATTTTGACTGTTTTAGGAGTCACCCGAGGATTTTGACTGTTACCTGGGAGTCACCCGAGGATTTTGACTGTTTTGGGAATCACCCGAGGATTTTGACTGTTATCTGGGAGTTACCCGAAGAGGTATAGGAACAAGCCTTAAAAGGGTATAGGAACTAGTCTAACGAGGATCGAGATTAACTCAAAAGTATCGCGAGGTGAACTCCAAGACTTGAAATGACTTTTACGAGAAAGCAAACATAAGACCAGATGATTTGCAGTTTAAATGAGATATACTTCATACCTGTGCTGTGCTTACCTATAGCTGTCGGAAGGACTGAGGCTACGGCTGATGGTGATGAAGAGTTGTTGGATTGCCGTTTGCGGGGCGGTCTTTGTTGGCGATTTGCTGCATTTGTTAGTAGAGAGGAAGATGCATATATGACATTCATGACGACAGATGCATGCATAAAACCAAAATGATTATGAGAGTATCACTGCATATGTTCGCGAGATGATGCATTTACTTGCTTTTGGAGATGCACTTAGCCTAAGCTTTTGGCAGGGAAATTATGATTTATGATCTTCAATCGCTTAGGATTGTTCCTATTGATCCAAGTTTTGCGCATGCTACATGAGCCCTGGGGAGATTTTTGTGGGGATGCATGGTAATGAGAGGGGATGTATTGGGATGTATGTGTCTGGAAACTGTTTGGAACAGATTTTGAGCAAGTGGGGGGTGAGAGCCCTCGATCGCGATTTAAACAGCGGCTGTTAATGAGGTTTTGTTAACAGTATCACATGGACCTCAATTCTGATGAGATTGGATTCGGATCCCGGGTCTTGGTTGAAATTTTCCCTCTCAATCTTGGTCATTTGAAGCTGATGCCGACAGGCTCTAGAGTACGTCGATATGAGTGAAACTTCTTTCATTTGGGTGAGCTGTGACTTGGCATAAACCTTGTTTGGAGAATGATTTGATGAAATTGCTAATGCCGGGGAGAAAACCGGATCTTAAATTCCGATGCTACGGAAGCCGCTATGTACCACGTTACGAAGCCGAAAATCTAGTTGTTGATGTGACTAGACCTTTCTTGTGACTTGATAAAATTCGAGTCCGTGAGGACCACGGTGGCAAAGTCCAGATTTTGAAGAAGTGACTTGGCGAAGCCCCAATCTTATAACCTCGTTGTGATTCCAACATAATTAGCAGAGTCCCAATCTGATTGGTAATGCAAAGCGATCCTGAAGATAATCTGATAAAGATCGAATCTATCTCGTAGTGAAGAACCCAATGTGGACCCAAAGATGACTAAAGAATCCCCAGCTTGAAGAGCTGATGCAGGAGAACCTGGGAGAACCGCTTAGAAAAGCCCCAGCGTGAAGAAATTCAGAGCAGTCTTATTACAGACAGAGCCATTACGTGGTCGAGGAGGCACCCATCTTTTCAGACCTTAGTCAATTAGTCACTCTGGACAAGACTCGGAAATGTTTACGTGCAGGGGCATATCTTTTGAAAGGTGGGAATGTCTCCCGAATTTGTGTATGACACTCTCGCTTTTGGGTTTGACTCTTTTGAGAGAGTATAAGCATAACAAGGTGTGGAAAAGTGTATGGAAGCCCCTGCTGACAGAAAAACAGTGTTTGGGTCTATCTTCCTATAATGTAGAAAGAGAAGACTTGTCAAGACACTTGAAAACTTGTCTTATTCATGATGATCACAAGGCTGCTTAAAACCCTTTATTGATGTTCGGGTTATTCAAACACTAAATCTGATATGAACAATTATTTTGATTAATCACAAGGAGAAAACCAACTGATATCGAGAATCAAGCTTGGAAGGATGGAAAGTGTATAGGAACGGTCCTTGATGAGACCGGATTTTTTTTGAGATTTGTTTGTGATTTCGACCGGACTAATTATGGTTGCCTATGTTCCCTCCATTATGAAGAGCTCAGGTCGCCGTAGTTCGGGCAAGTCCCGATTGAAAAGAGAACGAATGTTGAAATTCGAGGGTCTGGACCTTTGAGGATTTTGAGGGTTTGGAGAATTGAAAAAACATGTCCTCCTGGAGTGTTGATGAAAGACACGGATGCGGAGCCCCAGTGTGACATCCACGGCAAGTGTTTGCGGAGGAGAAGTGAAATATGCTCACATGAAGTGTCGAAGGGAAGGATTGAAGTTGCACAATCTTTGATTGAGGATCATTTGAGCCGAGATGGATTTGGCTCCAATTTAAGCAAGCAATGAAGCATTAATCTGATTTAAACCTCGAAGATATTGGAATGAAATTACTATCCGATAGGGACTGTAGCTGGGTTTCCGGGCTTCGATCGGCAATCGGGTAATTTTGGAAGTCATGACCTCTTAAAGTGAGAGGTCGGCTGGGCCTTTTGCTGACTGAACCTCTAAAGATGAGAGGTTGGCTTTTGAGGATGTGCTTGAGATTTCTAAGGTGAGAAAATCTGTGATTGCATCTTCATTGCCTCTAAATTTTGGCTTTGGCCGAGGGCAAGGATAATGGTAATGGGAATATCCTCCAAAGTTGAGAGGATGGCTTGAGATTGGTTTAGGTAGGGAATATCCTCTAAAATCGAGAGGATGACTGGAATTGGTTAGAAGGTATTGGTGAGAGAAAGTCCAAGCAAATCAGAACTTTTGAGAACTTGCGAGGATTCGGGCTCCTTTTGAATATTGGAGAGCCTTTTGAGAAGTCGAGGACTTTTTTTTTTGAAGGGCCTCTCGAGAAATTGAGGATTTTTTTCTGAATTGTGAGAATTTAAAATCCCTTTTTTTTTTTTTTTTACGTGCAGCCCTGTTTTTTGCCTAGACTATCATTTTTTCAAGGTTTTCAGCCTAGCTGGGCATTACTCTTTTTGCACTCTTGCTTTTTTTTTTTTTTTAACTTGGAAGGCCTCGTGAGGAGTTGAGGATTATCTTTGTCCTTCCTTCATGGCTTGAGATATTTAGCGCATCACCGACTCTCGAAGCTAACTTCTTGGGCTTGCTTGGACTTCTCTTAGCATGGAGCAAAAATGATGGCTAAACGGGGTTTCAAAACACGTCGATCTTGAAATGAAAGGGTATTGTTTAGTGAGGGTGAGGTAATGGCTTTCCTATGGGTGAAAGGCTTCAACCGCAATCCATATCGGATAACCTAAACGAGATTAAGTCTTCATTGCTTGCTTAAGCTTTAAATGAGAAAAGATTCGTGCCAATTCATCGAGCAGCGAGATGATGAGGATGATGAAAGAGATGTGAGCATATGAGATGCAAGATGGGGATTTGGTAAGCCCCAATTTGAGAAGGATATCAATTGATTTTCTCACTTCGATTAATATTAATCATTTCGAAGAATTAGTGGTTAAGCAGCACAAGTGATCATCTAGGATAAAACCATTTCAATTAGGTGTAACGTGGGTGTGCAAGTGATGTCTCGAGTCTATTAAGAAAAGAAAGAAGACATATATATATTGAAATTTTAAATGCTAGTTAAACTTCTTACCACAACATTCGAGGTGGACTAAACCAACAAGTGCCCAAGACGGACTTAGGTGAAAGAGAAGTACTAGAACCTACGAAGGTTGACTGAAAGACTATTTTAACATTTCAATTTAATTTAAAGATAGGTAGCCCCTAGTCTAGCCGCTCTTTGCTATTGGACCATGCATCTACTCTTCGACGCTGGAGATGGGAGCTATTGCAGATCTTTCCATCAGGATTTCTTTGGCACTCTCTTTCTCAATCCAACCATTTTCATTGCCTGCGATGACTAGTTCGTCGGCCTCATACAGGGGCGAGTCAAATTTCATTATGCCCACAAGGCTTGAATCACCAAACTCGACCATGTTGACACTCATGTTGTTATTTCTAGGGAACGAGTTATTGATAGCATTAGGCCCTCCAGGCACCTCTAACCTCCCTTGCTCAATCAAACCTTGGATTGCCTTTTTCAGGGGGACGCAATCATCTGTCAGGTGCCCATGGTACTGATGAAAGGCACAATGCTTGGAGGTATCCAAAGGAGCATTGGGGTTTCTGGGCTGATAATTATCTAAAGGCTGGAGCAAACGTTCTTTTACCAAACCTCTGAAGATATCACTTAAAGGCATCCCAAAGTTTCCCAAGCCTTGGAGCCGAGATCTGGATGTATCAGGTTTCTTGGGAACAAAGGAAGTGGCATTGTTACAGTCCTGTCCTGCATAGCTAATTACTTCTTTACCTTTGGGCTGGGCAGGAGTCGTGTTGGAGGTGGAAGAAACCCGGTATCTGTGAGCAGGTGCAACAACTTGCTGCTGATTGTAAGCCCTCTCAAATTTAGCCCCGGAATTGACCATTGCCCGCAGATCCGGATAGGGGAAATTGCTAAGTGAGGCCCTTAAATGCGGCTTCAAGCATGACTGGAAGATGTCTAACTGCTCCTCGTCAGAGGGAGGGATGGCCATTTCGCTGAGCTTCAAGTTCCACCTTTTATAAAAATCCCCAATATTCTCATCATGGCGCTGCATCGTCGTCTGCAGGTCAACTCTGTTCGTCTCCCATTCCAAGTTGGCTTTATACTTATCTGTGAAAGCATCGGTAATCTGTTCCCAAGTAGCCCTAGCTTCAGGCTTCAATCGAAAGAACCATTTCAAAGCCCCTGACTTCAAAGAGAGACTGAAGTAGTCGGCCAACTGCTGGTTTGTGCTTCCCATAGCTTTCATTGCCAAAGTGTATGTATCCAGGTGAGTTTTCGGGCATGCAGTCCCATCAAACAGGTCTAGATTAGGCATCACAAACTTGTGGGGCAGGGGAACAATGGAGTCCGGGTCTGTAGGCCGAAAGGCAGACTTCTTAGCAGTCAATTCAGTAATCTGCGCTTTCATTTCCTTGTGTTGTTCCATGAACCAGGCCAGGTGAGGGTCCTGTGGTGGAGCCATGGCATTCAAGCCAGTGACTGAGCTAGAAAGAGGAGTTACTACTGGCGGCAGACTGGTGGAGGGAACGGTTGGTTCGGGGACGTAGGTGAAAACCTGTCCTTGACCCAAATTACCCGGGGAAGTGTGAGTGGGAGCCTGGGCGAAGGGATAGAACTTTGCGGCTTTCTGTTGATTTTCTATTGGCAAAGAGGGTGGAGGCAGGCCTGATGTAGCCGGGTAGCTTGGGTTCCCGGAGTGAGACCCATAAGTAGGCTTAAATGCGGGCTGCTGTCCCTGGTTGTTGAATTGCATGGATGGCTGTGGTGAGGGTGCATAACCAAGAGGGTATTGTGGTCTGAGGGATTCTGATGAAACTGGATTACGGGCTTGGTGGCCCATCGAACCCAGAGTGAGAAATGGGTTTGTGGAAGTTGTGTGAGGAGCAGCTGAACTAGCATCATTCTGAGGAAGGGCTCCCGACTGTTGCCCTGAACCGAACTGTGGTGGCATTCCAAACTGTTGCGGTGGCACTTTGAACTGTTGCTGCGAAGGTCCGGATTGATCGGTTCCAAACTGAGGTGAGATCCCAATTTGCTGTGGCATTCCAAGGTATCCCCAACCATGAGAAGATATTCCGTGCTAATTTTGCCCCCACTGAGGAACTGCGAACTGATTAGTCACGTCAGACTGCATGGGTCCAGTAGCCTGTAGTTGGGGAGCTGGCTGACCCAAAGATCGAGGAGCATGGGTTCTGGTAGTAGTACCGTAGGAGGTTGGTGGTGGCATCCTAGAGTAGTCGGGGCAACCAAGATTGGGATTGGGGTCCTCCTCTTCTTCCACGGTGAAGGTGCCATCAGGATTGAGGCTGGCGGCCAAACCATGGCTCTTAATAGCCTCCATAAGGCTATTCAGCTGTGCTTCTTGTCGCAATCTCATCTGTTCGGCTAACTGATTCCATTGCTGTTCTGTTTGAGGAGTCCCATGAGGCGGAGTGGTGTTGTCCCCATCGTTACCAGCTGATGCAGACATTCTGAAACCCAGAGTCGGAACAAATGGTGAAGCTGACGATGCACTTGACTCTTCCCAACTGATCAAACGGTGACCCGGTGCCCGAAACCAAGCTTTGTGAGGAGCTGCGGGGGGAAAGACACGAGGGTTCAGATGTTTGGGAATGAAGGAGGGTAGGTGTTTGGGCTTAGGGCTCATGCAACATGCAGTTATTTGTTCTTGTTTACTTAAAACATAATTTATTAACCTAAACGGTTGGAAAAGATTGCTCTTCTTTTTCGCAGACTACTCTGAATCCTGGATCAGTGGGCCCCATCACTACGCCTGCGGACCCTCAACCTGTAACCTCAAACATGGGTTCCGTAGGGCAAGCAGGTCCCACCGACCGAAAAGAAAAACGATCCTAAAGTCTGGCGGGTAATCTAGTCTTAACGAGTATTCGATGTAAATTACGGACAAAGCTGACGTCAAAGGTCAATATCATGTCCGAGGGCTCGACGAAAAAATTCGGCATGGTTTGGACTGATAAATGTCCAGAATTGATCTTGACCCGTCGTCAGTTAAGTCGTAATTAGTCATGGAATAATCGTTAATCCTTGATGACTCAGTGTCATGCTGGGAGTCGGTGCATAAGTTGTGCCAGTCAAAGTCGAAGTCAAGGCGCCAGTCAATATCTGGTCAAAGTTCTCGGCGGAAAACCGGCATGACTTCGACTGATTAGGGTCCCCGAAAGATATTGACTTGGTATGCCGACTAAGGCTTGACAGGAAAGGTGTATACACAGACCGGGCATGACACGGACCAGACTAAAAACCAATCAGGTCTCGGACAAAGTGTGTCACGGACAAGTGCATGGTCGACACGAGGCTCCAAGGGATGTTTGGGTAGTCCCGTGCTCGCACCGAGAGGCGTAATAAGGCCAAACGGGCTGCTACTGGTATTTTCCCGGGTTAAGGACGTAGTGTGCAGTGTAAGGCCAAGTGCGCGTAGTGTGCAAGCAGTCTATCTTCTTTTTCTGAATAAAATAGAAATTTTCACATGTGTCTTAAAGAGTATGATGCATGCAAAAAAAATGATTTTTTTTTTTGAAATTTTTTTTTTGAAAATCTTTTTTTTTTTTGAAAACTTTTTTTTTTTGATTTTTTTTTGAAATCTTTTTTTTTTAAGCAAATGAACACATAAGCACATAAGCACATAATTCAAACACTTTAAGGAAACGGGTCCGATAGTCAAAATTTCGACTTTTCCGGGACGGAAGTTTGACCCACAAAAGCTTTTTTTTTTTTTTTTTTTGAAAATAATGATACCGGTACGTGGGATTGTTAAACTACAATTTATCTCCGACTCCTGTTAGGAGGCGTTAACGGGAAGTTTAATGGTTTCCACCTATATACCAAGTACCATTTTTTTATATATATATTTTTTAAGATAAAGCTTATTTTATCCCCAGCGGAGTAGCCACTGTGATGATGTGCCACCGGATTTTTCTTTTTTGAAAATAAAAAACGGAGTCGCCACGCCATTTTTATTTTAAGGGTCAAAACTTTGAAAAATGCCCAAAATTAGAGATTTGGGTTCGGAGGTCATGTTACACTCCGGGAAGAACGTTAGGGTTCACCCGGAATGCCTCGTAAAACGAGTCTTCCTAGCTTAAAACCATTTGTGTGTGTGTGTGTGTTTTCTTTGTTTAAAATAAATGCAAACTGAGAAAACTAAAAATTTAGAACTTTTTGTAAGACATTAAACAAGTCCCATGATTTTTGGTATGATTTTAGGGTTGAGTTTTGGTACTCAAAAGACTCCTTGAAGTTGAAAGTCAATTCTGCCAGAATGAAAAAGACAGTGGACACTTGATTTTAAAATGGATTTAAGAGTTTTAAAAATTCAGAATATGGGGAAAGTTAGAGAATGAAAGTTGTTCAAAACATCTTAAATAATGTTAATGCAAAATATTTTTATAATTGGAGATGATTTGATGGACCAAAACCCTTTGGAAATCACAGATGTGAAATCTGGATTTCCAGAGACTGCTAAACTGACCTTCGGAAAATAATTTGGAAAAGGCAGTTAGACTCACGTAAAAAATAAAGTAAAAATATTTCTGGAATCCTATGAATGTTGGCTACAAAAAGTATTTTGTAGTCAACACCAAATTACAAGTTTTACTATGTCCAAAAAATAGGAAAATGGACTGAGGTCACAGAAAAATGCTACTGGACAGCAACATATTCTTGAAGAAAAATGTGATTTTAAGGGTTTTGCATCCATGCTTGTCCCCATTTCCTTAGGATTTGATTAGTGATCACTAAACATGTTTAGTGGTGACCTACTATATCAAGCATTAGGACTTGAAGCACTTCATTTGCTTGGGATGGAGAGATTTAACTTGAAATAAAGATTAATGTATGAAAATGATTTTAAGTCAAGGATGTATCAACTCTAGAGTGGATTTCTAAGGTGGTCATTAGGATGACCATTCTTGAGATCTTTGAACTCAATGTATCAACTTCACCCTTTTTGTGACTTGGGAACCTTAATGATCTTCATCCATGGAAATTGTTCCAAGGTGAAAATCTTAGGTTAGGAAAACACTTTCAAGGAAGTAAGAAACATTTTAGACCTTTTAAAATGGTCATCCATGAAAATTTATTCCAAGGTGACTTCATTTTAGGTCAAGTAAAGATTAATGACATGAAATGAGAATATGGACCATTTAGTGTGATCATCCATGGAGATGAACTCCAAAGTGACCACACCTTAGGTCAAGTAACAACTAATTTTATGTAAGATAAAAGACAACAAATTAGAAGGAATGTTGATCCTTATAGAAGATCATCCATGGAGATGAACTTCCATGGAGATCCTCTTCAACAGCAAGTGGATGAACAAGTTACATCTTTAAAGTATGAGATGTATGCATGGATGAGGGAGGTTTAAGGTAAGGAGAATGAGGGTTTACCAATGGTGGTATCCTATCTTCCTTGGATTTGTGTTTGAGACTTGAATTTGAGAGTGTTTAGTGAGTGAGATTTGGGAAAATGATTAAGAAAAAGGTGGCAATTCAAGGAATTCCCACTGTTTTCTATAATATTTTCGCCAGTATGCTGTTGTGAGTGAATTGTTGTTTTTTTTTGTGAGACTGAGGGGCTCTATTTATAGCCACTGGAAAAATCAAAACCATCCGCGCGGACATGTCTGAAGGCGTGCACTGTTCATTTAATGCTGCTGCAGGCTTTGGACAAGAGGAATATATTTTTCAAATACTCAACCAGCTGTTATTTACAGATTACTGTTTTCGGATTTTTACCCTTTGTGAGATTCTTTACCTTGTTTAAATCCAAATAGCAATCCCCAAGTTACCCTTGCTTTGTTAGAAAAGTTAGGTTTTGTTAGAAAAGTTAAGGTTTAGGTTAAGGATGTGAAGGCTTTCGTTAGTTTTCTAACGAAAATACTAACAACTCAAATTAGAGCACTTACACATATGCAGGAACATTCTTGATCACATTCAACAAAGGCAAATTTATATTAACTTTTGAAAACATGTCAATCAGCTCTTTCATTTGGTGATCAAGTTTGTTCCTCAAAAATCTTCCAGGAAAAGGAACGGGAGGTACATATGGCTTGGGGATGGGTTTCTCAACAGTCACATCTTTCCCCAATCCATTTGTACCTTCCTCCTCAGACACAACATCTTCCACACTCACATCTTCCACAATGGAGGTTTCCACAAAAGGGGGATCAACAACAGAAGGTTTAGGGAGAGAAGAAGGAGAAGCTACATGATTGTCTACCTGTTTGCCACCATGTAAGGTGATGATGGCCTTAGCTTGCTCCCCTTAGCTCGAAAATGTGTCCGGCTGTCGTCCCTGTAATGCCTCAGCCAATTGACCCAGTTGGGTCTCCAACTTTTTCATTGCATCAGCTTGATTGTTATTAGCTTGCTGCTGCTCCGCTCTCATTTGATCCATGGCCTCTTCCGAAGGCTCTCTTTTCCTTTCATAAGGCCCCTGCAATGGTGGTTGGGGGTGGAGGGTTTTATTCGGCTGTTGGTTTCCTCCCCAAGAAAAATTAGGGTGCTTCCCCCACCCCGGATTGTATGTCTGTGAAAATGGATTGTTCTGCGGGAACCGCTGCATATATGCTTGCATCGCTTGTACCTGCTCATGATCATATAAATGGGGACTAGTGGTGGGGCAAACTTCATAAGAGTGAGTGTTAGAACCACAAGTTACACAACTATCATGCATTACATTACCAACAGATGACACATTGGATGCAGAATTGGAAGTACTACTCATGGCCAACTTATCAAATTTTTGATTCAGAAGTGCAAATTGTTTTGAGACCTCATCACTCATCCTTACTCCATTCACACTATTTGTTTTACCCCTTGACCCCTTCTGTTGAGAATTAGATGCTAGTCTCTCAAACAGGGCTTGGGTCTCATCTGCAGTTTTGGCTCCTAAAGAGCCTCCGGCTGCGTTGTCAACCATAGCCTGATCGGCTTGTGTCAACCCCCCATAAACAGTCTGATGCAATAATGGTAAAGAAAAATTATGGTGGGGACACTGCACCAAAAGCATCTTAAATCTGTCCCATGCTTCATGAAATGCCTCAAATGAGTCCTGAGTGAACCCAATGTTTTTTTGTCTAAAAGTGGCTAACGTGGCAGGTGGGAAATACTTTCTCAGAAATATATCATGTAACTCATCCCAAGTAGTAATGCTCCTAGGCGGAAGCAACATAAGCCACATCTTAGCATTATCTCTCAAAGCAAAGGGAAAACATTTCAGTCTTAGGTGCTCATCAGTCACACCTTCTCTCAACGAAAAACTTGACACAATCATCATATATTCCCTCAAGAAATTCAAAGAATCTTCAGAGGGGAGGCCATGAAACTGAGGGATCATGTTAAACAGATGGCCTTTTACCTCATAACTTTTTGTTGCATCAGTCAACACAATGCACGACACATATGTGTCCACCCGCGGCCTAGAGAAGGCATCCATAGTGGGTGCTTGCAAAACCATATCAAATTCAAATTCTTCTCCCTCGGTGGAAGAAGTTTCTAAGTCACTCAAAGTTACCTCTGTCTCAGTGACAGAAGTTTCAGAATCAGTTTCGCACACTTGAGTAGAGGGAATGCCTCTCTCAACTTTGTCTATATCGTCGTTCAAAGGAACCAACTTAGGATCCAATGACCGGCGACCAAACATGAACCAATTAAATAAACTTGTTAAAAATCACAACAAGTCCCCGGCAACGGCGCCAAAAACTTGATGGAGAAAATTCCACTGTGTAATAAAAATACCTTGCAAGTACAAGTTACCGGAGTAGCAGTACAAGTAAGGGTCGAACCACAGAGACTTGGGTGTTTCAACAAGTAAATTTAATTAATGCAAAAAGTAACAAAAAGAGGGGTTTTTGATTTGATTTATTAACTAAATTACTAAAGTAAGAAATTAAACTAATTAATTGAAGAAAGCAAGTAAACAAGAAATAACGATTTAACCAGATTAAATGAATTCACAGATTGGATTTCATAGTTATCTCCTTTCTATGCTAAGATTTATTAAATACAATGACAATCTCGTTCAAAGATTCTTTCACTTGACTAAGGGTTGGGACGTTTGATGTTCGGATTGCAACCATAATATTTCTATCGTATTGTAAATTCCGCTAGGTCAAAAAAATACTCAAGAAATTCATTAAGCAATTGAGAAATAAACGAATCTAGGTTTTCTTGAATTCCGCTAGGTCAACAATCAAACCTAATTAATGAAATAGTGAGCTTTAGATAAATTGTCCACGCTAGTGCAACAATCTAAACCAAATAAATCGAATGATAAATATTTCATCAAATATGAACGAGAAAGTTTGAATAAATTAAAATCTTAATAGCATAGAGATTCGACAACTACTACATCCAATCCATGAAAAGGGAAAATTAGCTACTCATATTCATGATGGAGATCACAAAATATGAATAACAATGGTACATCAAACCTGGAAATCTTGCAAGACCTTGAAAATCCAAAATCCTTCAAAAACCTAGGCAGGAAAATAAAATAAAAGGTACCTAAAAAGCATTCTAAGGGGAGTATATATACTCCTTAATTCAGTCCTTCATTAACTAGGAAAAGAAAGAAAGTAAATCCATGAAAATCTGCTCCAAACGCTGTGCTGACGTCATGATACGCGCCTGGGCACGTGTCGTGCTAATTGGCACGAGTCGTGCCCTTCAGTCCCACTCGTGCTCACGAGTCGTACTCAGGTCTCCAAGTCGTTCTGATCAAATCGCTTGATTTGTGGTTTGGCTCCCAGCCGTGCTCCAGTCGTGCCCAAGCCTTCTTCACTCATGCTCCAGACTTTCCACTTGTGCCCTGTGCAGAAATCTTCATCTTTGACTCAGCTTTGACCCGACCTTCGTTCCTTGACTTTCTTTGACCTTTTTCCTTGAACCTTGACCATTTTGCTGACTTCTCCCATGACGTTTGACTTGAATTCTTCGGTTTCACGAGATCCACACCCAATTACAAAATAATAGACTAAACTACCCTCAAAGTGCATCATTTCTCACAAAAACCTCACATTACAAAATGTCTCTCAAATACATCAAAACTAATCTAAATACATTAAAAAACAATGTGAATAATCCGGAAACATAGGTAAATGATATGTATAAAATCCACTCATCATGATGGCTGGGAAGACGTGCATTTGGCATAGGAAACAAAGATAGCCAAAGTATCCAATCCTTTTGAAGGATCAATTTGGGAAAAAATTATGAATTAAAAACCAAATATTACCCGGATTTTGTGACCAAATGCAATACCATAGGAAATCCTTTCCACTTGGACCCTAAAAGATTGTTCCATTCAGATTTCCTTTGCACTCAAATCTGGACAAACACTCATTAAACACATTGTTAACCAAAAAATGATTAGCCCACAATTTGATGGAAATAATAAACAATCAAATGAATATTTCATGGGGCCAAAGATGTCCTAGATTATAATTACGCCTAGAATGATGCATATTATGATCACACAAGTGGAGATAGATCTCAATGAAGTGTGATATGATATGAAATTAATTTACACAAAGACACGGTTTGATTTTACAAGAAGTCAATGAGATAACCCTCAATCATGTAGCCTCTAGAATGTCTCCATATTTGGCATTGAATCAGTCACTGAGAAGTAGCTATTCACTCTCACACCATAGTGCTTGCCCAAATTTTTTTCCCAAGTGATGCAACAATAAGACATTGGCATTGATCACATGAGTGGAAGCTTCAAAATAAATGGAGGCAGCTTGTTTTTCTCAGTGACCTTTGATTAGACACCCACTCCATGATAATTATCACAAGGAAGTTTTAACAAGGGAATTTTATCACCAAGTTAGGAAGGATCTCACAATCAAGAGTCAAACACAGTGTCAAAGTAGTAAATCAATCAAGTGACCACAAGAGATAATCGTCCAGTTAATGAATGGAGATATTCCTTTTTTTTCCTGTAATATACAATTATACAGAAATGCAGACAGATGTCCACACAGATGTGAGATCATCTCAACACACAAAATTCGAGAGACCTTTTTAGGGAAAATCTCTCAAAAATAATGGCCTTCATGAAAACATCAATCAATCGTTTATTAATTTCAGCAAATTCACAGCTAATAGTTTTCTGTTCAACAATATCTCTAACAAAATGAAGTCTAAAATCTAGATGCTTAGGAGTAGAACATTGAACAGGCCATTTGCCATTTCTATGGTACTTTTAGCATCACAAAAAATAGATAAAACTTTGTTTTTGATATCATAGTCTTTAACCAAATTGTTCATCCAAAATAGTTTGATACATTTATTATCAACTGCCACAGATTTTGATTTAGCAGTTGATAGGAAAATAAAAGTTTGTTCCCCATTATCCCATGAATCCAACATATTTTCGAGATAAAAACCTTCAACATTGGTGCTTTTGGAATCAATGATTATCTCCCCCTCAAATGCCTTAAAACATGCCTCTGAATTAGATTTGTCATTGGCAACACAACAATATGAACGTACCTGAGTGTACACAGATTGTACACTTACCAAACCTGCAAGGTCACGGTAATTGACCCTTCTTCCTCGTGTTTTTATGTCTTCATCCACTTCCCCAATGATCTGGGAGGTAGGATGATTTTCTTGTATTCTGGAAGGAGTGTCCTTCTCTCTGCTTACTTCACTTTCATCAGTTTCAGAATCTGAACCTTGGCTTTCAGTTGACTGAACACTTGTGCTGTCAGTTGTGCGAACAACTGGTTGAACAACTCTCAGCATAGCTGGCTGTTCAGTAGTTTCTTTTACCTTTTTTGGTTCAGATTCGTCATTAACTGATTTTGGTTCCCAAGTGCTCCCTGTAACATCTTCCACAACAGTTTTGACAATAAGATCAGTAGCATCATCAAAAATCGATTTAAGGTACGAAAGATTTTCAACCAACTTGTAACAATGATCTGAGGATCTTACTCCAGTCAAAACACATCTATTTGAATCATCAAAGACCTCACACATCTTCTTATCAAATTTGACATGTAGATCATCATCACACAATTGGCTTATGCTTATCAAATTAGCCTTTAGCCCATCAACATGCAACACATTATGAAACCTAGGTAAACCTTCTACATGCAACGTACCTTTGCCAATGATCTTACCTTGAGTTCCTCCACCGAAGTTGACTTTCCCATCTTTGAATGGTGGGTAGTCATTGAAATTTTCACGTGACCCGGTCATGTGGCGAGAGCAGCCACTGTCAAAATACCAGGACCCTTCAACACTACTCTTAAGAGAAGTGAAGGCCACCTGACAGTTCACGATTTCCTTTCTTACCCAGCCAGTTTTTCTTCCAGCTTTGGGTTGTGTGTACAGTTGTGTGTTCGGTTGTGCACACAACTGTCTGCCCAAGTGTTCACCATTCTTCATAAGTTCAAGTTCCTGTTTCAACTTATAGCAATATGGTCGAATGTGACCAGGAACAAAACAATGATGGCAAACAAATTGTCTTCGCCTGTGACCTTTCCTTTTGTTTTTTAAAACATTTTTCTTTTCAACTTTGGAAGAACTCTCACCCTCTTTGACAAAATTGTGACCTCCATAGCCAAATTCAGATTTTCCTTGATTACCCAAATTCAAAACTTTTTCCAACACAACCTTACCATTGTTAAGATTAGTTTGAATTTCAGTTTCTCTTTTAAACTCAGTTTTGAAATTTTCACACTCAATATCTTTCTTTGTGAGTAAAACTTTCAACTTGGCTATGGAGTCCTTTTGAGAATCATTCTCCTTAGATAAACACTCAACCTCAGATTTTAGGTTGAGATTTTCGGCAGTTAGTTTCTCATTTACCTGTTTAAATACCTTGAGTTGCTCCATACGTTTAGCTCATTTAGCGTGGAGTTCAACATAGGTATTGTGCAAGTCCTCATAGATAGCACACTCTTCGTCTTCTAGATCATTATTAGTTTCACCAGTAGTAGAAGAATTCAAGCAGGTATACACACTGTTATCAGTTGTGTAGTCAGTTGTGTGGCAAGTTGTGCGATCAGAGTATTGCACAACTTTCACATCCAAATCACTATCAGACAATGTGATTTGAGATGAAAGCCATATAGACATATTTGAAGTCTGTTCATCATCACCAGAATCACTTAAGGACGCAGAAAAACTCATTCCCCTTTTTCTTAAGGTATTGGCATATTCATTAGCAAAATGTCCAAAATCTTTACAAGTCCTACACTGAATTGACTCGATGGGCTTTTTAACTTCCAAAAAAGGTTTCTTTACAATGCTCTCCATTTTAGATGATTCAACCGTGGAAGAAGGAGAGTATGATGAAATAGAAAACTATGTTGATCGTTTCTTTTTCAACATGTTGTTGAATTTTTGTGTTATCAATTCACACTCATCTTCTCCCAAGTTAGACTCATCTATATCATTAGACAGTTGAACAAGGTCCTGTGATACTTTGAGAGCACTCGCAAGAGCCATTGAGTTTGTTCTGCTAGCCTCTTGTACCCCAAGATTTAATTCAAAATTTGTCAAAATACCCAGGATGATATCAAGTCCAACAGTTTGGACATCCTGAGTCTCCTCAATCACAGAAATTTTCATGTTAAACTTTTCAGGGAGGGTTCTAAGTACTTTGCTAACAAGTCTCGAATTGGATATAGATTCACCCAATGAAAAAGATTCGTTAGAGATGTCCAATAATTTAGCAGAGTACTCTTTTATTGTTTCATTTTCTCCCATCCTTAAAGTTTCAAATTTAGACATCAATGTTCTTAACTTAGTTTTCCTAACACTAGCCGGTCCTTCACAATGAATTTGAAGTATGTCCCATGCGGTTTTGGCAACCGTTTGAGTTGAGAACAAACTGTACATATGAGGATTCACATGGTCTGAGATTGCTCCCATTGCCTTAGCATTATAATTGGCCAGTGCGATTTTCTCAAGAGTCCAAGAATCTATGGGTTTAGGATCATAGTTTTTCTCTTTCTTGCCATCAGATGTGGATGGGGTAAGTTCAATTACGGGTGCAGTATAGCCATTAACAAGACTTACCCATGCATGATGGCTCGTCTGCACAGTTGTTCGCACAACTTTTAGCACAACTTACAGAACAAAATTTTCCAGAAAATAACTGAACAGAATTTAATTGCAGCGAAATAATAACGAATTTAACACTTCAGCAAGACTATGCTTGCTGGAAATCTTTCATAAAAAAAAACCTTGTTGAAAACAAGTTGCAAACCAAACTTACAATGAAAGAAAAATAAAACTAAGAAAAGACAAAACTCGTTTTTAATCTAAGAACACCAAACATAAAACAATCTTGAATGATCAAACTTCTGATCTTCAAGAAATAAAATAAAAGCCTCAAGAAAATAAGAATTCTCTGTTTTTCTCTCTTAGAAGGCGTAAGAATGAAGGAGATGAAGCTTGCTTTTTATAACCGGTTGACTCCTTAATTGACAAGGAGTCAATCTCCTTGAAATCCGAAAATCACATCTCCCTTCCTTATCTTCACAAGCTTTCCTTCATTGAGATTCCTTGTTTACCTAAAATAAAACAAATACTAACTAAACAATAAATTGTTAAATTGTTAGTCAAATATATTTATAATTAATCCTACTCTATTTATGTAAACATATACAAAACATAATCACAAAAATAAAAAAGAAATCTCAAGAGTATATTTATACTCTTTCAGAATATTTACTATTCCACCCACTCATTTTCTCTCCTATTTCACTTTTATACTCATAATACTTTTCAAATTTACTATTCCCTTCACTCATTCTCTCTCCTATTTTACTTACACTCACAACACTTTTTCCGCTTACCTTTTTTCTTAATTTACGTGTCATGCTCAAAATGGTGAACCTATAAACGAAATGGAGGGAGTATATTATTATTGTTGTATCTTTTTTTAAAATAAACAAATCTTCATTTTAAATAAATTATTACATTTGGCTCCTTACTTTCATGATTTCTAATGTTTTTCATGTTTCAATATAAGCAAATGTCAGATGTGTGTTTTCTTCAACCTCCCTTTCTCTAAATAGGAAGATAAGATAAAATTTGGTGTATGTAATTCTAATTATTAAAAATAATCCCCTTAGCCAAAGGACTAATGTACAAGCGACATTTTAAGCAGGTTTAAGTATTTTTGTCGTAGAGGTATTGGGTTCAATACCCCTGCTGTTTATAATTGATATTAGTTGGTTAGGAATTTCAAAAAAAAAAAAATTAATCCCCTTAAAGTTATTAAAATCAATAATTATTTTCTTAATTGTTTATCTAAGCAAGTAAATTAAAAACACAACTCATTAATAGAGCTACCGTAGCCCACTATTAATAAACTCTTGGAACCATCCTTTTGGAAAGAGAGAGAATGAGAATCATAAGGTTCATTACAATCCAAAATCCTAACACCTTATGATAATACTTCATTCTTTTCGTAGTAATAGATATAGATATTATAATTGTATTTCAATTGGTAACGTTTTTAATAAATGTGTTTTATTTATTTATTAAAAACGTTTTCAATTGGTTTTAAGGGGAGTGGCCCAGGATCTTTATATGTTATATGCAAGGTTTCACTACTAAAAACAGAGCAATTACCGACGAAATTTTACCGACGGAAAAAACCAATTTACCGACGGAATTTAAATTTTATTTGCCGGGAATTTTTTTTTTTAAATTTTCGTTTAATCCGTCGGTAATGCTTTTAATTCCGTCGGTATTACCGACGGACTGAGTCCGCCGGTAATACAGACGGACGTCGTCCGTCGGTAACAAACCCTATAAATAAAAACCCTCCCCCTTCCTCGGCCATTTACGCCTTCAACTCAAATACGCAAATCGCAAAACCCTACATTGGTCTGAACTAACGCCGTTGCCACGCCGTTTGCCATTCGCCGTTCGCCGTCACACAGGTCGACGCTCTCACCGGTTAGTAATCTCTCTCTCACTCGCTTTCTCTCTCTCACTCGCTTTCTCTCTCTCTCTCTCTCATTAGTCACAGTCGTAGTTCCCGTTCAGAAGTCGCCGTTCCTCGCCCAGTCTCGCTCGCCGTTCATCGCCGTTGCCGTTCCGCTCTCAGGTTTGATTTGCTCAATTTAGCAAAATATTTTTTTATTTCGAGTTTTATGAAGAAGGGAACAAAAATGAAGGGTTAAGGTGTCAATATTTGGATGTTTTTCTGTTCAATCAGTTATACAGATGGTACACCCTTACAAAAACAGGGGAAAAAAAAAACTAAACAAAAAACAGCCTCAAAGTCGCATGCTGTTCTGTAATTTTTTAAGAGGTCTAAATGTGAGCATAGGGCTGATGAACTGGGCTGATAGTAGACTACATTGAAGATTTCTCTTAAAATCAATTGGTGAAAAGAGAAGCGCTTCAATTGGTGAAAAGGGAAGCGCTGATAGTAGACTACATTGAAGGTTTCTCTTAAAATCAATTGGTGAAAAGGGATAGCTTCTCAAGTTTGTATACCGAATCATAGTTAAGTGTTTATAAGATGTGAAATATATTGTCTAACAGTGTTCTTTCTAAAAAAAAAAAAAAACACAATATGCATTTAGCTTATAATTGACCTAAGCATTAAGCTAACTTAATCCCCTCTCTCTCTCTCTCTCTCTCTCTCTCTCTCCTTCACATTTAGTAACAACTCGTTGGCAGGAGCAGCTGGAGCAGCCAATTGGTGATGTAAAAGTGTAAATGCCTTGTAGGAGGGCTCCCTTGGGGCCAGGAGTATAAGGGGTGCTGCCACCCTGGCTGCATAGGGCATATCCCGCGATTTACCTCCGCCAGAATACTGAGGGGCCGGTACCTGGTGGTCCAGGATTAGTCCGGCGATGCTGGGAACCTGGGTAACAAAAAAAAACATAAAAAAAAAGTCCCTAAACAGAGATAAGGTTGATGAGTTGAGGTAACCATAACAACTTTCCCATTGCCAATACAAATCATATCCTCAATTCCCAGTCGTACCAAACACGCATAATTCCTATGGCCTATCCCAAAAAAAATGGCCACCTGATGCTACCATGGAAAATGGTGTTGCACATAAGCTGACTCACAGCTGTCCAAGAGGATACTCCGGCTGGTCTTCTCGGGATGGAGAGCCTTGACTCCTACACACAAGTCAACAAGGGTAAACTAAACCGGGGGTGGCTCCGGTAAAACCCCTCCGGCGTGAGAGTAAGCAATGGTTTCTTGAGATAAAAAGAGGTGTTAATGGAGATAGTAGAGAGAGAGAAAGAGAGTTTAGAGAAAATGATAAAACTTACACAATAATGCTGACTTTCACATATTTATATCACAACACAATCATAGGCCATGCTTATAGGGACACGTGTCGGTCATCCATGCTCTTTGGGTCAACTACCCACAAAGTTGGTATGAAAGTACTGTCTATCCCATCATGTTACACTGTTACACGTTATGGGAGGGGGTGCCTACGTGGCAATATCCCAGTCACTTATTACCCATCAATCACGTTTACCGCCTAGCGACAATCTCTCTAAAGCAACAAGACATATTTAATTGTTTAACCTAAGCTATTCCCTTGTCCCCAAAATATCAAGGGAGGAAAAGGGGAGGGGGAGTACTATGTGGTCTTCTCGCCACCTAAGCTTCCCGCCTACACTCTATTTCTGCTCGATGTCGCCCCTTTGACACATACTATGATATCTCGACACTTAAGACAAAATATAACTTATCGCTTACTTAATTATTTATTTATCTTCTTTGACATTTTTGGCCCATCCTATGTTACTTGGCCCACCAAGCCCATTGAACCCTTTGAACTGTTCAGGCCCAATCCATTTCGGATAACCACTTCAGTAGCCCCCAATTTCGAGACCTGAATCATTCATGTTTCAGGCGAGAAATTTAGTCAACTTGTCGCTTCCCGCCTTTGGATGTTCGCCTCGCGAGATGTTTGACCAGCGTGACACCTGTTGCCACGTGTCACGCTTTTAAACCACTTAACTGACAGACGGCCATGACTTGACAACTGAAAAGACCCTTTTTTCTTTTTTGAATTTTGAAATCATTAAATGAGGGGGAATTTCAAAAATTTGGGGGCCAATTAATTTCAACTGTTTCCCCAAAAACCCTTTTATATTCCCCTCCATATAAATAACCTCCCCCCTCCTCAATTTATCTTTTTTGGATCCCCTGATTTAGAAAGCTTTTTGCGATTTCCGGCCATCCTTCAATCTTCTCCGGCGACCCTGCTACACTAGTTTCCTCCCATTATTCACCTTTTAATAACTCAATCTCTGTTCCCCATTGAAATCCATCCACAAGTACTTACTTACCAGCTCGATTCTTCCATCCAATCATCCTGGAAGATAAACTTTTTGGTCGTACTGTGCACATTCCGGCGAATCTTCACTCCATCTTTGAATTTCTCAACGATCCTTCGTATTTCCCAGGTACTCACTTGGACCCTTAGTTTTTTCCTGCTTTCTCTAAGTTTTGTTTGTCGCCATGGCTAGGTTTAAAAATTGCCTTAGACAAATTAGATATGGTCAGTGTCAAAAGACTGGGGGCATTTACTATTTGACTAGGGGCATCTGGGCGAGGATCCCACGAGATGATTTAGTGAACTGTCTAAGAATCAATAGGGTAGATCCCGCCATAATTGCCGCAATAGAGATTAGGGGCAAATGTTTCCTTCACTTTTCAGCCCCCATGTCCAAAACGTTTTTCTCTCCCCGCAAACTTTTTGAACACCTTTGTCGCTTCTATGGCCCTCCTACATATTCTGATAGTTCAGACACTGATTTTCTCGCTGCGAGATCTTTAGTGAATAGATCTCGTTATAAACAAATTGTCTCTTCTTCTGATTCAGGCGAGATGTCTAACTTTGGAGCTCCTGGCGCCTCAACTTCTGCTGGCGGACAATCAAATTTAGCCAATAACCCTTCTACTTCTAATGTGGCGGGAAATGATCCTTCGACAAACTCCCATATCACCCCCTTTCATACCCAATACCATATAGACCACTTAAATTACCACATAGCCAACTACGATGGTGATATGTCGCTGCACTCCATTCGTCAGCGACAAGATGGCATAGTGGTTTTCCCGTCACAATTAGAAGCGGGACTTAGGATTCCTGTTGATCCCTTCATATCCCTTGTCCTTTTTAAGGCTCATGCAGCAATAGCTGAGCTCCATCCCAATGCCATAAGGGTTTTGACTTGATTTATAGTCGTTTGTCGCGCTCTCAGGCGGGAACCCACCCTTCACCTCCTCATGGATATGTTCACGGGCTATGCCCAAAAAGACAAACAGACAAATGAACTTCGTATGTTGCTAAAATTCAAGAAACCCAAAATCCTAACCCCTCTCCCTTCCAAAGTTCACCACTGGCAGAGCAATCCTTTATTCATAATTTCTCGCGTTGGCTGGACACTCCCTACTGATCTTGAGGGGATTCACCCCAAGGTTGATAAGAAATGGTCCTTAGATGAGGATGAGAAAAGATTACAGAGAAAGATGGTTAAGCTTCTCACTGACGCCAATCCCGCCGATCCCTCAACTCCTCGCTTCTCATGCCAACAAATTCTAACTGATGACCCCCTATTGAGCCAAGTGGGGCTTTCTTACAATTTCCCGCCCTTGCCTCCTCGAGTGGCCGTTGAGCATACATTGCCCTGGCCGGGATGGGAACTTCACTCAGGAGCTAAATTAAGCTCCGAATGTACCGTATGCGGGAACGGACAGAATGTTTGCCGCGCGATGCGAGAAGTTCTACGTATGGTCCTTTCCACTTACTGCTTTCCTTAATTTATAAACTTTTCCTCTTTAATGTCGCTGATCACCTTTTGATTTTTGTCGCAGTTCATCGTACAATGAGCATGAACCAGAAAAGATTAGCTCAGGGCACCTCTGAACAACAAGCCCGGCGTTTGGCCGCAGCCAGGAATGCCAGTCTCAAAGCCCAACCTTCTGACTTGGCCATTCCTATTGCGACATCAGGGGTGGATGAGCGGGTTATTCCCAAAAATCCCCGCAGGAGGGCTCCTTCTACCAATCCCAGACGGCTCAAGCGACCTCGTACCTCCGCTTCTACTCAAGCTCAAGGAAGCCCACCTGGAGCTCTGCACTTGGAGGATGAAGAAGAAGAAGAAGATCAGGAAGAAGAAGAAGAGCCCCAAGGCGAGGTTGAGATAGATGCTCCTCACGAAGATCAAGGAGCTGATGCTGAAGAAGTTCGGGTAGAAAGCCCCGTGGTGAATGATATCCCGCCCTCCCCTCATGCCAACGAAACTGGACCAACCACTGACCAAACCGCTTCTCCACATCGTCCTTCCTCTTCTCGCCCACGTCCTCGCCGCCGACCAAGCTGGTTGGAGGAAGGATTCCAAATTCCAGCGGACGAGGAAGGAATGGTGGCTCTTTGCCGGGAAGCCAATGATATCCCCAAACTTAAGGGGTTGATTACAGAGCGGCTGGACACGGTTTCCTGTTTGCTAGGCTCCACCGCTCTCAAATGAGCAAGCGATGCCGAACAGGTCGCTTATGTCGAGGGAGAGAATCCCGCCCATTCTGCTTATCATGCGGGGATCCAACTTTCCCTTGTAAGTTACTTTCAGTCGCTTTTCCTTTCATTTAAATTTTCCTTGTTAGCTTTAAACCTTTAACATTTATTTGTCGCCTTATGTCTCTCAGGCTAGCAGCACTCTCTTGGGTCTGAGCAATAAATGTATTAAGTTAGAAAAAGAATTTGCTGAGGCTGATCGGGAGCGAAATGTTTACAAGCGGAAGGTTACTAGGCGAGATACCACTATCAAAGAGCTCCAAGACTTACAGACTAAGGCCGATGCTGACCTGGCGGCGGGAAAAACGTGGTTAGAGGAGCTTGAGAAAAAGAATAAAGAGGCGGAGGAGAGACTTGCCCGCCTTGTTGCGGAGAATGAGAAGCACAAGGCTGACACTGCTAAGCTTGCTGAACTGACTGCTGAAAATAGGCGGCTTGCAGATGACAACTTTGTCAAAGCTAATCAGGTGACTAAGCTAAAAAGTGATCTCGCCGAAGCCAAAATTAAAGCTGAAAAAGATGAAATGGACGCCTTTGATAATGCGATCCTTCATACTCTCCGGACCATTGCCGCCGAAGCTGATCCCGCCATCACCCCTGCCAGATTAGCACAATGGGGCTCAGAAACAATCTTTAGTGACCTAAGCCGCAAGGGGCATCCCCTTGTGCCTTACAGCGACAAGGAGCTAACTCAATTGGCAGCGGAAGATGCGGTTCTCGGCAAAGCGGCGTGGTCCGTTCCCGCCATTCGTGCCGACAATATGGTTCCCGCTTGGTATGAGATGTCTCAGAAAAAGAAGGACGACCTAAACGCCGCCTACAACGCCCAGTGATTCCTCTTTGTACCCCCTTGTTGTCGCCAATACCTTTTTACTTATTTTGGATCCTGTAACAGACAATCTTTATTTTTTGCTTTCATCTTTTATTTCTCGCATCCTCATTTTGTTGCAAACAATCTTTAATTTCAATGGTGGGTTTTTGTGCCCAATTAATTTGTAATTATTTTCTCGCTGCTCCATTGCGGTCTTTTGACTAGAGCCTTGTTTCTTATGACTTGTCTCCAATCTTTACTTATTCATCATTAACATTTTCATGCTACGTGTCTTTCTTTTTGATAAGCGAGGATTTTGCTTCGATAGTTCATCGAAGATTGTGTCCCTCCATCTTATCTCTATATACATACTACTCCCTTCAAAAAAGTGAGGCTTGTCTTTAGGCAGCCTCACTCCCAAGTCTAGATTCTCGCCCATTATTTCGTATGTCAGCAAGTATTATCTTGACGCCCTTCCATTTGGCGCCTTGGTCTCTAACCAAGATGCCGCCCATTTTGGCGCCTTGGTCTCTAACCAAGACGCCGCCAACTTTGGCGCCTTGGTCTCTAACCAAGACGCCGCCAACTTCGGCGCCTTGGTCTCTAACCAAGATGCCGCATCCATTTGGTGCCTTGGTCTCTAACCAAGACACCGCCAACTTTGGCGCCTTGATCTCTAACCAAGACGCCGCCAACTTTGGCGCCTTGGTCTCTAACCAAGACGCCGCGTCCATTTGGTGCCTTGGTCTCTAACCAAGACACCGCCAACTTTGGCGCCTTGGTCTCTAACCAAGACGCCGCCAACTTTGGCGCCTTGGTCTCTAACCAAGACGCCGCATCCATTTGGTGCCTTGGTCTCTAACCAAGACACCGCCAGCTTTGGCGCCTTGGTCTCTAACCAAGACGCCGCCAACTTTGGCGCCTTGGTCTCTAACCAAGACGCCGCATCCATTTGGTGCCTTGGTCTCTAACCAAGACACCGCCAACCATGGCGCCTTGGTCTCTAACCAAGACGCCGCCAACTTTGGCGCCTTGGTCTCTAACCAAGACGCCGCATCCATTTCTCCAAGTGGGGGCGACAACTGCTTCTTAAATCCGTCATCATGTCTTTGCGGCCTCTCCCCTTGTCTACTTTCTCTATGAACTCCACTTGCCATTTTCTCAATCAATTTCCCTTGCTCAAATCTCGCTACTCTAATAACTGCTTCATGAAACATAAAATTTGTTAGATTTTAACAAAAAACGATAATCACAGAAAGATATGTCGCTGAATAATTCCTGCCTCCTTCCATCATGTTTACAAGTTACATCATTCTAGATTGGCAAATTCTACATAACTTTTCCGTCAATGTGAGGTGAACAAAAAAAACACATGACCCCAAAAGAAAAGTTACGTAGCTTTTGTTATCTAGAGCAAAAATCAAAAGATGCAACTACAAAAACTTGCGACAACTTCATTGATAAAAACGCTTCAGATGATCAACACTCCAAGCATTCTTCAATTCTTCACCATCTTGCTTCCTCAGCCGATAAGTCCCTTCTCGAATAACCTGAGACACCTGAAAGGGCCCTTCCCATTTTTCATTCAACTTGGTGAAACCCGGCTTGGGTCCTGTGGCCTCTGCACTTCTCAGCACCCAATCACCCACATTGAAAGACCTCTTGCTAACCCGCTTGTCATGTTGGGCCTTCATCCTCTGCTTGTAATTTAACATCCTCATTCTCGCTTGCAGCCTCCTCTCATCAACCAAATCAAGGTCGTTACACCGCCGTTGGCCATTTCTCACCTCATCATAATAAGTTGCCTGGTATGTCGGCAAGGCCATCTCGGCCGGCGCCATGGCTTCAGATCCATAAGTCAGAGCAAACACTGTTTCACCAGTTGAGCCCTTTATTGTGGTCCTTACATACCATAATGCAGTTGGCAATTCTTCTAACCACGCGCCTCTTCCTTCCAAATTCTTGCGCAGAGCGGCAATAATTTGCTTGTTTGCCGCCTCAGCCTGACCATTGCATTGCGGCCTGTACACCGCCGACATCCAATGCTTCACATTCATCCTCTGGCACTCAGCGGCAAATTTCTTCCCGAACTGTGTTCCATGATTAGAGACAATGGCTCTGGGTAACCCATATCTACACCAAATATTTTCTTGAACGAACTTGATCACATTGTCTTCGCTTATTGTCGCCAGAGCCTTCGCTTCCGTCCATTTGGTAAAGTAATCAACGGCAACGACTACATGCTGGCATCCTCCCTTGGCCTTTGGAAATGGCCCAATCAAATCAATGCCCCACATATCAAAGGGCCATGTCGCGACAATAGGCGTCTGCTCAGTGGCGGGTTGCCGCGGTATATTCCCAAACCTCTGACATTTCTCGCATTTCCGCACATATTCTTCCGCGTCCTTCCTCAAACTTGGCCAATAATATCCATGGAATAAAACCTTCTCCGCCAGGGATCTCGCTCCTGGATGCCCACCACAAACACCTTCATGGATTTCGAACAAGACCTTAGCCACCATCCCTGGCTCTATATACCTCATTAATGGCTTTAAAAAAGATCTTCTATATAGAATTCCATCTTGCACAGTAAATCGCGGAGAAGTCACCTTCACTAGTTTGGCTCTCTCTTCATCAAGCGGCAACTCACCCTTGTCTAGAAATCTTTCATTTCAGTAACCCAACTCGATTCTACCTCCAATATCTCCATGACCATGGGCCAATCAATCGCCGGAAACTCCACATACTCCACCAGGGGATCCATAGCTGCTTCATTTTCTTCACTTCCCGCCGACCTACTCAACGCATCAGCCTTTGAATTCTCTGCCCTATCAACTTGTACAAGTTCCCAAAACTCGAAACTGCTCAAAATGCTTCTCGCCAGATTGCAATACTTTATCAAATATGAATTCACCACCCCATACTCACCCCGCACTTGATTCACAATGAGCTGAAAATCAGAGTGAATTACAATCTTCTTGACACCAATATTACGAGCAAATTTGATTCCCGCTACCAATGCCTCATATTCCGCCTGATTGTTGGATACAGGGAACTTGAACCTGAAAGCCTTCTTATACTCACATTCCAAATCTGGTGACACCAGCACCATTCCCGCTCCCCCTCTATCTTTTGCAGATGAACCATCTACATGTAAAACCCAACAATCCGACGGCCTCTCCTTTTCCTCGACCAAACTTGGCGCCTTCCGCTTTTCTGCCTTCTTTTTCCCGCGCTCCACCACCATTTCCGCTTGAGACTTAGTAAATGAAGTCTCAACAATAAAGTCTGCCAATGCTTGTGCCTTTATAGCTCGGCGAGATTCCTATCTAATGTCAAACTCCGTTAGCTCAATTGACCACTTCAACAGCCTTCCCGCTGAATCCGGCTGCTGTAAAATCTTCCTTAAGGGAGCATCAGTCAAAACAATAATCGTATGAGCGACAAAGTAGGCCCTCAACTTCCTTGCCGCCACTACCAAAGCATAAGCCAACTTTTTAGCATTAAAATATCTTGATTCCACCTCGCTCAATGCCTTAGAAACATAATACACATGTCTTTGAATTCCTCCGTCTTCCCTTACCAACACTGCAGCAACAGCATAGTCAGAAGCTACCAAGTAGACAAACAATTCTTCCCCCTCCACAGGGCTACTCAACAATAGTGGCTTCCCTAAATAAGATTTCATTTCTTCAAAAGCTACCCCGCATTCCTCTCTCCACTCGAATTTCTTCCCGCCCTTTAACACCTTGAAAAATGGCAAACATCTCTCCGCCGATTTCGAAATGAACCTCCCCAAGGCAATGATCCTCCCATTCAGCCGCTGAATCTCGCGGATAGATTTTGGTGGCGACATGTCTAACAACGCCTGAATTTTTTCGGGATTGGCCTCAATCCCGTGCCTGTTTACCAAAAATCCCAAAAATTTTCCTGCAGTTACACCAAATGTGCATTTACTTGGATTCAACTTCATGGAATTCCTCCTCAAGTTCTCGAAAGTCTCGGCCAGATCTAGCACATGATTTTTCTCCTTAGACTTGATCACCATATCATCAATGTATGCTTCCATATTCCGCCCAATTTGTGACTTAAACACCTCATTCACCATTCTATGATAAGTCGCCCCCGCTTTCTTCAAGCCAAAAGGCATCATTTTGTAACAAAAATTTCCCATTGGAGTTCTAAACGCTGTCTTCGCCTTATCCTCCTCCGCCATCTTGATCTGGTGATATCCCTAATAGGCGTCAATAAAACTGAACACCTTGTGACAAGCAATGGAATCCACCAACTTATCAATCTTGGGCAAAGGATAACAATCCTTGGGACATGCCGTATTCAAATCAGTGAAATCAATGCACATCCTCCACTTCTTATTTGACTTCAAAACCATCACCGGACAAGCTAACAAAACTGGGTATTTAATCTTTTCAATTATTCCCGCCTTCAACAACTTCTCCACCTCCTCTATCACAGCCAACTCTTTCTCTGGCGACAAATGCCTCACCTTCTTCTTAAATGGCTCTATATTAGGATCAGAGTTCAAACAATGCAGGGCGACATTCTCATCAATGCCCCTCATATCTTCAGGCCTCCAGGCAAAGACGTCCAAATTTTCCTTTAAAAATTTAATTAAGCACTCCCGCTCTTCCCGCGACAACTGCTTGCCAATCTTTATTTTCTGCTCTGGGAAGTGACAATTGATTTCTACCTCCTCCAATTCTTCTCCCGCCTGGATATCTGGCTCATCCCGCACTTGGAGGGTTTCCACCTCTATCCTTTTCCTTTTCCTCGCATTGGCGACAACCGGCTTTCTGGGGTCAGCAAAGGTATTTCCTGTAGGCCTCCCTTGGACATCTTCCACCTCAATAACTTCACAATCATCATCGGATTCATCTACAGGCACCTCAACACTTCCCTCAACAATCTCCTCAATTCTCGGTTCATCCATACGTACCACCCTCACAACCCTGGCATAACTTAAGTTGGGTGTCACATCCACCATCTCCATTGCCAAGTAGTTCCCTTCGTCAGCCATATCTTGCCCACCCATGTCGGAATCAAATTCTCGCCACATCACCACCTCATACTCGCATTCTTGCTGAATTTTGGAATCAGATTCCTGCTCATTCATCACGTTTATTTCCCGCTTTCCTCCAAATTCCCATGCCGCCAAATCTGATACATGACTTGTCCCCGCCATCACCATAGCTGTGCCATTTCTCATACTGTCCGTCATCTCCCAATTGGAATCACCATTGGCCACCTCCACAATCTTGACCATGTTTATCTTCAATGGACTGGATTCAACTTTGGTAGTCATTGAAGTTGTGCTCTCCATCTTAGCTTTCAACATTTCCTTTTTCTTTCTCACTACTGTGACTGCCTCACTCTTCAAGCAACCTATCCCATTGGCGGTGGGATACTTCACCCTTTGATGAGGAATTGACAAAACCATCTCAAAACTCAACATGAACGGAATTCCCACTATGGCGTTGTAAGGAGACACGAGATAAATCACCATGAACTCCACGTTCTCGCATCTCGCCAACTTTCCCTCGCCAATCTCAACATCCAACATGATGGTGCCCTTGACCTTGACAGAATGATTATTAAATCCCTCAAGGTATCCCTTATGAGGCACCAAATTTGCCTCAGTATAGTTCATCCTTTTAAAGGCATCATAATAAAGCACATTCCTACTTGCTCCAGAGTCCACCATAACTCGTTGCACAATATTATTGCCTGGATACATCGTGATGATAATTGGCTGACTCCCATGACTCTTAGTTACAGCCAATTCTCGCCTGGAGAAACTGATCACTCTATCTTGGCTGGCGGGAAAGTGAGGAACGTCGAAATTATGCGTCAAAGTCATGATTTGATTATTCAATTGGGACACACTGGGCAATGGTTCCTGAATAACATCTACCAAATTTCTCTCCGGCTTTCGCTGATCATCTCGCCCAACATTCTCCTCCAAGTATTCCTGCAGGAAACCTCTATCAATCCTCCCTTGAATCAATCTCCTCAAATTATAACAATCATCAGTCTTGTGCCCTTTATCCTTGTGAAACTCACAGTAACTGTTCTGGTCCTTAGCCGCATCTGTTCCTATTACAATGGGAAAAGGTTCGGGCAAATTCACTTTCTTCATAATCTCGCTAATAGGAGTGTTCAATCGGCTATACTTAACGGCCGTCTTTGGCTTAAACTCTCTCTGACCCCCCATACGTCCATCTCCCCGACCCCCGCTTCCTCCCGCCTGATTTGCCCCTCTGTTGCTGCCAGATCCTCTCCTATCATCTCGCACTACTTCCACTCTTTCGCTCGTTACTTTCTTGGTCGCCTGGTTTGTCGTTGGGGTCCCCTTCGTCTTAACTCTAGCTCCACTACAAAATCCCCTGACCCTTTCATACAACTCCCCCGTAGTCTTTGGCAACCTCATTCCTAACTCCTGCTTAAAGTGACCTGGCTACAAACTGGTGTTATACAACATAATTATCTCGCCTTGAGTGATATCAGCGACTTGATTTGCAACTCCCATGAACCTGTCTGTGAAAGTCGCAATCCCCTCTCCGTCCTTTTGCTTGAGGCTGCACAACTCCATTTTTTGGACCGGCAGTGATCCTGACGCACTAAACCTCGCTAAGAATTTCTCCCTGAAATCTTGATACCCCATTATAGAGTCTTCAGGCTGCGCTATGAACCATTCCAATGCATGATCCGCCAAAGTGCTCACCAACGCCCGACACAGCACTGCCTCATTTTTAGTCAATAGCGACATTGTCGCTTTAAATCCTCCAACGTGGGTTATTGCTCTAGTCTTTCCAGAATAACTTGACAAAGTTGGCATGCGAAAGCTTGGGTCTGGGGCTACACCTTTGATACTCTGAATGAACGGAGCCAAGAAAGGCTTTTTTCCTTCCACTTTCTTTGTTCCCGCCTCTAATTCCCTAATTTTCTTTGCCATCTCAGCCATCTCATTTTTCCACTTTTCTTCCTCTTCCTTCTTAGCCTTCTCCATCTCATTTTCCCTGGCCAATTCTGCGGCCTTTAAGGCATCTGCAAGCTTCTCGGCATCAGCCGCCCTTGCCGCCTCTGTGGCCCTCCGCTCCCTTTCCTTCTCATATTCTCTATTCTTCCTTTCTTGCCGCCTCCGCTCCCTATCCCGCAGTGACTTCTCACGATGCCGCCTATCATCATGATGTCGTCATAACTGAGACCTTTCCTTGACATAACGGTTTTTATCAGGCACATGTTCCTAGTCGTGCGTTGAGCCACTGGATTCATTACTATCATATTCAAAGTAATAAGATTATTCTTTAGAGTTGCCCGACTTGTGGTATATTTTCTTTCTCTTCTTCTTCCTTTCTCCCAGGCCATCACCTCGCCTATGGTTTCCTGTAAATCCTCTGGGTGGCGGCATATCCACATCTCGCCTTGGCCTATTAGCCACACTGGCGCTGACTTCTCGCTCTTGCCCACCGGCACGGGCCCTTCCTGCTTGTCCCTCAAATAGTTCCTCGGGGATGTGGGAAGGCTCCACATGTAACTCCTTCAACTGTTGATTATTGGCGAGAACTCGCATCCATGCCTCATTATCCGCCCTTAACTTTTCAATCTTTTCCCTCACTGCTGTATCCTTTGACTTCGCGGGAATTTGCCCTTCCTCAACTGCCTTAGCTTTCTCAGCTCTCGCTCTATCATCTCGCTCTCTAGCTCGCCTTACGGTAGAGTCAGTCTGCGAGGTATGGTCCTCTACCTCCTCTACCTCCTCGCCAGACCTTGCCTCAGCACGGCCTTCCTTAGCATTGGGGGTTGCCAACATCAGGTTTTGAGCTGCCTTAGAAGGGGTAGCCTTATCTTGCCCCATCACCATGGCTCACCAGTAAACAAATAGACACCTTCGGCAAACACTCTACACCAAATAACACCTTTTTACAATAAAGCAACAATTCTGACAACTTTACAAGTTATTCTTCTGACCACCAGACACCTTTGCACCATACATTAATTAGCCAATCAACATTTACTACCAAGGACAATCCTTATGACACCCTAAAATAAATACAACATCAGTCCACCGAACGACCTCTGACAAATACAACCTGGAAATCCTCCTTGGTTTTCAAACCAACTAGCATTTACTCCTTCAACCAAAATGACAATAAAGATCCTCTGGGCTCCACCAAGAGAGCAACAACAGTACACCACCTCCTAACTCACCACCGGCAGCCACCAACAATCTTCCAAACTCCACCAAACCACCCAAAGAATAACATTCAGGTCCCGGCAACGGAACCAACTGATGCTACCATGGAAAATGGTGTTGCACAGGAGCTGACTCACAGCTGTCCAAGAGGATACTCTGGCTGCTCTTCTCGGGATGGAGAGCCTTGACTCCTACACACAAGTCAACAAGGGTAAACTAAACCGGGGGTGGCTCCGGTAAAACCCCTCCGGCGTGAGAGTAAGCAATGGTTTCTTGAGATAAAAAGAGGTGTTAATGGAGATAGTAGAGAGAGAGAAAGAGAGTTTAGAGAAAATGATAAAACTTACACAATAATGCTGACTTTCACATATTTATATCACAACACAATCATAGGCCATGCTTATAGGGACACGTGTTGGTCATCCATGCTCTTTGGGTCAACTACCCACAAAGTTGGTATGAAAGTACTGTCTATCCCATCATGTTACACTGTTACACGTTATGGGAGGGGGTGCCTACGTGGCAATATCCCAGTCACTTATTACCCATCAATCACGTTTACCGCCTAGCGACAATCTCTCTAAAGCAACAAGACATATTTAATTGTTTAACCTAAGCTATTCCCTTGTCCCCAAAATATCAAGGGAGGAAAAGGGGAGGGGGAGTACTAGGTGGTCTTCTCGCCACCTAAGCTTCCCGCCTACACTCTATTTCCGCTCTATGTCGCCCCTTTGACACATACTATGATATCTCGACACTTAAGACAAAATATAACTTATCGCTTACTTAATTATTTATTTATCTTCTTTGACATTTTTGGCCCATCCTAAGTTACTTGGCCCACCAAGCCCATTGAACCCTTTGAACTGTTCAGGCCCAATCCATTTTGGATAACCACTTCACCACCACTTATAGTTGCCTATTTCATGCAAGAGATTAAATTTGTTCAAGTGTGACTAGGTTTCCACTCTTTGCAGACAACCAAAACAACTTGGCTTGTGCAAACATGAATAATATCAACCTTTTCTCTTTTCAAGATTTTAAAAGTTGAGGAATATTGAGTCATTAAGTAAGCATCTATTTAAAGCAATTTCGTATGCTTTCTACCTCATATTTTACAGTGACAGACAAGGTACAGAGTGACAAATGTTTCGATTATTTACAAGGAATCTAAGCAGCAGTAGGACAACATAAACCCAATGATTGGGATTAAAACAAGTAAAGCCTTAATTTTGACATACTTTAATCTAGACTATTGGATTGCCTTTTTTATGGAGCGATCGCAATTTCGGGCCTTTTTACATCATGAAATGGCGGTCCTGTAGAGTGATGGTAGAGCAACCTGAAATGTGTTGGACGGACATGAATCTCATCTGATGAGATCATATTATTTGTTTTGAAAATTTGATGTTAATCAGAGTGTGTGCAACTTGGTTACTGTATTTAAATCCTGATCCATATTCTGAACTGTTGATTGTTTACTGTTAGGTATGTTTCTTTATTTTGGGTACAACTGTTTACTCTTAATTTGTATTAGATGGCTTGTGTAAAGTCAAAGGGGGAGGGGGTGCATGTCTCAATAATGTAATATATTCAACCGCACACCACCTCACTAGTTCTAGATCCTATTTTGGGGCGATTGACTGCATCGCGGACAGTGATATATGTCGCCTATGTTTGAGCGCATGATATCAATCCTGGCACCCTAGATGCACCTTAGGTCGAATCACACTTTTTGATCAAGCAGTCAACTGTTTACTCTTAATTTGTATTAGATGGCTTGTGTAAAGTCAAAAGGGGAGGGGGTACATGTCTAAAATTAGGAAAACTTGGATGAAAGTATTGTTAAGGAATTAGACTCCTAATCATTGTCTAAAATTAGGTGGAAAACTCTTAGTGGCACCCTTATAGGGTATTGTGGTTGGTGGTTAACATCTTAAAATATAAACAAGATGAGAGTCTTTCTCATCCACAGCTATCAAAATCCGTCCATCTTTGACCAAGAAAGATAGAGCAAATAAGTTCTCGACTGTTTGAGCAAAGGATTTTCTGTTTAATAAGAGTTTTTCCAGTTTCACTGTCCGTATTGCATCTCAGGATCTCAAACATCACAGCCATGTTTGTGACAGTGTCTGTTTTCTCTTCACTATTGTTATACTGTTACCTTGTTTTTACTTGTGACCGTATAACACCAGTGAAGAGTAAAACAGGCACTGTCACAAACATGACTGTTATATTTGAGATCCTTAGAGAGAAGAGGACAGTGAAACTAGAAAATTTTCTTATTAAACAGAAAATCCTTTGCTCAAACAGTCGAGAACTTGTTTGCTCTGTCTTTCTTGGTCTAAGATAAGATAGGGTTTTGATAGTTGTGGATGAGAACGACTCTCATCTTGTTTATAAATGTTAATTAAATTCATCATTGTAAAATTATATATTTTACAACAAAAAATTAATATTTAAAATTATTCACAATAATAATAATTTAAAAAATATGATAGATGTGTGTGTGTGTTAATTCATTATTGTAAAATAGATGTGTGTGTTAATTCATTATTGAATAGTCGATAGTTGAGATATTTCGGTTGCATTCCTATTGCAATTGTTCTTTGAGTGTATACTAGACATAGTTGATTACATATTGTCAATTCTAATCGATAGTGTTTGATTGACCTAGTCTACGTCGTGCGCTTGGAGACCATGGGGTTATGCTGCCGAATTTCTTGATTTTCGATTATAAAGCAAGTAGACAAAGTGATATTTGCAATTCATATAATCGTATATTTCGGGATGTGATAGAAGCCAACCCCAATTCTAAACCTAATGGACATGAATTGTCCTTTCATCCTAGGAAATGATATACTTTACAACAAAGAATTAAATATTAATATTTAAAATTATTCAAAATATTAATAATTTAAAAAATGTGATAGATGTGTGCGATAGAAGCCAACCCCAATTCTAAACCTAAATGAAGTGTCTTATTGCTTTTAAGTTTGTAATCCAAATTTAGGGAATTGTAATGCGTTAATTACATCTAAACTGTTAATATATTATGAAATGCAGGAGTTAATTATGTCTGGAGAAGATCGTAATTGGATGGATAATCGTAGTAATCCCAGTAGAAGGGTTATCAGACCTCAATTCTTAGAAGGTTTAGAACATTTCGTGGAGTTTTCTAGAGCGCATCCCCAGTGCATTCGTGATGATAAGATTAGGTGTCCTTGTAAAAAGTGTAAGAATAGAAAATATCTGAGTGTTGGATGGGTAAAGAAACATGTTTTGGAGGCAGGGTTTGTTGATGGTTACAAGGTATAGGTAGCGCACGGGGAGCGTTATATGATTGAAACAAGTGTTCGCAATCATCCTAATGTATCACGTGGTCTGCTAAGGGAGCCTGAACATTTGATTGATGAAGAGGAGTCGCCTGTGGGTTTGGATGATATGGTTGCGGCTGGCCTAGAGTTTGTTTGGAACCCTAATCCAACAGAGGCACTAAATCCTGTTGCAAAGAAGTTTATGGATTTAATGGACTCTGCAAATGAGAAAATTCATCTTGGTGCAAAGGCTACAGTGTTAGAGCAAGTGACTGAGCTTCTAACTATCAAAGCTGATACAAATATGAGCCAGCATACTTATGATCGTATCATGTCATGGGGACAACGGATGCTACCCGAAGAAAATAATATGGTTCACAATTTTTATGAGACAAAAAAGTTGGTGGGGGCAGATCGGTCTTGGGTATGTTAAAATTGATGCTTGCAAGAATCAGTGCATGCTTTTTTATAAGGAAAATGAGAGCCTCAATTCATGTTCAATATGTGGACTTAGTAGGTATAAGCCACCACGCCGTGGTAGTGCCAAGCACAAGAAAAACGTGCCTTGGGTGCAGTTGCGTTATATGCCGCTAATTCCCAGGTTGCAACGAATTTACGCATTGAAAGAAAGCTCAGAAGCCATGTGTTGGCACAAAGAGTGTCCTCGTGAAGAGGGTGTGATAACTCATCCTTCTGACGGTGAAGCATGGAAACATTTTGATGCCACTTACCCTGATTTTGCTGCGGATCCTAGAAATATAAGGCTGGAGATATGTACGGATGGGTTTTCTCCATTTGGACTAGGGGCAAAATCTTATTCATGTTGCCCTGTTATAGTCACAGTGTATAATCTTCCCCCGTGGTTATGTATGACTGATCCTTATATGTATTTGATTTTGTTCATTTCCGGGCCTTCGAATCCAGGCAAAACATTGATGTGTATCTTCGACCTCTGATGGATGAACTCAAATAGCTGTGGAATGATGGTGTCCAGACATGGGATGCTTTCAAGTTGCAAAATTTTAACATGAGGGTTGCAGTGATGTGGACAATTAATGACTTTCCTGCTTATGGTATGATGTCGGGATGGAGTACACATAGGAGATTGGCCTGTCCGTATTGTATAGAAAATACAGATGCATTCACACTTCAGCATTACAAGAAGCAGTGTTGGTTTGATTGCCACAGACGGTTTCTTCTTAGTGACCATCCATTTCGTAAACAGAAGAATGCTTTTACCAAAAATAGAGTTGAGCGTCGGGGCCCCCCTCCTCGTCTGAGTGGCGAGGATATTTTTGAGCAGGTGTCTGAGGTGTCTGATGTCGGGTGGGGAAAGTTGTTTTCAAAGGATAGACCAGATGGATTTGGTAAAGACCATAACTGGATCAAAAAGAGTATATTTTGGGAGTTATCTTATTGGAAGACGAACTTGATAAGACATAACCTTGATGTCATGCATATTGAAAAAATGTGTTTGACAATATTTTCAATACAATGATGGGTTTTAAGGCCTCAACGAAGGACACAGACAAGGGTCGGCTAGACCTTAAAGCGATTTGCAATCGTAAAGATCTCAACATTGTTAAAGTTAATGGAAAAGATTTCAAACCAGTTGCTCCCTTTGTTCTGTCAAGAGAGGATAAGCAATGTGTTCTGCAGTGGTTAAAAGATTTGAAACTTCCTGATGGGTATGCATCTAATATTGGCAACTGTGTGAATGTGGAAGAAGGGACGGTACATGGGTTGAAAAGTCATGATTGTCACGTATTATTGGATAGGTTGCTACCCATTGCATTTAGGGACATTCTCCCTAATAAAATATGGGTTGCCCTAACAGAATTGAGTGAATTCTTCAAAGCATTGACTTCCAGCACTCTTCATGTTGAGGATATGAGAAGACTCGAAGAGAGCATTGTGGTGACAATATGCAAGATTGAAAAGATATTTCCGCCATCTTTCTTTGATTCAATGATTGTCACGTATTATTTGAACTATTTTTGGGAAGTTTGAAAAAGAAGATGAGCAATAGAGCAAAAGTTGAGGCATCTATGTCTGAATCAGTGATTGTCGATGAAATTGTGTCGTTTGTTTCAAAATATTTTCACCTCGAAATTGAGACAAGGTTCACTAAAGAGGGACGCAATTATGATGGGGGAGTCACTGATCCTGATGGAAAAATTTCAGTTTTTTCTTCACCTAGTCGATTCCTTGGCAATAGAAAGTGCACGCGCATGCTAAGCAAAAAAGAATTAGAAGCGGCTAAACTCTATATTCTCCTTAACTGTGCTGAGGTCGAGGACTACTTGAAGTAAGTATTCTTCATTTGTTATTAAGTAATATTAATCCTAATAACTTTAATATGAACTAAGCAACTTTATGTTCTCCTTGAATGCAGTATGTTTGAAGAACAGGCTGGAGACATTGCGCCTGAATTGATTTCAATAAGGACAGACAACAAATTTCCCTCCTGGTTTAATAATTATGTAAATGCCAATTCATTAATTCAATGTTTTTAATAGAATTTGAAGTATGAGTTTTTTACTATCTATGTGTTTTTATTTAGATTTCGAACAACCGTGGAGATGCAAAAGCTGCGAGATTACAAGCATTAGCACACGGTCCGTCCTTAAAAGTGAATGTATATAAGGGATATTTTGTCAATGGCTACGTATTCCACACCGAAGAATATGGCCAAACGAAATCAACTTGGAATAGCGGGGTCAATCTCAAAGGAAATCTCGATTATTATGGAGTATTGAAAGAAGTTATTGAATTGGAGTACTTTTTTGAAAATTATGTAGTTCTTTTCAATTGTGTGTGGCGGGATGCTGAGCGAGGCATTATCAAACATGGAACTTTTGATCTCATTGACTTAAAGCATTCTTCTAGGCATAATGGTGATGATGTGTTCATTCTTGCATCTCAAGCACAACAGGTGTATATGACCCCTACCCCCGTCGACGAAGAGAGTCTAGCGGATGGTGGGCCGTATGGAAAACCAAAGCGAGAAGCACTTTTGATATACCATTGCTTGCAAAAACTTCTACTTCAAATATTGATTTATCATTAAATGATTGTTATCAGGAAGAGGAAATGCCTATACCTCCGATTATTTCCTTGAATGATAATGTCGAGGATGAAGCATTAATGGCCGAAAACACCCGTCCACTAGGGGAGGAAGTAACTTTTAATGAAATTGAGTATGACAATGTGGAGGATGAGGAAGGAGAATGGTATATATCTGGGTCCGATGATGAAGATGGGGAAGAAGACGACGACGAGGAAACTAGTGAAGAAGAAATTGAATTTTGTAGTAATACTGATCAAGATTGATAGTGAATGAATCAATTTTGTTTTAATTCAGATAATGTTTTGTATATAATGTTTACATTTTATAATTGTAGTCTAAAGGAATGCTTGCTACTATTTAAATTTTGTAGTGATACTGATTAAGATTGATAGTGAATGAATCAGTTTAGTCTTAATTCAGATAATGTTTTGTATATAATGTTTACATTTTATTATTGTAGTCTAAATGAATGCTTCCTACTATTTAAATTTTGTTCTAATTGATTCATTTTCTATCTACATATTTTATATTCTAGTTTAGATATGTCTGGTCGAGGTGGCAATCGTTCAAAGAGAGGGAAGGTTGCGAGTTTTGTGCATCGTCTTGTTTCACCAAGGACGGGAGGGAGGGGCACTACTTCTGGTTCTGGACGTAGTGATGATGATGTGATCAGTCTAGATATTGATAGCTCTAGTGTTCCTGTTAGGGAGACTAGTGAACCATCCGGGCAGGTTATTTTGGACACAAATATTGATGAGGAAGGAAAATGGAAATTTCTATATCTCCCAGTGGCCAGTAAGTATTATTTAATTTTAAATGTCATATATTTAAATGTCAACTCATTATGTATATTATTTCTATGTTACATTTAAAAGCTATACATTGATTCTATTGTCTTTTTATTTGTATATATATATATATTGATATATTGTTTTTTAATTAATATCTTAATAGGTTTATACATGGTGGTTGTCGAGACCCTGCTCGATGGTTTGGGGATTTATTCAGTGGGTATACTTTTGAGGAGTTTTATCTCACACCAAAATCAATATCAAAAGATGTGTACGATATCTGGTATTGCCAGTTTCGGGTAAAATTACTCAATTCTCTTTCCTTTGTAAAGTTTGTAGACAAGTCCCCTGTTCATCTTTATGTTCTAATTTACGCTTAATAATTAATTAGCAACAACTATTTTAGTCCCTGTTTATTTAACTACTTTTACTATTTTTGTAGCACATATATTCATGTCCCGGGTGCTCCGACATTCAAATAGAGAAGACTTTCAAGCAATTAGTTGCTAAGCGGTACGCTGGTAAAGTATATGACATGAAAAAAAAGTGGCAAAAGGATGGTTTTCCACCAGCTAATTTCTCGAATAGTGCATGGGAGCAGTGGGAAGCCTATTGGACAAGTGAAAAATTTATAAAAAATTTAGAAATAGCAAAGAATAATAGAAACTCACAAGATGGGCGGTGGAGTGTGCACACAGGAGGATCGATTAACTTCAACGAGACTTGGTCCCGAATGGTAAACTTACTTAATTTACTATCCGTTTGTAAATTAAGCAATACTCTATTTGATTCATATATTGTTATTATTTGATGAAATTTTGAAGTTTTAATTTTTTTTATATGTTAAGCGAAAGAAACACGAAGATGATCAGGCTGATGCAGCTGCTGTGTTTATGGCTACGCATACTGCGGAGGCTCCTGATGGCTCAGGGCTACAATGGGTTAACCCTTATTACCAGAGTCTTTATGTAAGTGTTAATAGTATTTTCTATTAGTAAATTACAAATTATTTAGTTAGAGAAATATTATTTTCCACCATAGTGTATAATGTTTTTTTTTCAGGAAGAGTATGATAGGCGTGCTCGTGACGAGGCTATTGAAGAAGGCAGTATGGAGCCTGAGAGCACCGAGTGGCCTGCCTTTCTGTGATGTACCCAATTTTCATTTTTTTGAAAAATCAAACGGAGTCGCCACGCCGTTTTTATTTTAAGGGCCAAAACTTTGAAAAATGCCCAAAATTGAGAGATTTGAGTCCGGAGGTCACATTACCCTCCGGGAAGAACGTTAGTGTTCACCCGGAATGCCTCGTAAAATGAGTCTTCCTAATTTGAAACCATTTGTGTATGTGTGTGTGTATTTTGCAAGAGGATTTTTCTGGAAATAAAAATTTTGATTGGACTGGACTGAAATTTATCAAAACAGTGTGCTTCTGTGAGTGAAAAATGACTGAAAAAACAAAATGTCCGTCCCTTACATTTCTGTCCGCGCGGACCAGAGCGAGAGTCATTCCTGTACGCGCGGACGGGACAACAAATATTCTTTTTTTGCAGCTTTCCAGTCTGATTCTGTAAATTCCAGAATGTAAACTGGAGTTACAGAACCAGAACTGGAGTTGCGACAGAAAATGTCAAATAAGAGAATTTTGAATTTGGCATCCATGCTTGTCCCCACTTTCCTTAGGCTTTGATTAGTGATCACTAAACATGGTTAGTGGTGATCTGCTATATCAAGCCATCATTAGGATACATTAGGACTTTGAAGCACTTCATTTGCTTGGGATGGGGGTTTAATATGAAAGTAAATTTGATAAAACAAGAAGTAGGTCAAGATGTATCAAATTTAGAGTGGATTTCTAAGGTGGTCATTAAGATGACCATCCTTGAGATCTTTAAACTCAAGTGTATCTTATACATCTTGTGATGACCAAAATATTAGCCTTGATGTTCTTCATCCATGGAAAGGATTCCAAGGTGAAGATCTTAGGCTTCAAGAAAAGACAATTTATAAGAAAATAACATATTGACCATTAAGGTGGTCATCCATGGAGATTAGCTCCAAGGTAACCCTCTTAGGTCAAATAAAGCAAATTTATGTAAAAACAAGGGACATTTGGGAGTAACATAAGGAAAAATCTAGATCTTCATGGAAGATCATCCATGGAGATGAACTCCATGGAGATCTCCCTAGATCCAAGGACTAGAGGGAGGGGGATCAACAATAAATAAATAGATGATGAAGATTTAACAAGTAAATAAACAAGATCTAAAGAAATTATAGCAAGATAACAAAATTTAAGGAAGATGATGCTTGAACAAAGATAAGTTTAGTGAAAAGAAGGAGGGTTTTACCAATGGTGACACCCTATCTTCTTGGTTTAAAGTTTGACTTGAGGAGTATCAAGATTTAGTGTTTGGATTTGTGTTTGGATGAGTATTTGTTGGGTGTTTGAAGGCTGTATTGAGAGAGTATTTCGGCAATGTAACAGTAGTGAATTGTTGATGTCTAACTGAGAGAGAAGGGCTCAATTTATAGGCTGTCTGAGATTGCATTAATGTCCGCGCGGATTGGACTGAGGTCCTCATTTTCATCCGCGCGGATGGGAACGTAGGCGTGACTGCTTTTTGCAGAAAAGCTATTTTGGCATTTTGTCTTTGGTCAATATTCCTTTTTTTATTGGAAATGACAAATATCCGTGAGATTTTGTCTATTTTTTTTCCTAAAATGCCCTTCCTCATTTAAATTGTCAAAATAATGTCCAAAGTGCCCCTAGATGATTATAAATCATTAATTTGGGCTGACGAAACATTGGCCGTTCAGATTGGGACACTTACAGTAGCCCCTCGGCGCGGTACTTCCAGGGGAAGTGGGGTCGTCGATAAAAGTGAGGTCCCAATTTGCGGGGGAGAAGAGGGTGACCATTTTGGTCGGACCGCTGGGGAAAGGAATGACCATTTCGGTCTGATGGCTGAACCTATGGTAGGCTACCTACGTATCCCGAATGGGAATCAAGCCGAATCGTAGTTCAACAAAGAGGTGGCGCTTATGAGAGGCCACGGGCTTTGTACCCAAGGTTTGACTGTATTTGGGAGTCGCCCGAGGATTTGACTGTTTTAGGGAAGTCGCCCGAAGATTGACTATTTTAGGGAAGTCGCCCGAAGATTGACTATTTTAGGGAAGTCGCCCGAGGATTGACTATTTTAGGGAAGTCGCCCGAGGATTGACTATTTTAGGGAAGTCGCCCGAAGATTGACTATTTTAGGGAAGTCACCCGAAGATTGACTATTTAGGAAAGTCGCCCGAGGATTGACTATTTTAGGGAAGTCGCCCGAGGATTGACTATTTTAGGGAAGTCACCCGAGGATTGACTATTTTAGGGAAGTCACCCAAGGATTGACTATTTTAGGGAAGTCACCCGAAGATTGACTATTTTAGGGAAGTCGCCCGAGGATTGACTATTGAGCGAGTTCTGCAGTCAGTTGCTGAAAGAAACTCTGCTGGGGATAGAAAATGACCATTTTGGTCTGATGGCTGGAGTTTGTATATCCACACCGCTGAGGAAAGGAATGACCATTTTTGGTCTGATGGTTGAACCTATGGTAGGCTACCTACGTATCCTTAAGAGGAATCAAGCCAGTCGTAGTTCGGGTATTTCGACTATCTTCAGACGTTGACCCTAGAGTGACTATTTTGAGGCGTCAACCTGGTGATGATTTCAGTTTGTCCAATTAGAGGATGATTGTGATTTATCGCTTTGCGTCGAAACCGAAGTGATAGCGTTTAGGTGCCTCAAGCGTTAGTGATAGCGTTTAGGTGCCTCAAGCTTTGATGATGGCCTTTTAGGTGCCTCGGACATTGAAGATGGCATTTTAGGTGCCTCGGACCTTGAAGATGGCGTTTTAGGTGCCTCGGACCTTGAAGATGGCGTTTTGGGTGCCTCAGACCTTGAATATGGCGTTTTAGGTGCCTCAGACCTTGAAGATGGCGTTTTAGGTGCCTCAGACCTTGAAGATGGCATTTTAGGTGCCTCAGACCTTGAAGATGGCATTTTAGGTGCCTCAAACCTTGAAGATGGCATTTTAGGTGCCTCGAACCTTAAAGATGGCATTTTAGGTGCCTCGGACCTTGAAGATGGCATTTTAGGTGCCTCGGACCTTGAAGATGGCGTTTTAGGTGCCTCGAACCTTGAAGATGGCGTTTAGGTGCCTCGAACCTTAAAGATGGCGTTTTAGGTGCCTCGGACCTTGAAAATGGCGTTTTAGGTGCCTCGGACCTTGAAGATGGCGTTTTAGGTGCCTCGGACCTTAAAGATGGCGTTTTAGGTGCCTCGAACCTTGAAGATGGCGTTTTAGGTGCCTCGGACCTTGAAGATGGCGTTTTAGGTGTCTCGGACCTTGAAGATGGAGTTTTAGGTGCCTCGAACCTTAATAATGGCATTTTAGGTGCCTCGGACCTTGATTTGAAATGATTTCCCTCGATGGTTCGCATCCTTTCGTTGTGGATGGATTCTGAGGGGATAGATAGTCCTTTGGTAGACTTCATTTGAGGGGATCGGTCTTACGTTTGCTGCCGAGGAAAAGGATGACTGTATTGGTCAAGTGGCTGGACCTGTGGTAGGCTACCTACGTATCCAGAATGGGGAATCAAGCCTATACGTAGTTCAAAAACTGCTGGGGGTAGAAATGAGGAAAGAAATGGGATTTTGTTAATTTTCGTTTGAGAAAACGGGCTTACGTTTCACCGCCGTAGAAAGAAACGGGATTTCGTTGGCTTTCGTCGGGGATGAACCTAAGTTGAGGTTTAGTTCAGGAGTATGAACCTAAATGGGGACTTAGTTCAGGAGTATGACCTAAGTTGAGGTTTGGTTCAGGAGTATGAAACTAAATGGGGACTTAGTTCAGGAGTATGAACCTAAGTTGGGACCTGGTTCAGGAGTATGAACCTAAGCTGAGGTTTTGTACCTGAGGGAGACTATTTGAAGGTGTTCTCGCTGGGGAAGATTCGAGCTTACGATAACTACCGGGGAAAAGGGTGACCGTGTTGGTCAAGTGGCTGGACCTATGGTAGGCTACCCATGTATCCCGAATGGGAATCAAACCTGTACGTAGTTCGTCAAAGAGGTGGCGATAACGAGAGGCCACGGGCGTTGTACCCAAGATTGACTGTTCTTAGGGGAGTCGCCCCAGGTTTGACTATATTTGGGAGTCACCCGAGGTTTGACTGTATTTGGGAGTCACCCGAGGTTTGACTGTATTTGGGAGTCACCCGAGGATTGACTATTTTTAGGAGTCACCCGAGGTTTGACTGTATTTGGGAGTCACCCGAAGATTTGACTATTTTTGAGAGTCACCCGAGGTTTGACTGTATTTGGGAGTCACCCGAGGTTTGACTGTATTTGAGTCACCCGAGGTTTGACTGTATTTGGGAGTCACCCGAGGTTTGACTGTTATCTGGGAGTCACCCGAGGTATGACTGTTATCTGGGAGTCACCCGAGGATTGACTGTATTTGGGAGTCACCCGAGGATTGACTGTTTTTGGGAGTCACCCGAAGTTGGACTGTATTTGGGAGTCACCAGAGGATTGACTGTATTTGGGAGTCACCTGAGGATTGACTGTTTTTGGGAGTCACCCGAGTTTTGACTGTATTTGGGAGTCACCCGAAGTTTGACTATTTTTGGGAGTCACCCGAGGTTTTGACTGTTATCTGGGAGTCACCCGAGGTTTGACTGTTATATGGGAGTCACCCGAAGTTTGACTGTTTTTGGGAGTCACCCTAGGTTTTGACTGTTTTTGGGAGTCACCCGAAGTTGGACTGTTATCTGGGAGTCACCCGAAGTTTGACTGTTTTTGGGAGTCACCCTAGGTTTTGACTATTTTTGGGAGTCACCCGAGGATTTGACTGTTTTTGAGAGTCACCCGAAGTTTTGACTGTTATCTGGGAGTCACCCGAGGAGGTATAGGAACAAGCCTGAAGGGTATAGGAACAAGCCTAGCGAGGATTGAGATTAACTCAAAAGTATCGCGAGATGAACTCCAAGACTTGAAATGACTTTTACGAGAAAGCAAACATAAGACCAGATGATTTGCAGTTTAAATGAGATATACTTCATACCTGTGCTGTGCTTACCTGTAGCTGCCGGAAGGACTGAGGCTACGGCTGATGGTGATGAAGAGTTGTTGGATTGCCGTTCACGGGGCAGTCTTTGTTTGCGATTTGCTGCATTTGTTAGTAGAGAGGAAGATACAAATATGACATTTATGAATGCATGCATAGAACCAAAATGATTCACAATCTCTTAGGTGTGTTGTACTGATTCATGTTTTGTGCATGCTACATGAGCCCTGGGGAGATTTTTTGTGGGGATGTATGACTGTGTATATAATGATGAATGGGGTGAACCCTTTCCCATGAGATAGGGAAATGTATGAGTGATGGGCAATATAGTGCAGTCTAGGCAAGTCGGGGATGCTCCCGGGAGTACAAATTGCAGCAGATTGAGTTGTTGCTGGTGAGAATAAGGTGTGTCGTGCACCCGAGACGGCAAGCAGCAGAGAACTTGCATAGAATGCCCTGGTTTTGAAGAGATGACTAGGCTAAACCCCAGATCTTGATGAGGTGGCCATGGCGAAGCCCCAGTTGATGACGCAAAGCAAACCCGGAGGGAATCTGGTAAAGAGAGCCTGAGAGAACAGCTTAACAAAAAGCCCCAGCTTGGAGAGATTCAATGCATCCCTATTGCAGACAGAGTCATCTTGTGGCCACGGAGGCAACCCATCATTTCAAACTTTAGTCAATCAGTCAATGGACAAGACTCAAAAATGTTTACGTGCAGGGGCATATCTTTTGAAAAGTGGGAATGAGTCCCGATTTTGTGTACTCCCTCCGTCCAGTTACATACTTCACACTTTCTATTTTGGGCGTCCAATTACATACTTCACACTTTGTCTCCTACATTATTTTAATACTCACAACACCATTATAATTTACTATTCCTTCCACTCATTCTCTCTCCTATTTTACTTTTACACTCACAACATTATATCATTATTTTTTTCCTTAATCCACGCGTGAACAGTAACTGTGAAACATGTACTTGGACGGAGGGAGTATACACACTTGCTTTAGGTTTGACTCTTTTGAGAGAGTATAAGCATCACAAGGTGTGGAAAAGTGTATGGAAGCCCCTGCTGACAGAAAGACAGTGTTTGGCTCTATTTTCCTATGATGGAGAGAGAGAAGACTTGTCGAGACACTTGAAAACTTGTCTTATTCATGATGATCACAAAGCTGCTTAAAACCCTTTATTGATGTTCGGGTTATTCAAACACTAAATCTGATATGAACAAATATTTTGATTAATCACAAGGAGAAAACCAACTGATATCGAGAATCAAGCTCGGAAAGACGGAAAGTGTATAGGGACGATCCTTGATGAGACAGGATTTTTTTTTCGAGATTTGTTTGTGATTTCGACCGGACCAATTATGGTTACCTACGTTCCCTCCATTATGAAGAGCTCAGGTCGCCGTAGTTCGGGCAAGTCCCGATTGAAAAGAGAACGAATGTTGAAATTCGAGGATCTGGACCTTTGAGGATTTTGAGGGTTTGGAGAATTGAAAAACATGTCCTCCTGGAGTGTCGATGAAAGACACGGATGCGGAGCCCCAGTGGGACATCCACGGCAAGTGTTTGCGGAGGAGAAATGAAATATTCTCACATGAAGTGTCGAATGGAAGGATTGAATTTGCACAATCTTTGATTGAGGATCATTTGAGCCGAGATGGATTTGGCTCCAATTTAAGCGACCAATGAAGCATTAATCTGATTTAAACCTCGAAAATATTGGAATGAAATTACTATCCGGTAGGGACTGTAGCTGGGTTTCCGGGCTTCGATCGGCAATCGGGTAATTTTGAAGTCATGACCTCTTAAAGTTAGAGGTCGGCTGGGCCTTTTGCTGACTGAACCTCTAAAAATGAGAGGTTGACTTGCAGGGATGTGTTTGGGAAATCTATGGCGGGGAAGATTGATTGCCTCTAAGAATGAGAGGTCAAATTTTGACTTTGGCCAAAGGCGAGGGTAATGGTAATGGGAATATCCTCTAAAAGCGAGAGGATGGCTTGGGATTGGTTAAGGAAATGGTGAGAGGGAGTCCAAGCTATCGAGAACTTTTGCGAATCTTCGAGAATTCAGGCTCCTTTTGAACATTGGAGAGTTTCTTTGAGAAGTCGGGAACTTTTGCTGAATGGTGAGGACTTAAAATCCTTCTTTTGATAATTTGGGATGGCCTCTTTGAGGAGGTGAGGATTACATCTGAAATTATGAGGATTTAAAATCTTTTTTTTTTTGACTTGGAAAGTCTCCTGAGGGGTTGAGGATTATCTTCGTCCTTCCTTCATGGCTTGAGATATTTTGCACATCGCCGACTCTCTGAAGTTAACTTTTTGGCCTTGCTTAGACTTCTCTCAGTAAGGAGCAAAAATGATGGCTAAACCGGGTTTCAAAACACGTCGATCTTGAAATGAAAGGGTATTGTTTAGTGAGGGTGAGGTAATGGCTTCTCTAGAGTGAAAGGCTTCGACCGCAATCCCTACCGGATGACTTAAACGAAATTGAGTCTTCATTGCTTGCTTAAGCTTTCAATAAGAAAAGATCCATGCAAATTCATCGAGCAACGAAATGATGATTATGATGAAAGGGATGTGAGCATATGAAATGCAAGATGGGGAGTTGGTAAGCCCCAATTTGAGAAGGATATCAATTGATTTTCTCACTCCGATTAATTTAAATATTAATCATTTCGAAGAATTAGTGGTTGAGCAGCACAAGTGATCATCTAGGATAAAACCATTTCAATTAGGTGTAAAGTGGGTGTGCAAGTGATGTCTCGAGTCTAGTAAGAAAAGAAAGAAGACATATATATATTGAAATTTTTAAATGATAGTTAAACTTCTTACCACAACATTCAAGGTGGACTAAACCAACAAGTGCCCAAGACGGACTTAGGTGAAAGAGAAGTACTAGAACCTACGAAGGTTGACTAAAAGACTAATTTAACATTTCAATTTAATTTAAAGATATGTAGCCCCTAGTCTAGCCGCTCTTTGCTGTTGGACCATGCATCTACTCTTCGACGCTGGGGATGGGAGCTATTGCAGATCTTTCCATCAGGATTTCTTTGGCAATCTCTTGCTCAATCCAGCCATTTTCATTGCCTGCGATGACTGGTTCATCGACCTCACAAAGGGGTGAGTTAAATTCCATTGTGCCCACAAGGCTTGAATCACCAAACTCGACCATGTTGACACTCATGTTGTTATTTCTAGGGAACGGGTTATTGATAGTATTGGGCCCTTCAGGCACCTCTAACCTCCCTTGCTCAATCAAACCTTGGATTGCCTTTTTCAGGGGGACGCAATCATCTGTCAGGTGCCCATGGTACTGATGAAAGGCACAATGCTTGGAGGTATCCAACGGAGCATTGGGGTTTCTGGGCTGATAATTATCTAAAGGCTAGAGCAAATCTTCTTTTACCAAACCTCTGAAGATATCACTCAAAGGCATCCCAAAGTTTCCCAAACCTTGAAACCGGGATCTGGATGCATCAGGTTTCTTGGGAACAAAGGAAGTGGCATTGTTACAGTCTTGCCCCGCATAGGGCTGGGCAGGAGTCGTGTTGGAGGTGGAAGAAGCCCGGTATCTGTAAGTAGGTGCAACAACTTGCTGTTGATTGTGAGCCCTCTCAAATTTAGCCCCGGAATTGACCATTGCCCGCAAGTCCGAGTAGGGGAAGTGGCTAAGGGAAGTTCTCAAATGCGGCTTCAAGCATGACTGGAAGATGTCTAACTGCTCCTCGTCAGAGGGAGGAATGGCCATTTCACTGAGCTTTAAGTTCCACCTTTTATAAAAATCCCCAATATTCTCATCAGGGCGCTGCATTGTTGTCTGCAGGTCAACTCTGTTTGTCTCCCATTCCAAGTTGGCTTTATACTTATCTGTGAAAGTACTGGTAATCTGTTCCCAAGTAGCCCTAGTTTCAGGCTTCAATCGAAAGAACCATTTCAAAGCCCCTGACTTCAAAGAGAGACTGAAGTAGTCGGCCAACTGCTGGTTTGTGCATCCCTTAGCTTTCATTGCCAAAGTGTATGTATCCAGGTGAGTTTTCGGGCATGCAGTCCCATCAAACAGGTCTAGATTAGGCATCACAAACTTGTGGGGCAGGGGCACAATGGAGTCCGGGTCTGCAGGCCGGAAGGCAGCTTTCTTAGCAGTCAATTCAGCAATTTGTGCTTTCATCTCCTTGTGTTGTTCCATGAACCAGGCCAGGTGAGGGTCTGTGGTGGAGCTATAGCGTTCAAACCAGATCGAACCGGGAGAGAAGAGTTACCACTGGCGGCACACTGGTGGAAGGGATACCATATCCCGGAGCATAGGTGAAAACCTGTCCTTGACCCAAATTACCCGGAGGAGTGTGAGTAGGAGCCTGGGCGAAGGGATAGAACTTTGAGGCTTGCTGTTGATTTTCAATTGGAAAATAAGGTGGAGGCAGACCTGATGTAGCTGGGTAGCTCGGTTTTTCGGAATGAGACCCATAAGCAGGCTTAAATGCGGGCTGCTGTCCCTGGTTGTTGAATTGCATGGTTGGCTGTGGTGAGGGTGCATAACCAAGAGGGTATTGCGGTCCGAGGGATTCTGATGAAACTGGATTAGGGGCTTGGTGGCCCATTGGACCTTGAGTGAGAAATGGGTTCATGGAAGCTGTGCGAAGAGCAGCTGAGCTAGCATCATTCTGAGGAGGGGCTCCTGACTGTTGCCCCGAACCAAACTGTGGTGGCATTCCAAACAATTGCTGTGGCACTCTAAACTGCTATTGTGAAGGTCCGGCTTGATCGGTTCCGAACTGAGGTGGGATCCCAATTTGCTGTGGCATTCCAAGGTACCCCCAACCATGAGAAGACATTCCGTACTGATCTTGTCCCCACTGAGGAACTGGGAACTGGCTTGTCCCGTCAGGCTGCATAGATCCGATAGTCTGTAGTTGGGGAGCTGGATGACCCGAAGATCGAGGGGCATGGGCCCTGGTAGTAGAACCATAGGAGGTTGGTGGTGGCATCCTGGAGTAATCAGGGCGACCAAGATTAGGATTGGGGTCCTCCTCTTCTTCTACGGTGAAGGTGCCATCGGGATTGAGACTGGAAGCCAAATCATGGCTCCTAATAGCCTCCAGAAGGCTATTCATCTGTGCTTCCTGTCGCAATTTCATCTATTCGGCTAACTGATTCCACTGATGTTCTGTTTGGGGAGTCCCGGGAGGCGGAGTGGCGTTGTCCCCATCGTTACCAACTGATGCAGACATTCCGAAACTCGGAGTCGAAGCAAACGGTGAAGCTGATGATGCACTTGATTCTTCCCAACTGATCAGACGGTGACCCGGTGCCCAAAACCAAGCTTTGTGAGGAGCTGCGGGGGAAAGACACGAGGGTTCAGATATTTAGGAATGAAGGAGGGTAGGTGTTTGGGCTCAGGGCTCATGCAACATGCAATTATTTTTTCTTGTTTACTTAAAACGTGTTTTATTAAACCTAAGCGGTTGGAAAAGATTGCTCTTCTTTTTGGCAAACTACTCTGAATCCTGGATCAGTGGGCCCCATCACTACGCCTGCGGACCCTCAACCTGTAACCTCGAACAAGGGTTCCGTAGGGCAAGCAGGTCCCACCGACCGAAAAGAAAAACAATCCTAAAGTCTGGCGGGTAATCGAGTCTTAACGAGTATTCGATGTAAATTACGGACGAAGCTGACGTTAAAGGTCAAGGTTATGTCCGGAGGGCTCGACGAAAAGTCGGCATGGCTCGGACTGATAAATGTCCACAACTGATCTTGACCTGTCGTCAGTTAGGCCATAATTAGACATGGAATAATCGTTAATCCTTGATGACTCAGTGTCATGCAGGGAGTCGGTGCATAAGTTGTGCAAGTCAAAGTCAAAGTCAAGGTGCCAGTCAAGATCTGGTCAAAGTCCGTGACGGAAAATCGGCATGACTTCGACTGATTTGGGTCTCCGAAAGATATTGACTTGGCATGCCGACTAAGGTTTGACTGGCAAGGTGTATACACAGACTGGGCACGACACGGACCAAACTAAAAACCAACCGAGTCTCGGACAAAGTGTGTCACGGACAAGTGCATGGTCGACACGAGGCTCCAAGGGATGTTTGGGTAGTCCCGTGCTCGCACCGAGAGGCGTAATAAGGCCAAACGGGCTGCTACTGGGATTTCCCCGGGTTAAGGACGTAGTGTGCAGTGTAAGGCCAAGTGCGCGTAGTGTGCGGACAGTCTATCTTCTTTTTCTGAATAAAATAGAAATCTTCACATGTGTCTTAAAGAGTATGATGCATGCAAAAAATTTTGAAAATGATTTTTTTTTTTGAAATTTTTTTTTTTGAAGCAAATAAACACATAAGCACAAAATTCAAACATTTAAGGAAACCGGTCCGACAGTCAAAATTTTAACTTTTCCGAGGCGGCCAAAAGATAACAACGCGAAATATGCAAAACCAACACACACACAGTACAAATGATTTCAAATGCAGGGACAGAAGTTTGACCCACAAAAAGCTTTTCTTTTTCTTTTATTTTTTTGAATTTTTTTTTTAAAAAAGATAAAGCTCATTTTCTTTCCCCAGCGGTGTCGCCACTGTGATGTACCCGATTTTCATTTTTTTGAAAAATCAAACTGAGTCGCCACGCCGTTTTTATTTTAAGGGCCAAAACTTTGAAAAATGCCCAAAATTGAGAGATTTGAGTCCGGAGGTCACATTACACTCCGGGAAGAACGTTAGTGTTCACCCGGAATGCCTCGTAAAACGAGTCTTCCTAATTTGAAATCATTTGTGTATGTGTGTGTGTGTTTTGCAAGAGGATTTTTCTGGAAATAAAAACTTTGACTGGACTGGACTGAAATTTATCAAAACAGTGTGCTTCTGTGAGTGAAAAATGACTGAAAAAACAAAATGTCCGTCCCTTACATTTCTGTCCGCGCGGACCAGACCGAGAGTCATTCCTGTCCGCGCGGACGGGACATCAAATATTCTTTTTTTGCAGCTTTCCAGTCTGATTCAGTAAATTCCAGAATGTAAACTGGAGTTACAGAACTTAACTGAGTTGCGGCGTAAAATGTCAAATAAGAGAATTTTGAATTTGGCATCCATGCTTGTCCCCACTTTCCTTAGGCTTTGATTAGTGATCACTAAACATGGTTAGTGGTGATCTACTATATCAAGCCATCATTAGGATACATTAGGACTTTGAAGCACTTCATTTGCTTGGGATGGGGGTGGGTTTAATATGAAAGTAAATTTGATAAAACAAAAAGTAGGTCAAGATGTATCAACTTTAGAGTGGATTTCTAAGGTGGTCATTAAGATGACCATCCTTGAGATCTTTAAACTCAAGTGTATCTTATACATCTTGTGATGACCAAAATATTATCCTTGATGTTCTTCATCCATGGAAAGGATTCCAAGGTGAAGATCTCAGGCTTCAAGAAAAGACAATTTATAAGAAAATAACATATTGACCATTAAGGTGGTCATCCATGGAGATTAGCTCCAAGGTAACCCTCTTAGATCAAATAAAGCAAATTTATGTAAAAACAAGGGACATTTGGGAGTAACATAAGAAAAAATGTAGATCTTCATGGAAGATCATCCATGGAGATGAACTCCATGGAGAGATCTCCCTAGATCCAAGGACTAGAGGGAGGGGGATCAACAATAAATAAATAGATGATGAAGATTTAACAAGTAAATAAACAAGATCTAAAGAAATTATAGCAAGATAACAAAATTTAAGGAAGATGATGCTTGAACAAAGATAAGTTTAGTGAAAAGAAGGAGGATTTTACCAATGGTGACACCCTATCTTCTTGGATTAAAGTTTGACTTGAGGAGTATCAAGATTTAGTGTTTGGATTTGTGTTTGGATGAGTGTTTGGATGAGTATTTGTTGGGTGTTTGAAGGCTGTATTGAGAGAGTATTTCGGCAATGTAACAGTAGTGAATTGTTGATGTCTAACTGAGAGAGAAGGGCTCAATTTATAGGCTGTCTGAGATTGCATTAATTTCCGCGCGGATTGGACTGAGGTCCTCATTTTCATCCGCGCGGATGGGAACGTAGGCGTGACTGCGTTTTGCAGAAAAGCTGTTTTGGCATTTTGTCTTTGGTCAATATTCCTTTTTTTTATTGGAAATGACAAATATCCATGAGATTTTGTCTATTTTTTATTCCTAAAATGCCCTTCCTCATTTAAATTGTCAAAATAATGTCCAAAGTGCCCCTAGATGATTATAAATCATTAATTTGGGCTGACTGAACATTGGCGGTTCAGATTGGGACACTTACACTTTCGTGAAAAGCTTTGGACGGTTATTGTCCTCCGAGACAAGCAACCAAGGGAGATCGCTTGCCTGGATTCGGAGGATATGGTGCTGGGTATTTTAACATGCCATTCCGCAGCCCTACTACGCAGTACTTTTCTTCTTCTTCCTCCGACAGTCAGCATGTGGATCAAAAGGCGTTCGATGATCGGGTTCAGAGAGAGGTTCAAAAGAAAGTGGAGCAGATGCAGAGCCAGATGTAGAGCCAGGTGCAGAGCCAGGTACAGAGCCAGATGGAGATCATGTTGGAGGAACGTCTTCGGAAACGTGAAGAACTTATGCAAATCCAGTTGGAGCAGCGCAGGGAAAGCCGGGCCAGTAAGCCGCATGCAACAATACATGGCCACCATGAATTTGCAACCACAGCAACCTAATAGCGGTAATGCCTCTGCCTCATCAGTCGGTCAATACCTTAGGCGAAGTGGTGGTAGCGGTAGCGGTAGCGCTCGTGGTCGTGGTTGTTAAACTTAAATTTTATTTGACATGTAATCAAACAAATATATGTAGTTTTAAAACCCTCCCCTTTCCCTTTCCCCTTTTCCCCTTTCTCCCTTTCCCCTTTCCCCTTTCCTTTTCCCCTTTCCCCTTTTCCTTTCCCCTTTCCCTTTTCCTGTTTCACTTGATTTGGATGGTTGTTGTTGGATACTTGTATTTTATTTGATGTTCAAGCGAAACAGGTTGTTTGTGTTTATTTGTAATTGTTGGGATTTATTTAAAACATGTTGTTTGAACAGGTTACAACCTTTTACAGGTGGTTTACAAATAAAAGATAATTTTTTTTAAATCTGGACAGATTACCGACGGAAATTTCCGTCGGTAAATTTTTTTTTAAAAAATATCAATACCATTACCGACGGACGGGTCGCCGATAATTTATTGTCATTACCGACGGACCCTAATCCGCCGGTAATTCTATATGATTTCCGACGGACGTCCCGTCGGTAAATCTTACGATTTCCGTCTGATATATCCGTCGGTAACACCCCGGCGATCGACCGGCGTACGTCCTTGCCGACGGACGGTTTCCGACGGATTATTTGGGTTTACCGACGGACGGCCCGCCGAAAGTACCGTCGTTCGCCAGTATTACCAACCACTTTTTACCGACGGAATCTGACGAACAAAATCCGTCGGTAATGACCATTTACCGACGGAAATTGACAATTACCGACAGATATTTCCGTCGGTAAATGGTCAGTTTCTAGTAGTGTTTGTCAATTCCCAATGTGGGATAATATTACTAACACGCTCCCTCACGTGTAGCGCCTTTGCCAAAGCTTACGACGTGGACTTATCAATCGGATGACGTGGAGTAACATTGTGGGCCGTTGGGCCTGCACGTGTAAAGAACCTGCACTGATACCATCTTAAAGTCTGAGGTTCCACCTTAAAACCAATTGGATATTAAGGGGAGTGGCCAGGATCTTTATATATTATAGGCAAGATTTGTCAATTTTCAATGTAAAATAATATCTCTAACAATTTATACTTACAACAATTGTAAAATTACACTAAAACATTTTTCTAATATAAAAATGTAATATTTATTTTATACAGATGGACCAAAAAGAAAAACTATAACATTTATTTTGGTTCAAGCGATTAACTAAACACAATGTTGAAGGTTGTGAACCTAATAAAAAATGTAATAAAATAAAAAATCCCATTACCTTCTCCCCCCCCCCCTTTAAACAACTACTCCCTCCGCCCCGCTACAAAGTTCACAGTTACTGTTTGTACGCAAATTAAAAAAAAAGGTTAGTGAATAAAATGTTGTGAGTATGAAAAATGAGGTTGGAAAGAGAAAATGAGGTAGAAAATAGTGATTTGATTGGTGTTAAAGTAAAGTAGGAGAGAGAATTAGCGGGTGGAATAGTAAAAAATTTTTGCCATTTTAGAAAGTATGAAATTTGTAAAGGAACGCCCAAAAGAAAGTGGGCAGGTTGTAGCGGAACGGAGGGAGGGAGTATATCTCACAAGGCTAATTCATGGAGGTTTTGGACCACTTCAAAAGGATGAACACACTATATTGCTTTCATGTGATGAGCACCTATACCCACCGATTACTTTATTCATTGCAATTTGCATTCATTTAATGGCTTAATAGCCGACCACGTTGAGATCACCATGTGGTTGATGATGATCAATTTGGAATCTATCGATCTCTAGTCATCGTTCATATGAAAGATGATTAGGTGATCATGTTTGGCTTAATATGTCAACGGAGGGTTTTCGCTTTCGTATGGTATTGGTTGATTGATCTTGATGTGGAACCCTAATTTGTAATACATCTCCTTGATGTTCATTTTCTCTTCAAAAATTGATTAATTGTGTTAACAAAAAATTTTGGGATATTATAAAAGTCTTGTTTTTAACTTAAAAAAATCGATACATGAATTTTAAACCAAACTAACCCGGCTTTTTGAACCGGTCATTGAACCGATTTTTAAAATAAAACAAGACTTTTTATAATGTTTGGGAGAAACTAGTTTCTCCCAAAACCAACTCGTATTGCACCCATGCGTTGCATGGTATAAGCAAAATTTTGTTATATTAACATATTTTGTTTAAATGATGTTATATAATTATAATATATTAATTATGAATCCAAAATAATTTATAATAAAAAGTTAAAACTAATGAAAGTATAGGTTATAATTATTTAACCAACACAATGAATATTATAAATTTTGGAATCTTTAGGAACTTTAGTGATTATTTCAATATGAATTGTTATTTTAAAATATTTTTTTCTTAAATGATTTATTTTACTGTTTTGCTATTTTACTATTCATTATATAATTGTAAAATTGAAAATTGGGAATAGCAAGTGTATTTATGCATCTTTGCTCAAATAAATATTTTTAAAATATCCATAAATCAAAAGTTTGATATTCATTTTTTTTATTCTAAAAGGACAATTCATTTGAATTTGAAGTATTCGCTTTGGGAAAGAAGATAAATATTTTTATTATTCACTTTTAAACATTTTATTTACGATAATAAAATAAATAATGAAAGAAATTTAGTAAAAAAAATGTGCATAAGAAAGTTTTTTATAAAAAAGACAATTTTAAAACAAAAATTTCTTACATTGAAGTTCATTAAGAGACAAAGTAGTAATAATTAAAACAAAATAATCTAATTATTCAACATAATTAGTAGCCTTATTATTTAGTAGCCTTATTATGACAACAATTGTATCGACTTTTGGTATTTTTTATAATTTGTATAATTTTGATATAATTAAATAAACAAAAATCAAAATTAACAACTACAGTTAAAACTAATGTAACATTTATCCAAATTTTTAATGAAATAAAATCCAAAAAAAAAAAAATCTTAAATCAACACGAAATAATGGCTCTTTCGTCGAAAGGTGCAAGACACCAGAAAGTTTTTTTTTTTTAGAAATGTGACGACGGAAAGTTAGCAAAGACTTTTATATATTAATATTTTCATCTATATAATGTGGGGTATCAATAAAACTAGTAAAATAGTAAATAAAATAAACATGGAAAAATAAAATTTCATTTATATAAATTGGGTGATCAACAGAAAAGTTCAGTTAGATTATACTCCCTCTATTCTATTATAAACTACAAACTTATTATTTGCTCGAAAATTAAGGTAAAATGTTAGTTGATTAAATGTTGTAAGTATGGAAAATGAGGTTGGAGAGAGAAAATGAGTTGTTGTTCTAATTATGATATGCGAGTCCCATTAATATAAACATAATAAATATTTCAATTTTAGAAAGTATATACTGTCTCCGTCCCAACCGACTTAGGACAATTTTTCATTTTGAGTATCTCACTCGACTTATAACATCTCAAAATGACACGTTTATATTATTTTTATATTCAATGAGAATCACTTGTTATACTAATAACACCAATCTCCTTACTATGCCCCTCACTCGTTCTATTTCATATTTTACTTTTTATACTCACAATACCTCATCCACTCATTCTTTCCTTTTATTATATTAATATTTCTTAATTTATGTGTCATAAGAGAAAATTTTAAATTGGGTGAAATGGAGGGAGTAGTTTGTAGTGGAATATCCTGTGAGAAAAGTGTGTAGTTTATATATACTCCCTCCGTCCCAATAGAAGCTGTCCGTTTTTGCCTTGCACGCAAATTAATAAAATGAGTGGGAAGAAAAAATGTTGTGAGTGTAATTTGAAAATATGAGAGAGAATGAGTGGAGGGAATAGTAAATTATAATGATGTTGTGAGTATTAAAATAATGTAGGAGAGAGAATGAGTGGAGGGAATAGTAAAGATTCCTTTGCCAAAAAAAAAAAGTAGAAACTATTAATGGGACACCCAAAATAGCAAAATGAGAAGCTACTATTAGAACGGAGGGAGTATATATATATATATATATAGATTACGTGCGAGTCTCATTTGAATCCTTATACATTTTGATTAATCATCAAATTAGAAATTCGAGTCATGTGAATGCACAATTTCTTGTTGCTATTTAGCTTTAAGTTTACGGCTTTTGTGTACCGACCCTTTGCTCCTTTGATCTTATATACTCCCTCCGTTTCAGGAAATTTGTCACTTTTTATCTAAAATGGCGTCCCATTTGAAGCGTCACATTTTCTAAAATGGAAATGTTTTATTAATATTCTATTACACTCACTCACTATTCCCTCCACTCATTCTCTCTCCTAAAACACTATTACACTCACAACACTTTTTAAATTTACTATTTCCTCCACTAATTCTCTCTCCTCTTTTCAAATTACACTCACAACTTTTTTTCTTCCCATTTTTTTCCTTAATTTGCGTGTTGAACCTAAAATGGCGACACTTTTCTTGGGACGGAGAGAGTATATATATTCTCTCCGTCCCGGAAAAATGCGCACAAAATAAAATGAGATGGCACAAGAATTAAGGTAAAAGGTGAAAAAGGTGATGTGGTGTGAGTGTAGATGGTTGGGTAGGAGAGTGAAAGTGGAGTAAGTGAGTAATTATTGTGAGTAGAGACAAGTGGATCTCATTTCCATTTTAGGACTTTGCAGATTATTGTGAGACGTTCAAAAGGTGTCTTTTTACATATTATTGTGGGATAGAGGGAGTATATATATATATATATATATATATATATATATATATATATATATATATATATATATATATATATATAGAGAGAGAGAGAGAGAGAGAGAGAGAGAGAGAGAGAGAGAGAGAGAGAGAGAGAGAGAGAGAGTGTACAATAAAGTGATTATGTAACTCGTTATATGAATGAAATTAGGTTAAAAATACTAATGGAAGCATTAAACTTACCTAGGAGAAACAATTGCAATATAAGCTTACATAGGAGAAACTAATTGTTCAAGAACTTGCAAGAAAACCAGTTATATTTCATAATTTATTCAAGATCTAGGCTGTTTTCTTATATATCTACTCCCTCCGTTTCACATCAAGAGTTCTACTTTTCTTTTTGATCTGTTTCAGACCAAGAGTCTCTTTCCTTAAATGACAAGTTTTTTTAATATATTTATACTCTTATAATTTAATATATTTACAAAAAAAATCATTCATTATACCCTTATAAAGTTAATATATTTACAAAAAAATCAATCATTAACTTACTATTCTTCTCACTCATTCTATCTCCTATTAAAAAATCAATTATTAATTACTATTCCCTACCCCATATTACAAAAAAAAAAATCATTCATTATACCTTATAAAGTTAACATATTTAAAAAAAAAACTAATCATTAACTACTATTTTTTATCTCACATTTAACTTTTATTTATTTTTTAAAAAAAAGTTCTTAATAAGCGTGAAATCCCCCCGAGGACCCTTGGTCTGGGACAGAGGGAGTATATTACAATACACCTCAAGAATAACCGCCACACAAAGAGTGACTCAGATTCAATTTCAAAAAAGACAAAGAGTGGTCATGATTGATTGTTACCTCCAACATCAGTTTTAACTTTTTTTTTATTTTCAATCGTTGGATTTCTTTTCAATTTGTTTGAACCTACAGCTATAGATTGGCAGTTTCTATTTCAATACATACTCCCTCCATTACGAGACTTTTAGTCAAATTTCAATAATTTTAACTATTGATTTAAAAATCATTATTGAAAATATTATTAACTGTGTTATAATAAAAAAATTAAATTTTTATTAGAATCACTATTTTTTATTTAAATTATTGATCAAAATTACATCAATTTGACTAAAAAATTTTATTCACGTGGGACGGTACGGGAGTATAATAATGTAGCAATATTATACATAACTATTATTTGGAAATTTTCGTGTACCAATATTTTCAATTCAAATGTAAATGGAAAGAAAACAAGCAAGTGGTCTGGTTGTGTGTACCGACCGTCTGACTTTTTCTCAATTTACAATTTAAGTGACATGAATTTTGGTTGCTTTTGTAATATACTCCCTCCGTCCCGGCCGAAGTGTCCCAAAATGGGTTCGACGCGGGAATTAAGGAAAGTGATGTAAGAAAGAGAAAAGTTTAAATGTTGTGAGTATGAAAAATTAAATAGGAGAGAGAATGAGTGGGAGGAATAGTTAGGAGAGAGAATGTTGTGATTGTAAAAGTAAAGTAGGAGAGAGAATGAGTGTGTGGAATAGTGAAAAAACTTTCCTTTTTTGGGTATGAGACATTTTAAATGGGACGCCCAAAATAGAAAGTTGGGACACTTCGGCCGGGACGGAGGTAGTACTTTTTAAAAATAAAAATGTGTAGATCCGATCGCTCCCTTTATTTCGCAGAATCAACTCAATCAAATTTTGACATATTTTTATAAAGAAATATGAATAATTTTATAGAAAAATATAGATATTTTCATGAAATTCTAAAATTTGTTATTGATAGTAATTTTAATGGTAAAACAATAACAAATTTTATAATTGCATAAAAATATCTAATTTTTCATAAAATTACGGTCAAAATTCGATTGAGTTGACTATTAAAGTCAAAGTGATATAAATTTTTTGAGACAGAGGGAGTATTTTTTTTTATAATCTGTTGCAAATAAAAAAAATGATGTTATATTTCCAAGTCATATATCATGGATATCTTTTTTTAAGGGCAATTTGATCATTTCACATGACATATTACCCGGAGTTAGTTTCATGACTAACTTCCGTTAGTCAAAATGCATATTTTGATTTTAATTTAACGTAATACTCCCTCAACTTCTATTCCGAATAGTCTTACACACTTTGTCATCTAGAGCGTCATATTGATAAGTCTCATTTTCTATGAATGAAAGTATATAATATTTATTTATTAATGGGACTCATTTGTAATACTCATAACGACTATCGTCTTACTATTTTCTATCTCATTTTCTCTCTTACCTCAATTCATAACCGCCTATTGACTTTACACAAAGAACGATTGATATCGATCCATAATCGCTACGATCCAAGAGCTGTCATTTGATAATTTATTTTCTTCTTCAATTCTAACTGTAAGATTAATTATCAATGCTTTAATCCAACGACTCTCATTAACCGGTTTCTAAAATTATCCCTGAATTTATCAATCACAATCTCTCTCTATTTTCGTGATATCAGTATACTTCAGCTATTTCATATTAAATAATTTTTACAAAATTTAATATATTGTTGTATTAATAATAATATTTAAAATTTTATGAATAAATGAATTTTAGTAACTTTTTTGTTAAATTTCAATTAAATTAACTAAAAAAATAAAGTTAAGAGATTTATAATGGGATGGATAACTAACTAACTAAATGGCGGGACCTAATATCGATAACATGACACATTTATATATAACTATATATATGTGTATATATTGGTCTAATGCATGTTTTAAATAGGTTTTCCCTCGTTCCAAAGAAGATTTGCAAGATACTGAAGCTCCAACTGATTCACAAATGATTCCACCACATTTGACGTATGAAGATATATGTGATGATTCATTTACTTGCATGTTTTTGTTATTTTGTAACAGGAGTGAAGTGGAGAAAGTGCCGTGGAAAGGGAATGGTGAGGATAGGGGCTTTTGATGTAATTTTGAAATTGCTTATAGTACTATGGATCAATCACAAGTCTGATACCATGTTAGAGGTATAAACAGAAACAATGAAAGGACATACATATGGAAAGAAATATTTCTTGATGTATTTTCTTCACCTCAAAGGAGGCCTTTGACTCCGTTTGCTTCTGACTCTCTATGAGCCACGACCCATGGGAGCCTCAGCTCATGCATCGGTTTACCGAAATCACCTCCGCTATCCCACTTCCTTCTATTCAAAAGGCGAGCAGCCCTTAAACAAAAAGGCCCTAACAGGGCTCTTCTTTTTTATATATTACATAAGCCCTAAAGTCGGCAGCCCCGAAAGCCGAACTCAGCAACTTGTTTAGGTTTTGTCTTGCCCCTTTCTATGTTATTAGTCAAGCGCGTTAGCGCCTTTGCAATCAAACTAAAGCGCTAACACCCTATCTATAGTATAGTAAGGGGCCTCATCAAAAGGATAGAATATAAAAAGAAAAGAATGGAACTGCTACGATTCCCATAAAGAATTCTTGAATCAAATCTAAGAAAACTATGTAACGGAATGATCATCGAGATCGTCTCTCCTTCGGAAGACCCCTTTTTTCATTAACCGTAGAAACCACCAATGGAACGGACGGAAGTGAGTCCAGTGAGATTAAGTGGAGAAGTTGTGTCAACGATTTGAAGTGGGTCAGAAGTTCCGATGATAGAAAGTGGAGAAGGAGTGTCAAAGTATGGGCTGCGGTGCTCAATCCATCATTTGTGTAACACATGCAAGTAGAACTTTTCATCTTGGGGCAGGCCTACCGGATTGGCGTGGAATTTTCTTTTTGATTAGTAGACCGGGCCAACCAAGGTTCGGCCAATTCTTTCTAAATCAAGCTAAACAAGCTAAAAAGGGCTGCCAACTTTCCTAGTCAGGCACGGAACGATAGAGATCCGCCCCTTAAGTCACTCTCTACAACTTTCTCTCTACACATACACTGAATTCTACTACTGAAAATGGATCATCAACAGACAACATTTAATTACATACACTGAATCCTAAATCTCAGCTTATAGACGGAACATAGAATTTTAGGTGTATAATCAATGCTGCCAGTTTTTAATTGACAATATCGGCAAATCTCGGTGCGCCAAGCGCTCCCCGCCTCGCGTGGGTTGGGAGAGGGAACCATTTGCCTATAAATATACAGTCTTGGATTCCATTATTCCAGAATAAGAGATGGCCGCCTCTTTTGAAACATCTTCACAGGTGAAGACTAAAATGCCTGAGGTGGTTAGGCAACTGGCCAACTTTCCTCCTTCAATATGGGCTGATCACTTTGCATCATTTTCTTCACATACTTCTGTAAGATCATAAAAACCTCTATTAATGCACACATTGCATACGCATGTACACAAGTTTTTTAACTCGTCCCCGTGAGTTCTGGTAGACTACCTTCAGTACCTCGCATACATGTAATCTTTTCATACCATTAAGATAGAAACAAAAGTTTTGTGACTATTAATGTTTTGTTTAGGCATTTGAAGGATACGAAGAAGCCATTGGCGGACTAAGAGAATATGTAAGGCAGCTGTTGGTTAAAGAGACGACAAGTTCAATAGAGAAAATGAACTTGATCGACTCTATCCATCGTCTTGGCTTGTCTTATCACTTTGCCAAAGAGATTGATGGCCAACTAGAAAAACTCTTTGGTGAGCTTCACTATGAAGAGTACAAAGACTACGATATGTACACCATCTCCCTACATTTTCGAGTCTTCAGGCAGCATGGTTACAAAATGTCATCTGGTAAGTCTTTTTCTTGATCTAGTTGCATGCAATTGAGGCTAGCTAGACTATTGATCTTTAAAACATACCCCTCTGTCCCATAATAAATGTAGCACTTTCCTTTTCTTTTTTTCTGTCCCAAAATAAATGTCACATTTCTAATTAAAAAAACAGTTTTAGTGTAATTTTACCATTGCACAGGTAATACACAAACAAGGAAAGCATGTGTCTTAAAGTTGTTGACAAGTCAAATGTGACATTTATTATGGGATGGAGGGAGTAACATAACTTTAAATGTGGATTGTTGAGCAGATGTATTTAACAAGTTCAAAGACAGTGCGGGCAAGTTTCAAGATACCTTGGCAAACGATGTGAAGGGTATGCTAAGCTTGTATGAGGCTACACAACTGAGAATAAGAGGGGAAGATATTTTAGACGAAGCGCTTGCTTTCACTGCTGCTAAGCTAGAAAGCATGGTAGCTACCTTTGATCCTCCTATGTTTAAACAGGTTACTCAAGCTTTGAAACGACCCTTTCATAAGGGAATGCCTAGACTAGAGGCGAGGTTTTACATATCGACCTATGAGGAAGACAAATCCCACGACGAATCTTTATTGAAGCTTGCAAAGATAGATTTCAACATTCTTCAGACGATGCACCAGCAAGAGCTAAATCTTGTATCTAAGTAAGAGTGTATAAAGAGTTATCATTTTATGTTGTTGGTTGATTTTAGGCCTTGTCATATGTGCTGCATTTTCTAAAGCGCACACAGCTATTTTTCCCCTAAAACACACACAGCCTGTTTCTCCCCAAATGTATAAGAAGCCGAAAATAATATTTCACAGGTGGTGGAAGAATTTAGGGTTCGCGGACAAGGTTTCCTATGCCAGAGATAGAATTGCCGAGTGCTACTTCTGGATCTTGGGAGTCTACTTTGAGCCTTGCTACTCTGTTGGACGGATAATACTGGCTAAAATTATCTTCTTGCTGGTACTTTTAGATGACACATATGATGCATTTGGTACACTTGATGAGCTTAAACTTTTTACAGATGCTGTGAACAAGTAAGTCCATTCGAGACAGATTTTGTTTGATTATGTCAAATGATTTTTTTCATGAACTCAGAAGAGAAGAATGCACAAAAAATGTTCAAATCATGTCACGTTCATCTTCATCTCTTTTTCAGTATCATTAATATTTCTGTTTTTTCTCTTATAGGTGGGATATTAGTGCTATTAATCAGCTTCCAGATGCCATGCAATATTTCTGCCGTGCCATTGTGAAAACTTATGATGAAATTGAAGAACAAATGGCTATGGAAGGGAGAGCATATAGTGTTGACCAAGCAAAAGAAACAGTAAGCTACACCAATCTTAGCGTTTGAGATTTTGACCCCGTGATGAGCAATTTTGGTGACTTTGAAATTTTGCAGATGAAGGAAGTTGCTAGAGGATACTATATGGAGGCTGAGTGGTTGAACAGTGGATACCAACCAACATATGACGAGTACATGGAAACTGCATTGGTTACCACTGCTCAACCCATGCTGTTGGCTTCTGCCTTTGTGGGAATGGGTCAGCTTGCAACTGAAAAAGCATTTGATTGGCTACAAACTCGACCCAAAAGTGTTGTGGCTCTACAAACGCTTGGTCGTCTCCTGGATGATATCATCACTCGTGAGGTAAATGTCCACGAACAAGATTCAATTTGATAATACATAAATAACATAATCTTAACACAAGTATATAATGGTTTGAATTTCTGTGAAGTTTGAGAATGAAAGAGAACATATACCATCAGCAGTGGAATGTTATGTGAAGCAATATGGGGTCTCGGAAAAGGAAGCCATAGATGAATTTGAGAAGAGGATTGAAGATGCGTGGAAAGTTCTGAACGAGGAGTGCCTGAAGCCAACTGAAGTTTCCATGGATTTGCTTCTGCTTGTTGTGAATCTTACACGATCGATAGACGTGATATACAGGTATGGAGATGGATTCACCAACCCAGAGTTGCTCAAGGATTACATTAGGATGTTGTTCATCGACCTTGTTGACGTTTAATGACAACATTGTAGTACAACTGTGTACCAGGTTGTCATTTACAGTGTGTTTATGTTGTGTGTGCGCTTTAGTGTACGTGGGTGGAGAGTATCTACCAGAATAAGGTTGTCATTTCAAGTGTGTTTATGTTTTATGTGTTTCAATTGTTGTGAGAGACATTTGTGGTGTACCACTGTGTGTGGTATCATAATTTATATATCTAATGTAAGATATGTTTGGTATTTAGTTGTTGCACAGTCTTGAGACTGGGCTGTGGAGGAGGATTCTAGTATTCCCACCATAGTTGTCATGTGTGTTTTTTGTGTTGGCTTGCAAAGCTTATTTGTTCACAAGGAAAAATGGTCTCCCTACTAAATATATTCCAAGACACATTCACAAGCAATTTCACTAATACAAAAGATCCCCATTACAGACAATGCCATACCGATCTTAAAGTCTGAGGTTCCTCCTTAAAACCAATTGGTGTTAAGGGGAGTGGCCCAAGATCTTTATAAATTATAAGCAAGGTTTATCAATTCCCGATATGGGATAATATCTCTAACAACGGAAGCACAAACGCCAACCTGATACACTAAGAAACTGAAGTCAATACCTTTAACAACTTCATACTTTACCAATGATGAAAATTAAGGCCTGTAATTTAGAATCACTTGGAATAATGACGCACAGTGGCGGATCTACACCTAAAGTTTTGGTGTTGCCTATTCTTTATAAAAAAAAAAAATGACGCGAAGAAACTAAGATTCAATACGTTTACATATATAAATATCATAGGCTTCAATATGTCAACATTACATAAAATAAACACAATTTACATTTGATGCTTCCTAGGATTCATGTTTTGAAAATAAGTTAAAATCTCATCATCATTAATTGTCATGAATACATCTCTTTCTACGAAAGTTACCAAACGGTCATTTAACCACTCATCGTAAAGAATTGATCCAACCTATACCAATGTTATCAAAAAATCAATTAAACTAATTATTAACTTTATTGTGAACAGGGGTGGACAGAGTAAAACATGTCTGTGAATGAAGATAAAATGGACATGAACCAAATAACCCAAATAACCCAAATATTTCAACAGGGGCGGATGTAAAACATGTCTGTTAACATTACTAACCCAAATAACCCCAATAAATTTCAAAATTCGAATAAAAAATCAATTATAATGAACCAAATAACCCAAAATATTTCAATCACAAACAATCAATAAATCAATAATGTGAAATTTTTTATTTGAAGCAATTTTAGATTTTTAGGGTTTACCTTTTATTCGACAAAATTTTCTTGGTTTTGTGAGGAGGTTGCGGAGGAGGGGGTGGGTCGTCCATATTAATGGAGGTCTTACACCGGCGGCAGCGGCGGCGACGAAGGGAAGGAGACCGGAGACGGAGACGATGTTGGGCGTCGTCTTTTCGTTTCCTTCTTTTCTATTTCTCTTATTTTTTTCTTTCCTTCCACTTCCCAGCCTCATTTAGATATTTAGCGTTTAAACTTTACTTTTTTTTATTTTTTTTTTTTCTGAACCAAAACGACGTGGATTTAAAAAAAAATAAAAAAATTTTTTTTTTTTTTTTTGTGTTGCCTCGGCAACACTTGGCACAACATCAAATCCGCCCCTAATGACGCAGCACGGAAGCACGATAGATTTCGTGATTAGCGCACTAATCACAAGAATTCTTCAAACGAAGAATCCTCAAACACAATACTGAAATCCACCACCAGTAATCTGGAATTCATCAGAAATTAAGAGAAAACTCTTGAAATTAATAATATCAAAAAACTGAGTTTAACAATGCCCTAAAGATGTTTAAATACCCTCTCAAACCCTAAAAACGAAATAGTAAAACAATGACAAAAATAACCCTAACTTAAAGTTCAAAATTCAGTAAAAACGGAATTAATCGAAATTAGGAAACCCACGAACGGCGCGAGGCGGGCGCCTGGAATCACCCAGGCGGACGCATGAAGAGCAGAAGGATCCTCCTTTGCCTACGCAGCTTGAGGCGGGTGCATGGGCTTTGATGGGGCGGCCGCCTCGGCGGCAGAAAAGATCTTCCTCGATGGACCAACTTGAGGCGCACGCTTGGAAGGAGGTGGGGCGGCCGCCAGGTCCTCAACCTGGTACTCAACCTCTGATTCGTCTCCCGCATCAGTCTCCTCCACTTCTAAAGAACTTGACCCCGAGTTCCCATTATAATAAAGAACTCTATCCGCGTGGTTGTAATTGCTTACAGGAAAATGCTCCCTCCGTCTCCTTTTGTCAACCTGATGCGGAATGTCCCTCGTAGAAGGGAGCTCAATAGGTCGCTCGTCAGAGGTCAACTCTTGCACCCCTGAAATAACTTCTTCCATATCCCTCGGCATCCCCAGCTGCACACTACCCGAACCCAACAACCCCTCAATCACTGTCGGACAAACATACTCTGCCTTTTCAATAGTTACTGTCGAATCTTTCTCGTTCTGTATAAACATCACTATCGGTTTTTCTTTCTCAACCTGTTTTTCAAAACGCAGTACAGGAGCTATAGCAATCTTATGTTTATCCCAAGTGAACATAAGCACATTATCCCTTCCCCGATATGTAATGTCATGATCATACTACCAAGGGCGACCAAGCAAGATATGATAGATGTCCATATTCAGAACGTCACAAACAACCTCTTCCTTATAATGCTTGCCAATGGAAATAGGGACCCTGCAAGTCTGTGATACTCTGAGTTCTGAACCCTTATTCACCCACCCAAACTATAAGGTTCCTCATGGGGTTCAGTCTTTAATCCTAAATATCCAAACAACTTCTGCGAAACAATATTTTCAGTACAACCAATATCAACAATCAAATTACATACCTTGTTCTTAACAGAACAGTGTGTTCGCAGCAGATTCTTCCGTTGGCCCTCGTCCTTGGAAGAAAATAACATCTGTTGAAGCACGCACCCAACCCTCTCACCGGACTCCTCTTCCGCAAACTCAGCGTCTTCATACTCATTGACCTCGGGCTTATCCTCTTCGTACTCATGCAAAACTGCAGCAGTCCTCCGGGTGGGGCAAACATTCGATCTGTGGCCATATCCCTGACAACGATAGCACTTATCCCCTGTTGGCTTGGCGTACGGATTCGCTGCTTTTTGTGTTGGAGCCTTGTTCACTGTGCTACTACTAGCGTTGACTGTATTCTTGGCATGTAGAGTTGGGTCTTTATCATTTACTGCTTCAGAACTACCCTGCTGAGGAAAACTGCGAAAAGGGATAAAATCCTTCGAACTCGACTTCTCTATAAGTTCATCCTTCAACGCCAGAGTTGTAGCATCTGTCAGAGTCCATGCCTGATGCAAACCCATCTTCTCCTGTATTGAACCCTTCAACCCATTGACATAACGGGCAATCTGTTGATCTTCCGTCTCCTCAACCCTAACCCGCGCAGTATACCTCTGAAACTCGGTAGTGTATTCATCAACTGTCCTCTTGCCCTGCGCATAATTGAGATACAGTTTATACAATGTCTGCTCATAATCCTCCGGTAAAAACCGTTCCGAGATCAATTGCTTCATACGCCTCCAGGTTTTGATTGGCCCCTTCCCTTGTCGTCTCCTCTGAGCAACAAGTTTCTCCCACCAAACCGCAGCAGTACTCTTCAATCTGATCGCCACCATCTTGACCTGTTTGTTCGTAGGCACCTCCATAACCTCGAAAAAATGATCAACCCTACTTTGCCAATCTAGAAAATCTTCAATCCCCATGGTTCCATAAAATAAAGGAATTTCAGCATTAATTCTATAATCATGGTGGTTTCGATTATTACCTTGCCTCGGCTCATCTTCACTATCAACCTCAGCATCGGAATCGGAACTAGAATCCCCTTCATCATTATTCTCGACCCTCCTAGGGCGTCGGCCCTGTCCAATACCCCTGCCTCTCTCGCCACCACGGTTACGATTAGCGTGAGCGTTTGGACCCTGTTGAGCAGTCGTGTGGACATCGCGGCAATAGCGGTGGCCAGCTCCTCAAATTCTGCTCTTGTTACTTGATCCCCCATAGCAAATCAGTGATGAAAGACAGGTTAAGCCTGCTCTGATACCAACTGACGCAGCACAGAAGCATGATAGATTTCGTGATTAGCGCACTAATCACAAGAATTCTTTAAGCGAAGAATCCTCAAACACAATACTGGAATCCACCAGCAGTAATCTGGAATCCACCAAGAATTAAGAGAAAACTCTTGAAATTAATAATATCAAAAAACTGAGTTTAACAATGCCCTAAAGATGTTTAAATACCCTCTCAAACCCTAAAAATGAAATAGTAAAACAATGACAAAAATAACCCTAACTTAAAGTTCGAAATTCAGTAAAAACAAAATTAATCGAAATTAGAAAACCCACGAACGACGCGAGGCTGGCGCCTGGAATCACCCCAGGCGGACGCATGAAGAGCAGAAGGATCCTCCTTTGCCGACGTAGCTTGAGGCGGGCGCATGGGCTTTGATGGGGCGGCCGCCTCGGCGGCAGAAAAGATCTTCCTCGATGGACCAACTTGAGGCGCACGCTTGGAAGGAGGTGGGGCGGCCGCCTAGTCCTCAACCTGGTACTCAACCTCTGATTCGTCTCCTGCATCAAATAACCAAGGGAAGGAAACCACTGGCATGTGGAGACCATTGATTAGCAAATCACCGAATCCTTACTACTTCTCCTATGAATTTGTAGGAAATATGTAAAATTTTGAAACTAGGGAGACAGGATAACGTCCCAGAAGGAAAAATGGAGCTTGTAAAACTCGATTTCATAACAGCCATTTTTTTTGTTTTACCATAATCTTAAAGATACCGAAAGTCCATAGGCATTGAGGAAGCATATTAAGGAACACGGAACACTGATAGCCGCAGTGAAATGATGTTCTTTTACATGAGTAGAATCAAAAACATGAATAAATATGCTCCAGCTAGCAGTTGCTACTTTAGACATGATTTTCCTGAATATGATCCCTTTCTGGATGACCATTTTTGCCCAACCTGCTCCTGTTTTCAGGATAATGGATGAAAACGGAGGGTTATATGAGAATTGACCGAACGGAATTGAAACAAGATGTGATTGAAACCCTAGATAATTGCTCAACGGCAAATCTTTTCATTAATCAAAAACAATGTCTGCCTAAACTATTACAATGAAAAAGCTTAAATAAACTTATTACTTGTTGGCCAATAACTTACTAAAATAACAAAATCCTACCATCTAAATAATACTACTAAAATAAATAATAATAGTAATTATAATGCGAGACGAATACTAAAATAACCTAACTAAATAGAGTAATTCCAATAACTAAATAAAGTAATTCCAATCCGCCGATTCTTTGTCAACAACTATTTTGGCTTTGATCATCCGGTACCCCCTTGCCATATTTACATCATACTGCATCATTCTTTCCTTCTTAGAAAAAAATCGACCTCGAATTTGGTTTGCTTTTGAAAATACGTCTCGAAATTTACCCTTCAATCGTCGACAAACTTTATACTTAGTATGACTCACCAATACATCCATCCAATCAGTCCATCCATTTAAGAGAAAGCTCTCGATCATCAATCTTTTGAAAAACCCACAATCCGAAATACTTGGAAATTCAATATCAAACGGATCCTTATAATAAGAACAAAAAATAGTACCTTCAATTGAAGCGGAAAATATTTTCATTAGAAGATTCAATGGTTGACCAGACGAATTGAACTCAGATGCAAAAATTCTAACTGATGCCAACGAACTGAGATACAACTCCATAGTATCAACTTTGGCAGCAGGAATTTCCTTCACTATTGCCTTTTTACCCTCTTTGCCTGCGGCCAAATTCCTGACACCCATGAAAACGTGCACGCCTCTTAATGCAAGAACGCGGGCTGTTTCACTGCCAATACCACTTGAGGCTCCTTCAATTGAAGCGGAAAACTTTGACCCACGAATCTGGTCATCCTCAAACTTCCACATCAACCCATGTCTTAGAAAAAATTTGACGTCAGCCATTGTTACATCAGCCGGAGGAGATGTCAATAATTGACATCTTTCACAATTATACTCGTCATAGATTGGTGGTTTCGACCAATCATTGACAAGGTCTTGAACCTTTGATTTTACAGTAACAATATTGAACGGGTCAAAAATGTCGTCGGGATGTGTCTTACCTCCAAGTTTTGGACTCTCGATCTCCATACCGATATCCATAGAAGGATATGCCCCATTCCTGTCGCCGAATTCTTGATCCCGATCAAAGGGATAGATATTCTCATCATCAGACCACAGATTTGAATCCGAGCCCACGTCAGTGGGAGTCTTCAAACGCGCAGGGCGACGCTGGATTCACTGAATCTCCAAACCATCAAGGCGCCTATGGAGTTCTTGAACCTCAAAATGCGCAAAGCGAAGTTGGAGGTCTTGAATCTGTCTTCGCAATTCGTCCTTCTCGATGTTACGCAGGTTGCGATGTCGATGGGATTCGTTTTCTTGGGTTTCTAATCTGCGGCCCCTACCACGATCACCACGGCCAACACTTCCTCGTCCTCGTTCGGCCATTGATAATCAACCAGGAAACTGATACCAAATGATGCAAACGGAGGGTTATATGAGAATTGACCGAACGGAATTGAAACAAGATGGGATTAAAACCCTAGATAATTGCTCAACGGCAAATCTTTTCATTAATCAAAAACAAAGTCTGCCTAAACTATTACAATGAAAAAGCTTAAATAAACTTATTACTTGTTGGCCAAGAACTTACTAAAATAACAAAATCCTACCATCTAAATAATACTAATAAAATAAATAATAACAGTAATTATAATGCGAGACAAATACTAAAATAACCTAACTAAATAGAGTAATTCCAATAACTAATTAAAGTAATTCCAATCAACCGATTTTTGGACAACAACTATTTTGGCTTTGATCATCCGGTACACCCTTGCCATATTTACATCATACTGCATCAATAATCATGTCATTTCGCTGCTTTCCCTCAACTGGTTTTTCAGGAGGGCTTCCAGCCTTCCTCTTGCGACAGATGGACTCTTTCAGCATCATCAAACGTTCCCACCTCCCCTTCTTCGACATGCATGGTCAAAATCTTGTGAGCGAGATGACTGGCCTTTGCTACCATATAACTGCCCATCTTCATTTTCATGATCTGGCTGGTTCAAGGGTCTGGTGGACCAATTATGCTTTTTGTCATGCTTGGTTTTATCTGACTCGGAAGCTAATTCTATACCATGCATCTTCTAGTTCCCTCTCTATGAGATCGTCATCATCCATAACATCTGTTCTTCGTGCCACATCAGCACGGACTTTCCTTCGTTTCTCTAGAGCAGCCTTTACCTTGTCTTTGTCAATCTTTTTCATAGCATCCTGAGGCGACTGGCCCATTTTAACATCTTTGGACTCCAGATTTCTGCCATGACATTTGTCTTTGAATTCACCCAATTCCCTTTCTTGGGTTTCCTCGCCATGCCCCACAGAACCATACCTTGATTCATACGCATGCAGCTTCCCTTTTGATGCCAGTTTGAGGCAGGGATTCTGGTTCATTCATACTGCTGATGATTGTCATTGATCTCACCATCTCCTAGGCGGCCATTATTATTCAATTCTTCATTACTTTGATTTTGGCTTGCATTTGGAGGACCGCTGCGACTATCGGGATAATTTGGCACATTATTATGAATATTTTTTATTAGATTGATCCCTTACGTTGGCTTTTATTTGCCAGTTCACTCCTTCTCTTTTTGAATATTCAAAAAATATCAAAAATACCCTTATACTAGATAATAATTTGGTCTCTGAACTTAACACTTTCATCAATCTAATTTCTCATGATAATTTTTATCAGTTTATCGATGCTATAGTTTTGCTAATTTTTAATCCTTAGTTAATAATACCTCTTACTATTTAATCGATGTTAAGTTTCCAAACTATAAAGATTTATAATTTTAACTTTTATTCCCTTTTTATCACTTGATCAACCCCAAATAATTAAATTTTTATTGTGTTGGCAAAGTTAATTTGATTTTGTAAGATCAACATAATTAATTGAAAAAAAAAAGTGTTACTCTTAGGACCAAATTATTATTGGGATTTTTACCAATAAGTCCCTATTAGAAGGTGAAATTTATAAAAAAAAACACCACATTTCATATTTTACCTTAGGATCCATAAATTGAAATTCATTTTACCAAAAGACCCCTGGCTCCAATTAAAATATTTCATAACAATTTAAAAGGCTAAACTACCCTCCTCCTCGCTCATTCTCTTCTCTCTCTAATCGCAATCCCTTTCTCTCTCTAATCGCAATTCGTCATTCTCTCTGATCGCAATCCCTCTCCTCTGCTTCTGCTCCGGCCAATTTCTCACCTTCGGCTTCGAAATCGACGGTCGTTTGCCTGGAGCTTTGGCACGCATGTGCTGGACCTTCGATTTCCTTGAAGCGCCGTGGTTTGTTTGCCACAAGGTCACCTTGAACAACTTGGCTCGCTGGACTTTCCCGCCACGGCCACCGGATTCAATCTCCCTCCTCATGTCTTTTGTTGGGTTACTGATGTTAAACTTTATGTGAGTTGTTTTCGTAATTCATTATTGGTTGATTTCTTATTTTATTCAATGTGTAGTTGTAATTATCAATTGTGTTTCTTTTTGGTGAAATTTATGTTTCTGATGTAGGCGGAGGCATCGACTGATGATGTTTATGCTCAAGTTTCATTGATTCCTGATCCTCAGGTTGGTTATCTATACACCTCTTCATGCTTGTATTCCATTTTCAATTGATGAAAATCCTTATATGCTGGATTTTCATTATAGGATGAAAAGCCTATTGTTCTCTGTCATTGAATAATTGGGTCATCAACTGTGTAGCCTGGCTATATTCTTGTTGAATGTGTTGAATTTCTTTCTATGCTTGTGATTTGGGGAGGTTTCAAAACCTAATTGAATTTGGTGTATACTTTGGGGGGTAAACGTATGTTGGCCCTTTTGTTACTAATCCAATTTTGGGTTGTATATCCAACAAAGCCTGGCTATTAATAAGATTAGATCGTAAGTTCCTCCGTTATAATTTTGATCCTAAAGTTTTCAATATTAATTACTTATTTTTTTGTGTGTTTTGGATAAAAGAATTGTTGAGACATGGTGTTCTTGTATTGGGCTTGTCCGTCTCCCAATTAACAGAAGGAATGCATTGGAAAGTAGGAACAAAGCCATTTGTATGTAGAAATTTTGGTATAATTGGCTGTTGGATTATTGTGCTTATGGCTAACACATGCAATAGATCGGGTGATTTTAATTATGACAGTAAGTACAGAGGAGTTTCTTCAATGTCTGTGTCTCTGCTTAAAGGGAATACAGAGCTCTCAAGCGATGGTTTCGTACTTAACTACTCAAAAGTTTTAGTGGGTTCGGGCCCCGAGACCTATGAGAAAGGCAAGACTGCTCTCCAAACCTGGAGGTATGTGGATAAATACCACAAATTAGTAGTACATGTTAATCAACAAAGAGTCTGATTCCACTTGTAATTCGTCTACAGGCATTTTGGATTGAATTGGGCATTTGTTGATCCTAAAACTCCCATTCAAACTGGGGTGAAATTATGTGCTTGCGTTAATGAAAGAAAAAAGCCTAAAAGTCCTGTTGCAGCTTTCAGTTTTGGTGGAGGAACCCTCAAAGGACACCTACTGGTTAGTGCTTCTTCATTAGTTGTACTTATGCATCTCCGGTGAATAATCTCTTTCCTCTCACTCTTCTGTTACCTCTCCGCTCTCTCTATAACTGTGTGTAAATTTCAATCCATTGAACTGAAATTGAAGCTCGCATAAACTCTGGCTTGAACGCGTACTTTCAACCACAGCATTAGAGTCGAATTGAGCATTTGATTTCACATTCTGGGCATTTTCAAGTGCATAAGTTCATTGATTATTTGTTTCTTTGTCCTATCTATTGATATAATCATTGTTTTAGTAGAGTATATAAAGACTGCATAGTACTCTACCGCAGTTCAGAAAATGCAGGTACATTCAGATCTGCTAGCTGAGTATTGGCAGCAATTGGTAATATTGCTGGGATTGGTTTCCATTTATATGGAAATGTGGAATATATGGGAAATTTCAATGGTAAGCAATGAATCAGGTATACACTTTTCAGATGTGATTTTTGGCTATTGGCAGCATGTGTTGTTATTGCTTGGTTCAGCTGGTTGTTGGAAATGGCAGTATTGTTCAATGTTCATGGTGTATAGAGAGGACATGTATACAAGGCTTTGGTATATTGAACATGTGTATAGGGTTTATGTTTGTATAGTATCTGTAATGATAGATAGTTGGCTTTCATTTGTGGGTGATTGTAATAGGGATATAGATAGGTTTATGTTTCTCTTAAACAATTGTAATAGTATAGGGTTGAGGGTTAGGCTCCAATTCACTATGGTGATTGGTTGTCCCCCTCGTGATTGTTTCTCTTAAACAATTGTAATAGTATAGGGTTGATTGGTTGTGTACAACTGTGAGGTCAATTTCTCATTTTTGATTGTTGAGGTCACTTTCTCAGTTATTGTGCATAATTGTGTGATAGATTTTCACAGTTATTGTGCATAACTGTGAATTCCATTTCACAGTTATTTTTATGTCATTCCTTTAGGACAACTGTAGAACAAGTTTCACGATTGTTGAGTTTGATGTAAATAACTGTGTAATGATTTTCACAGTTATTGTGCATAACTGTGAATTCCATTTCACAGTTATTTTTGTCATTCCTTTAAGACAACTGTAGAACAAGTTTCACGGTTGTTGGGTTTGATGTAAATAACTGTGTAATGATTTTCACAGTTATTGTGCATAACTGTGTAATGATTTGCATATTTCCAAACTGATAATTATGTTTGTGCACAACTGTGAGGTCAATTTCTCAGTTATAGTTATGAGTGTTGAGGTCACTTTCTCAATTATTGTGCATAACTGTGTGATTGATTTCACTGTTTTTATGTCATTCTTTTTTAGAACAAAAGTGAGGTCTATTTTACAGTTGTTGGTTGTGATGTGAATAACTGTGAAATGTTTTTCACACTTCTAAAACTGTGAGGTCAGTTTCACAGTTATTTATGAATGTGAAATGGTTTGGTTTTTGACCTTTCTAAACTGAGAACTGTGAGGTCAATTTCACAGTTATTTTGCTACTTAGTATGTGTGGTTTATCCGTTATTTATCAGTTGTTTATGATTGTTTGTGCACAACTGTGAGGTCAATTTCTCAGTTATGATTGTTGAGGTCAATTTCTCAGTTAGTGTGTATAATTGTGTGATAGATTTCATTGGTTCTATGTCATTCCTTTATAGAACAACAGTGAGGTCTATTTTACAGTTGTTTGAAAAATAATTTTATTCTATTTATAAAATTTGAAATATATGACGAGTAAACTTGTTTGATTCGTCTTGGCGATGAGATTAAAACAGTGATTTCAGATAATTTTTTCGACTTTTAAATTGTGAGATATTGCATTTTAAAAATTTAAGAGAAAAAAAAAGGAAGAGAGAGAAAAGGAGAGAGAAAGAAAGAACGTAAGGAACGATCCGTCACACGCGTCACAGAGAGAGGGGGGGTTTGAGGGACAATTTGGTCCAGAAAAAATTGAGGGACTTTTTGGTTGTTTTGATAATGTTAGTCCTTAAAGGTAGTTTTTATTTGGGTGGAGGACTAATTGGTCAAAGCCTCATTATTATTTAGTACAAGGGTATTTTTGGTATTTTTAAACATTCCTCGAATAAAGGAGTATATTAGCAAAAAAATCAACATAAGGGACCAAACTAAAAAAAAAAATTCATAGAGGATCAAATTAATAAAAAGTGCTAAGTTGAGGGATCAAATTATTATTTAATCCAATTTTTAATGACATCTTATAGTACTCTTTCCTTCCATTTTTTTTTCAAGAAGATAAACTTATGAAAGGTACATGCTTCTCTTTAGGACCTAAAGGATTTTTATTTTATTTTTAAATTGAGAATAACTATAGTGCAATTTCGAAAATATATAGGTAAGCAATAAATCTCCCCCAAATAATTTCGACCAAGTAGCCCTACTATTGAAGGCAATCCAATGTTTTAATAAGAAATAAAAGGTGGAAAGCATGTCCATCAAAGCATAAAAACAATAAACATGTTCACTAAATTGGTGATTGAGACTAAACCCAGATTTACTTGGTTATGGATCATGAGAATTGGTTCATAGGTCATAGTATTATGGAAGTGCAAATACCGACAACTAGATTATAAAAAATAATTAAAAATAAATAAACATGTTCACTAAAATGAAACTATATCATTCAGGATGGAGAAAATGATATTCTATCCGTTGAAAAATTAATATAAATACTTAGGTGCAAAGTGCCATCGGTTCGCACGTTCTATCTTGGGAGATAAGCGTTCCACCAAAACTCAAGCACACTTGGTAAGGGAATGAATATGTCTTAAGGAAGGAGACAGTGATTAGCATTGGGCTCGTGCAACAGCAACATTAAGCCTTCTTTAGTATTTCTAGTTTATTTTTGTACTGTTCTATTTCTATAATTTCTTTCTGTATTACCGACAACAGTTTTGTTTTGGAGTACCATAATGATTTATGATTTTGATCATGAACAAAGAAGACGTTAAAGCAAGTGGATTCATATTTTTTCACATGGAAAATGAAAGCTAAATATGATTTTTAATATAAAGAGTTATAATTGCGTTTTCTTTTTTAATGAATATGGTACCATTTTTTCTTTACAAACCTATTTTTTCTTGCTTTTCTTTAACATTTTGGTATCTGGTCTCTCGACGATGGATGGCTATGCCTCCGGTTGGTAGGAATTAAGGGTCTATACGTGTGATTGTGATTTACGACTTTTGTGTATTACATTATATTCTCTCTGTTACATTAAAAGCTTTATCATTTTTTCTTGGCACAAAGAAAAATAATAAGTGGGAAGATGTTTATGAGTGGATATAACTAGCGGGGCCCACAATTTAAATGTGTGAAAGAAAAAAAAAAATGAAATTGATAACTGGGATCCACAATTTAAATGCGGGAGAGAAATAAATGGGGTATGAATAATATAATATTAATAAATATTATTCACTTTTAGAAAAGGTGAAGCTCATATTGAGTAACCATTTTGATAAAAGACGAAGTTTTACTTGGTAAGATGGAAGTATAATCTAACGGCTATTAATTATCAGAAGCGATGTCACGATAATGTTATGATTAATACATATCCAATAGACCATCCATGGTACATAATCAGTTACAAACAGAAGTGGATGCCTATTTTTTAAAAAAATTAATTATTAAATAATAATTTGGTCTTTAAACTTGTCACTTTTTATTAATTTTGCACATTATGAATATTTTTTATTAGATTGATGAATTATGTTGGCTCCTTCTGTTTGTGAATATTCAAAAAATATCAAAAATACCCTTATACTAGATAATAATTTGGTCCCTAAACTTAACACTTTTATCAATTTAATTTCTCATGATAATTTTTATCAGTTTATCCAGCTATAGTTTTGCTAATTTTTAATCCTTAGTTAATAATACCTCTTACTATGTAATCGATATTGAGTTTCCAAACTATAAAGAGTTATAATTTTAACTTTTATTCCCTTTTTATCACTTGATCAACCAAAAATAATTAAATTTTTATTGTGTTGGCAAAGATTTTGTAAAATTTTGTAATACCCTTCACTACAAGAAAACTGACAGATACCGACGGAAATTAGTGACGAAAATAAATCCGTCACTAATACTGACGGATAAGCAACGAAATAGCAACGACCTAAGGTGAAAAATAAAAATCGAAATTAGGACGAGATTACCGACAGATTTAGTGACGGATATGCCGACGGATTCCATTCCGTCTCTAATTCGTCACCATTTTGGCGCCAAAAAATTGCGCACTTTTTACCGACGAATTTATGACGGAATGGCGACGGATATTTTTACCGACGAATTTGAGTCGTTGCTAAATTATTTAAAATAATTATTAAATTTATATTTTAGGTTAGTGACGGATTAGTGACGGATTTAATTACCGACGGATTAAAATCCGTCGGTAAATTAATTACATATTATTACCGACGGATTTGAGTCGTTGCTAAATTATTTAAAATAATTATTAAATTTATATTTTAGGTTAGTGACGGATTAGTGACGGATTTAATTACCGACGGATTAAAATCCGTCGGTAAATTAATTACATATTATTACCGACGGATTTGAGTCGTTGCTAAATTATTTAAAATAATTATTAAATTTATATTTTAGGTTAGTGACGGATTAGTGACGGATTTAATTACCGACGGATTAAAATTCGTCGGTAAATTAATTACATATTATTACCGACGGATTAGAATCGTTGCTAAATTATTTAAAATAATTATTAAATTTATATTTTAGGTTAGTGACGGATTTAATTACCAACGGATTATAATCCGTCGGTAATTTATTTTTGTAACTTTTTGAAAAAAAACTTCAATACTAAAAAATGTCCAAAATATTTATTTCTATTTATAAAAACTAAAAAAAAACTATACATTTATAAATAAAAATTAAAGGATTTTACCCGCCCCTGATTTCTTTATTATACTTTCATTTGTTTAGTTTTTTTCTAACTTTTTTATATAACTTTTTGAAAAAAACTTCAATGCTAAAAAATGTCCAAAATTTTATTTATAATCATAAAAAATAAAAAAAACTCTATATTTATAAATAAAAATTAAAGAATTTTACCCGTCCCTGATTTCTTTATTATACTTTCATTTGTTTATTTTTTTTCTAACTTTTTTATATAACTTTTTGAAAAAAACTTCAACACTAAAAAGTGTCCAAAATATTTATTTATATTCATAAAAAATAAAAAAAACTATACATTTATAAATAAAAATTAAAGAATTTTACCCGTCCCTGATTTCTTTATTATACTTTCATTTGTTTATTTTTTTCTAAATTTTTTTTATATAACTTTTTGAAAAAAAACTTCAATACAAAAAAATGTCGAAATATTTATTTATATTCATAAAAAATAAAAAAAAAAACTATATATTTATAAATAAAAATTAAAGAATTTTAACCGTCCCTGATTTCTTTATTATACTTTCATTTGTTATTTTTTTTTCTAAATTTTTTATATAACTTTTTGAAAAAAAACTTCAGTACTAAAAAGTGTCCAAAATATTTATTTATAATCATAAAAAATAAAAAAAAACATACATTTATAAATAAAAATTAAAGAATTTATCCGTCCCTGATTTTTTTATTATACTTTCATTTATTTATTTTTTTTCTATCTTTTTTTATATAACTTTTTGAAAAAAACTTCAGTACTAAAAAAATGTCCAAAATATTTATTTATATTCATAAAAAATAAAAAAAAACTATACCCTATAGTGTATACCCTATAGGGTATAGGGTATAGGATATACCCTATAGGGTATAGGGTATGCCCTATGCCCTATAGGGTATACCATATGCCCTATAGGATATACTCTATGCCCTATAGGGTATACCCTATACCATATACCCTATACCCTATAGGGTATACCCTATATCATATACCCTATGCCCTATACCCTATACCCTATGTCCTATAGGGCATAGGGTATAGGGTATACCCTATAGGGCATAGGGCATAGGGTATAGGGTATATCCTATAGGGTACATGGTATAGGGTATACCCTATAGGGTACATGGTATACCATATGCCCTATAGGATATAGGGTATACCCTATAGGGCATAGGGTATAGGGTATACCCTATACCATATACCCTATAGGGCATAGGGTATAAGGTATACACTATAGGGTACATGGTATAGGGTATAGGGAATAGGGTATAGGGTATATTCTATAGGGCATAGGATATAGGGTATACCCTATAGGGTACATGGTATAGGGTATAGGGTATACCCTATACCCTATGCCCTATAGGATATATCCTATAGGGCATAGGGTATAACCTATAGGTACATGGTATAGGGTATACCCAATAGGGCATAGGGTATATGGTATACCCTATAGGGCATAGGGTATAGGGTATACCCTATAGGGTACATGTTATAGGGTATAGGGTATACCATATACCCTATGCTCTATAGGGTATATCCTATAGGGTATATGGTACATGGGCATAGGGTATAGGCTATACCCTAAATCCTATAGGGTATACCCTATACCCTATGCCCTATAGGGTATACCCTATAGGGTATAGGGTATATGGTACAGGTCATAGGATATAGGGTATACCCTATACCCTATAGGGTATACCCTGTACCCTATAAGGTATAGGGTATACCCTATAGGGCATACCCTACACTTTATAACTTATACTCTATATCCAATATCATATAGCTACACTTTATACCCTATTCCCTATAGTTTTTATTTTTTATTTTTTATGAATATAAATAAATATTTTGGACATTTTTTAGCATTGAAGTTTTTTTCAAAAAATTATATATAGAAAGTTAGAAAAAATATAAACAAATGAAATTATATAATATAAAAACATTTACTTTTTTGATATTATGTATTATTACTAGTTATTATTAATATTATTATTAAGTTGTATTATTAATTATATAATAATTATTATTAATATATTCAATTATTTAATTGAATAATTAACAATAGCATCATTATTAGTATTATTATTAAGTTTTATTACTAATATTTTTTAAAGAAATAAAAGTATGTAATATAAAAATATTTACTTTTTTGATATTATGTATTATTACTAGTATTATTATCAAGTAATTTTTTTATCAGGATCTTAAATATTTTTTTTTATCTAATATTATTTATATTTAGAATTATTTCTATTTACTATCATTTCTTTAAAAAAAACTTAAATAATAGTTTTTTATATAATAATTAATGAGTATAATAATTAATAATATTATTTTTTTTTATATTCACATGAAACACATATATTCACATAAATCACTAGTCAATCTAAATCTTAACCATTAAATACATCACAAACAATTAAATCCAATAGTCCAAATTTCATTTAACAAAGCACAACACATTTTTATTTGATTGGCTTACAAATGTTCACATGGATTGAGCCCCCAACACAATCTAAACCATTAACTCATATACATCCAATGACCAAAAACATCCAAACAAAACCCTCACATTTTCTTTCTTCCTTCCTTATTTACTAACTCCCTCATATCTCTCTCTCTCTCTCTCTCTCTAAATGTTGAGACGGCTCTCCCTCTTCCCAATCTCCATCTACTGCCCCCTTCCATTCCGGTAACCACCACCCAACCACCCATCTCGTCACCAGCACCACCCCACCCCACCCCTTCTCGCTATCTCACCCACCAACTTGTGCCAGCCCTCGCCATTGCCGCCACCACAGCTGCTGGTTCCCCGACTCAAAGCAACTCGTGTGTGGCGGCTCGACCACTGAAAAGGGCATTTACGTGTGGGACAGTGAAGGCAATGAGATCAAGGCGTGGAGAGGGATGAGGATGCCTACGGTTTTAGACATTCTTTGTTACACCAAATGGAGAAAATCTTATCGGCATTTTTCGATAAAGATATTTGAATATTAAATGTGGGGACTAATGTTGAGCGGGTCATTTCGGAAGAGCACTCCATCACGTCCCTATGTGTTTCAAAGGATAGTAAGTATTTGATTGTCAACCTTAATAGTCGAGATCCGTATGTGGGATGTTCTTTGGGGAATGGGAAAAGCCATTGAAGTCTGAGGGCCATAGGCGGAAGCAAGTATGTGATACGCTCCTGTTTTGGTGGGTGCAACAGCTTATTTATTGCCAGCGGCAGTGAGAATTCACAGGTATACTCTCTCTCCTCTAAGTTTACCATCTCCTTTAAGTTTACCATTGAGTGATTTAAGTTGTTGCCCCTTATATACAAAATAGGGAAAATATGAATAATACTCTCGGAATGCGATTCTTTATTACTATTTGTTTGATCCAATGCCAACTTTGCTCCTATATTTAATTTATCATAGCAGAGTATATCTGGATTGGTGGATCTGGAATGGACCTCAGAAGCAAAGCAAGGACCCTTTCTGGACCCGTTACTGACCCCAGCAAGCTTCCAAAGTGGAATTACGACGGAAGTAGTACTGGGTAAGCCCCAGGGGAGGATAGTGAATTCATCATCTATCCTCAAGCTATTTTCAAGGATCCATTCAGGAGGGGCAACAACATCTTGGTGATGTGCGATGCTTACACACCACAAGGTGAGCCAATTCCAACAAACAAGAGGTGCGATGCAGCCAAGATCTTCAGCAATCCTGCAGTTGTCACCTACGTTGTCACCTCCATGTTCGCAGCAACCACTCTTCTGTAAAGATCATCATGCTGCTGCTGATTGATGATTTTCAATTCTTTAGCAAAATTTGAAAGTTAATTGGGAAAGGACCCTTCTTTCTTTCTTCCTTCATATTCTTAGGGTAGTTTCTGTTTGGTCCTGGTAGTTGTTTTTTCTTCTTATTTATGGCCTGCTTTTCTTCAGTTTCTCTCTTTGTATTATGCAATGGACAAAGCTTATGTGATTTGCTGCTGTAGTGGACCATCTTGTGATTTTTCATTCAGAGTGAAAAGTAAATCATATGTTAAGGGATTGATTTGACAATAATAGAACTTAAGAGACTGATTTGATAATAATAGAACTTAAGGGACTGATTTGAGAATAATAGAACTTAAGGAACTGATTTAAAAATATTTACAATATATATATATATATATATATATATATATATATATATATATATATATATATATATATATAGGGTCCTATTATAATGAGAACCACATCTATATGAGAACCATAAGAACCACTAACAGCCATTGGATTAAAAAACACATCAATGCTCCAGATTAAAAAAAAATATAGAGGGGGTGGCATTTTCGTAATTATTTCATTTAAAATCCCCCTCAAATTTCAAAATAAAATATCTCAATATCTATAAGTCAAAAAAAAAATTCGAAAACACTGATTTTTTTGTCTTGACGAGACGATTCAAACTAGATCCCTGAAGATAGGATTTTGAAAAAATAATATTGAACAACGTCTAATTTTTAAAACAAAGATCCTCCCCTGGGTAAGCTAATGCAATTAGAGCATCTCCTAACATCTTCAGTTTTGCTGGAATTTTTACACGGTCATTCCCATGGGCCATAGCTGTTACTTTACTAGTTAATATCCCAAAATATGAACTTGAGGTACCAGTTTAATTAGTTCCTGCTTTAAGGGTCCATGTTGACACTTGAGGGGGGCACTTAAGTAATTAATTAAGTCCATTATGACTGATAATATGTGAGCGATAACAGTACACAATCATAATTAATTAGTGAACACTAGCTGTAAGTGAACACTAGCTATGTTGTCTTAGTGAACACTAGTTATGTTAACACTAGCTATGTTGTCTTAGTGAACACTAGTTGTATTGTCTTAGTGAACACTAATTAATTAGTGAACACTAGCTGTAAGTGAACACTAGCTGTAAGTGAACACTAGCTATGTTGTCTTAGTGAACACTAATTAATTAGTGAACACTAGCTGTAAGTGAACACTAGCTGTAAGTTAACTAGTTATGTTGTCTTAATGAACACTAGCTATGTTGTCTTAGTGAACACTAGCTGTGTTGTCTTAGTGAACACTAGCTATGTTGTCTTAGTGAACACTAGTTGTATTGTCTTAGTGAGCACTAATTAATTAGTGAACACTAGTTGTATTCTTCACTAATTAATTAGTGAACACTAGTTGTATTGTCTTAGTGAACACTTACAGCTAGTGTTCACTAATTAATTAGTGAACACTAGCTGTATTGTCTTAGTGAATACTAATTAATTAGTGAACACTAGCTGTAAGTGAACACTAGCTGTAAGTGAACACTAGCTATGTTGTCTTAGTGAACACTAATTAATTAGTGAACACTAGCTGTAAGTTAACTAGTTATGTTGTCTTAGTGAACACTTGCTATGTTGTCTTAGTGAACACTAGCTGTGTTGTCTTAGTGAACACTAATTAATTAGTGAACTCTAGCTGTAAGTGAACACTAGTTGTAAGTGAACACTAGCTATGTTGTCTTAGTGAACACTAATTAATTAGTGAACACTAGCTGTAAGTGAACACTAGCTGTTAGTGAACACTAGCTATGTTGTCTTATATCAAAAGCAAACAATTTACAGAAAATTGACAATGTACACTCAAATACTACTCGCTGGTTGCAAGATTAATCCCATTGATGCATCTACGGTGAACAATACAACAAAAGCGAGCAAACAGCAACAATAGTTCTACGTAAACTAGAAAAGTTTTTGGCAATTACAAGGAACATGCTCCAGAACAAGATCGTTCACTCATCCCCAGAAATAAGGGATTAAGGACTTTATACAGGTACAAATATCCACTTAGACTACAACTTTATCCCACGAGCATGATGAGATATTATCACTTTCGAACAAAGGCACCGCCAGGTCAGTTGTAAAAACACAGGCTGAAAGTTATTGAATTTTGAATTTGAGGCAAGAAAGCCACCTTCTTCTCTAGGTTATTCAATATTATTTTTTCAAAATCCTGTCTTCAGGGATCTAGTTTGAATCGTCTCGTCAAGACAAAAAAATCAGTGTTTTCGAATTTTTTTTTCGACTTATAGATATTGAGATATTTTATTTTGAAATTTGAGGGGATTTAGTTCACAATAATTACGAAAATGCCATTCTATCTTTTTTTTTAATCTGGAAGGCGTTGATGTGTTTTTAATCCAAATGGTTGAGTTTAGTTACCGTGGTTACCATATAAATTTGGTTCTCATTTGAATAGGCTTTATATATATATATATATATATATATATATATATATATATATATATATATATATATATATATATATATATATATATATATATATATATATATATTAATATATATTAATATATATTTTTAAATTTATATATATAATATTGTTAATATAAAATGCAAATTTAGCGACGGAAATATTCGTCGGGAAAGCCCTCAATAATTTGACATATAAAAAAAAATTGATTTTTTTAATTAATAATAGCAACGGAATGATCCGTCACTAAATTGGTCCAAAAAATAAGACGACCATTTAAATAGCGACGAAAAATCCGTCGCTAATCCGTCAGCATAATGCTTTAAATTGATCGATTATTTTACGAAATTACCAACGGATTTTAAAACAATAGCGACGGAAAAATTCGTCGCTAAAGCTGATTGAGATCCGCCAGTGATCCGTCGAAAGATTTACCGACGAGCGTTTTACCAACGGAATTTTTCCGTCGGGAATCCGTCACTAAATCAATTTAGTGACGGATTTTCGATATTTAGTGACGGATTTTTCTGTCGATAACTGCCGTTTTTCTTGTAGTGCTTCTTTCAATGGAAAAAAAATGAGAGGTAACAATGATTAAGGAATTTGTAGAAGAAAAAAATCAAATTAGTAAAATTAACAATGACATTCAACTAATACATGATTTCTTCAAATAAAAATGTATAATTTTCTTATAATTTGGATTAAAAAAAATTGAAAACTCATAATCAGTATCATGGTAAGGGGTATTTTTGAATAATGGCTAAAATTAGCAAAAATAAAGAGAGGCTACAAAGTGATAAATAACGATCATAAGGGGCTAAATTGATTTTAAAAAAATGTTACTTTTAGGAGCAAATTATTATTTAGTACAAGGGTATTTTTGATATTTTTAAATATTCCTCGAACAAAGGAGTATATTAGCAAAAAAATCAACATAAGGGACCAAACAAAAAAAATCATAGAGGATCAAATTAATAAAAAGTGCTAAGTTGAGGGATCAAAATATTATTTAATCCAATTTTTCCTTCCATTTTTTTTTTCAAGAAGATAAACTTATGAAAGGTACATGCTTCTCTTTAGGACCTAAAGGATTTTTATTTTATTTTTAAATTGATAATAACTAGAGTGCAATTTCGAAAATATATAGGTAAGCAATAAATCTCCCCCAAATAATTTCGACCAAGTAGTAGGGATGGCCAAAATCGGTTCCGGGCTCGGTTTCGGTTCGGAACCGCCGGTTCCGGTTTGGCAAAAGGGTGAACCTTAACCGGCCCTTATCCAAAACGGTTCTGGTTATCCCGATTTCGGTTTTCATGGCGGTTTCGGGCTTTTTCGGTCCGGTTCCGGTCAATAATGAATAAAGAAGCTAAAAATTATTGAAAAACAAGGAATTTTCGGTTCCGATCCGGTTCACCATTTATGTGAACCTTAACCAGCCCTTATCCAAAACGGTTTCGGTTACCCCGGTTCCGATTTTCGTGACAGTTCATGGCGATTTCGAACTTTTTTCGATCCGATTCCGATCCGATTTTTCGATTCCGATCCGATTTGGCCCTCCCTACCAAGTAGCCGCCCCTAATAGTGAAGGCAATCCAATGTTTTAATAAGAAATAAAAGGTGGAAAGCATGTCCATCAAAGCATAAAAACAATAAACACGTTCACTAAATAAATTGGTGACTGAGACTAAACCCAGATTTATCTGTCTATCAATCATAGGGGTTGGTTCATAGACCATAATATTATGTGAGTGCAAATACTGACAACTATATTATAAAAAATAATTTAAAATAAATAAATATGTTCAATAAAATGAAACTATATAGGGGTTGGTTCATAGACCCAGATTTATCTGTCTAATTTAATAACCATTTTTTGTCTCAAAATGAATTATTTAAAAAGAAAATCTTCAAAATACCTTGTTCCAAAACATTTTTTACCCATTGTTTTTCATAGTTCATCATATATTAGCAAAACTAAACATTTGAAAGTAAATAACAAAAAAAATTATTAATTATTAATATTTTTAAAATGATATGTAAATGAAAAATGATCAACAAAAAAATATTAATTATTAATATTTTAAAAATGATCTGTAAATGAAAAATTATTAATTATTAATATTTTTAAAATGATCTGTAAATGAAAAATGATCAACAAAAAAAAATACTAATTATTAATATTTTTAAAATGATCAGTAAATGAAAAATGATCTTTTCGTTTTAGGACAAAGGGAACAGTTGTTATTATTATTACTAATCTTTAATACCCTCTTTAATGATTGAAAATAGCCATGAGGCCCATGCATGCAAAAATCATTATTTATTTAAAATAGATGTAGTAATAAACTATCCAAATACTATTTAAGGATTTACTTGCAATACTTTGGCTCCAACCCCCAAACCCAGTTTCCCCCACCCCCCCCCCCTTCCAATTTTTTTTTTTAATTATATTAATTTTTTTATCAATTTTCCTGCCGCCGCTTCAACCCCCTTCCCTGTCAAATTTCCTTTTTTTTCTCATATTAATTTTTTTATAAACTCTCCTGCCGCCCCTCCAATCCCCCAAACCCCCCCCCCCATTAATTTTTTTCTCATGTTAATTTTTTTATCAACTCTCGTGTCTCCTTCCAACCCCCACCCCGTCCCCCGTCAAAAAAAAATTGATCATATTAATTTTTTTATTAACTCTTCTGCCGCCCCTCCCCCACCCACCCACTCTGTCAATTTATTTTTTGCTCATTAATTATTTTTATCAACTCTCATGCCGCCCCTCCAACCCCCACCCCCGTCCTCCATCAAAAAAATTTTTGCACATATTAATTTTTTTATCAACTCTCCTGCCGCCCCTCCCCGACCCCCTCCCCCATCAAAAAAATTTGTTTGCTCATATTAATTTTTTTTATCAACTTTCTTTCGGCCCCTCCAAACCACCACCCCACCCCTTCCGTCAAAAAAAAAATACTCATATTAAAATGTCTTTTGATAAATATTTTCCGTAGATTTACTAAGCAACCGAATGTTATATTGGGGAAAATATTTTTCCCCAAACAAACAAACGTAGCCTTTAGATCATAAAACTTTTCATTGAAAGTTTGTTTTTTACTTATTTATAATACTTAGTTTAAGACAAACTAAAAAAAAAAAACTGTATCATTATTATAAGATGGAGATAGGGAATAATTTATACTCCCTAATAAATGACACACTTTTGGCACATATGAAAATAAATATTACGTTTGCTAAATAAATAAAGGAGTGACAGTATTTGTGTGTTATTGGGCTAATATGTATTTATATATCTATTATAATTACAAGGGGAAAATAACCGCCTCTTATCTAAGAATAAAGAGCGGTCAGGATTTGTTCATAATTATCTGATCCAACGGTCTTCATTGAATGGTTTCTTTTCCTTTTTATTTTTAATCATTATATTCGTTTTCACTATTAAGATCATATGGCTGAAATTAGGTGGTTTCTAAAATATTCTGAACATTTTTTTCTATATGTTCTCACTGAACTTTTACATTTTTCAAAATATGATCACTCTATTAACAAATTCGCTTAAAATTTGACGAAATCTAGCCACATTAAATATGCATGACTAAAAAATTAAAAATTATTAATTGTATTTTAATGGTGCGTCAATCAAAGTTCTAAAATTTTTATGTATATATAAAATATTTTAAATTATAGTTACAATTTATTCCCTCCGTCCCAGTAATTAGTTCACCCTTTTTGGCCTGGCACGCAAATTAAGGGTGGAGAAAATGTTGTGAGTGTAATAGTAAAATAGGAGAGCGAATGAGTGAAGGAAATAGTAAATTTGAAAAATATTGTGAGTGTAATAGTAAAATAGGAAAGAGAATGAGTGGGTGGAATAGTAAAGATTCTTTGCCAAAAAAAATGTGAAGCTTTAATGGGACACCCAAAATGACAAAAGGTGAAGTTATTAATGGGACGGAGGGAGTACATAGTTTCATGCTTATAGTTAAAAAAATTGGAGAAACTTTAATCAAAATTAATTAAACCAGTGCATTTTGAGGTTGGACAAATATACCTTTAATATAACATGTACTCCCTCCGTTCATTTACTTACTTCACACTTTCTATTTTGGGCGTCTAAATACATACTTCACACTTTGTTTTTTACCTAAAAAGGAAACTTTATATCATTAAAATATTAACCCTACCCCACTCATTTTCTCTCCTACATTATTTTAATACTCACAACACCATTATAATTTACTATTTCCTCCCCTCATTCTCTCTCCTATTTTACTTTAACACTCACAACACTTTCAATATAATACTCCCTCCTTAATAACCGTGTAAACAGTAACTGTGAAGCATGTAAATGAACGGAGGGAGTATATGATTAAAAAATTAACAAATTTATTTATGCGAATGAGATTATAAATTTAACTATCTAAACATATTCTAAACTTTATTACAATGGCCCGCGAAATTGGATAGGATGATCGAGGTTGTCCAATTATTTTGATAAGAAATCTTGCACCTAGGGATGGTTTGTGCAATGGAACAAGACTAAGGGTAGTTCGATGTAGGCACCGCATTATTGAGACTCAAATATTGACAGTAGAAAAAGCAGAAAATTTGGTATTTATACCAAGAATTTCTCTTACCGCTTCTGCGACTAAACTTTTAAATTTGCATAAAATTGAAAATTATTAATTGTATTTTAATGGTGCGCCAATCAAAGTTCTAAGATTTTTAATTATTTAGTATACTCCTTAAAAAAAAGGTTTAGGATTTATATATATTCTTTCTTTCAAAAAAAAATAAATTGAATATTTTTTTTCTTTTTTTATTTATGTGTATTTCGATTTGATTTATTTATTTTATTAGGATCATTTACTTAAAGAGTGTATCTTAACAAAGGTTTAGGATTTATATATACTCTTTCTTTCAAAAAAAAATATGAATTGGGTATTTTTTTTTCTTTTTTATTTATATGTATTCCAATTTGATTTATTTATTTTATTAGGATCATTTATATAAATAAATGATAATGTTTTTTTTTGTATTTTTTTAATTATTTAGTATACTCCTTAAAAAAAGGCTTAGGATTTATATATACTCTTTCTTTCAAAAAAAAAAAAATTGGGTATTTTTTTTCTTTTTTATTTATGTGTATTCCAATTTGATTTATTTATTTTATTAGGATCATTTATTTAAGGAGTGTATCTTAACATAATAATTACTATTATATAATTAAGTTTTTGAACGAATTTAGAATCTTTCAAAAAAAAAAGATTTTAGAAAAAATGTTTGTACCTAAATCAATTAAAAAATCATTCGTCATGATTACTTAAGTTTTTTGTTTCGAACATTGGGTAAAAATAGTATAGGGGATGTGTTATGGATTTTAATTATTATTAATTATTTATATGATTAATGGGTTGGATTGGGATTACGAAAAAAAGAATAATGGTAAATGGGAATTAAGAAAATGTTTTTTTACTTACCCTAAATGGATAACGGTCCCGAATAATCGACTTCTTCATATTCACTACGGCAGTTACACAAACAAAACACCCTCCATCAAATGTTGATTATGGAACAAAGTAATCATCAGGGTATTGGGTAAAATTTTTATTTATTTTTTTGAATGGGAGGAAGACAATTTCATCATTTCTTTAATTTGTGTACTGTCACCGTATCAGTGGCACGGGTAAGAGATTACTAGTCGTTACACATTACAACAGTTACCCTTAAAATGAAAGGCCACATTTTCACTTCATTCCAGTTGCGAATTCAGGATTTTAAAACCGTGTGGGCTTGATATTTAAAAAATATTGTAAACAATAAAAACTGTGAAAAACAACTTCATATATAAAAACAAATTACATATAGTGAGTGACTTAGGCAAAAAAGGCTAGTTCCGCTCTGCTTGCTTCATTCTCCAACCTCTTTAGCACCACCGTAAACCACTACTAAATTATTTTTTTAAAAAAAATTGACAAAATAGAAGTGTGGATATGTTATTTGGCGCTATGATTTGATAGAACTGAAGAGAACCTTGAAGAATTGAAATGGTCAAAAAACACTTTGATAGACAACCAAAATTGGAGGCAATGGAAATTTCACCGGTGTAGGGAGAGTAAAACTGAGGAAGGCAACACATAATTGACTACTCCCTCCGCCCCAAAATAATATTTTCAATATTTTTTTGCCGTTGTTATTAAGATATTTTAATCAATAATTTTAGTTTGATTTAATTATATTGATGAAAAATTGAATTTTGTTAATGATACACCGTCAACAATATTAGCAAATACAAGTTGTAGACTTTCATTAACATAAAGTACATTGATGGATGTGTTTTCGGCTATCCAAATGATATACTTTGAGACTTAATTAATGTTCAACCTTGGATATTTTAATGGTTTTTTGAAGTGTTAATGAGTACAGATTCTACAGAAAATAGAAGGAAAATTGCATGGATTATGGTTTTAAAGAATTCAAAAAGTAACGATCAACAGCGCAGCGGAAAATGAGAAAATAGTGAAAATAACAGAAGGACAAATAAATTTGACCCTGAGCAAGCAATATCATTGAATAGTACTCGTCGAGACCTTTCCAGTGATATATGACACGTCCAAATCGGAGTTCGTATGAAAAAAGTTATGATCTCCGAAATATTGACGAAAAGTTACAAGTCATCAAAGCACGAGAAGCAGCCGCACCACATGCACATGACCGATGCACCGAAATTCTAGAAACCAAGAGAGCTTCTTCCCACTTGGGGGAAGACGCACCCCCTATTGGGGGTGGCCGCACCCCTTATTGAGGTCCAATAATGGTAGGGAATACCAGATCGGAGAGTTGAAGGAATATTGTGTTGCGAATGCTATTCCCATGGTGAAAACTCCAAGTGGTACACCACAACATAACGGGGTTGTAAATAGGATGAGCAGAACATTGAATGAACGGGCCAGGGCTATGAGATTGAAGTGTGGACTCTCGAATATGTTTTGGACAGATGCAATTAACACATCGGCTTTCTTGATTAACAGTTGACCGTCAGTCCCGCTGGGGAATGGAATTCCAGAGGAAGCGTGGAGTGCTAAGCAGGTAAATTTGTCTTTTCTTCACATATTTGGTTGTGTTGCATATGTTCATGTTAATTCTACAGAGAGAACTAAATTTTATGCTAAAACTTTGAAGTGTACATTCATTGGGTATGGCGAGTATGATTTCGGGTACAGATTTTGGGATAAACAGAATCGGAAAGTTATTCGTAGTCGGGATGTCATATTTAATGAGAAGCTTTTATATAAAGACATGAAGAGTTTAAGTGCATCTGATGGGATTAGTTTGGAACCCAAAATTGTTGAGCTAGAGGATATTCATGGCTCGGGTAAGAGCAATGAGGTTCATGTTGATCAAGATCAGGGGGTCATTGAGGATGGACCAAATATTCCAGGACCGGTTCCGCTGCGAAGATCCACAAGATTGCGTAGGTCACCTGATAGGTATTCTACTTCAAATTTCTATTTGTTATTAACAGATAGTGGTGAGCCGAAAAGTTATGTCGAGGCTAGTGGTGAGCTTAGGAATAAGTGTAAAGTTGCCATGGGTGATGAGATGTACTCATTGATAGCCAATAATGTTTGGTAAAGCTTCTTGAGGGGAAACGGACATTGAATAACAAGTGGTTTACAAGATCAAGAAGGAGGCGAACGGCAACATTCGTTACAAGGCATGGTTGGTTGTAAAGGGCTTTAAACAAAAGTATAGGATTGACTACACAGAGGTCTTCACTTCGATTGTGAAGATGACTACTATCATAATGGTTATGAGTTTAGTAGCTGCAGAGAACTTGTTGTTAGAGCAGATGGATGTAAAGACGGCTTTTCTTCATGGGGATTTAGAAGAGGTAATTTACATGATACAGCCACAGGGTTACTTGTCTAAGGGAAATGAAGAGTTGGTTTGCAGATCGAAGAAGAGCTTGTATGGCCTGAAACAAGCTCCTCGACAGTGGTACAAGAAGTTCGATGGATTCATTCATGACATTCAGTTTGTTTGATGTGAGGCGGATCATTGTTGCTACTTCAAACGGTTTGACAATGGGTACATAATCTTGCTTTTATATGTGGACGACATATTAATAGCGGGCTCTAGTGATAGAGAGGAAAACAGATTGAAGGGACAGTTGTCAGAACGCTTTGAGATGAAGGATTTGGGAGAAGCCAATCATATTTTTGGTATGCGGATTGTCCAGGATAGGAAGGCAAGGAAGTTGTTTCTTTCGCAGGCTGAATATGTCAAGAAGTTCTTGGGGAGATTCGGCATGAAGGGAGCAAATCCATCGAGTACACCGATGGGTATCCACTACTATAAGATATCTAACAAGGACTCTCCTAGGGACAAGAAGGAGCATGCTCAGATGGAGAAGACTCCATATGATTCGGCAGAAAGGAGTCTAATGTATGCCACGGTATGTACAAGGCCAGATATTGCTCATGCGGTGGGAGTAGTTAGCCGGTTCATGGGTAATCCAAGGAAGCAACATTGGGAAGCAGTTAAATGGATTCTAAGGTACCTGAGGGGTACTACTGATATGGCCTTATTTTTCGCATGCAAGGGTTCCGAGTTAGCGGGTTATGTGGATGAGGATTTGGCATCAAGTGATTTTGATAGCAAGAAAAGTACTACGATTTATGTGTTTATATTGGGTGCTACATCGATTTCCTGGGCTTCTAAGTTGCAGAAGGTCGTGGCACAGTCGACTGTATATATTACTGTGACTATGGCAAGCATGGAGATGACATGGTTGCAGAGTTTCTTGAGTAAACTTGGAAGGGTCGGTGTGATAATGTGCTCTATAGTGACCATCAGAGTGCTATTCATCTTACGAATAATCCAGTGTTTCATTCTAGTTCGAAGCACATTGAGTTGAGGTTTCGTTACATCAGGTATCTCTTGGAGCGGAAGATCTTAAAGCTTGAGAAGATTCAAGGATCGGAGAACCCGGATGATATGTTGACGAAGGTTGTGAACATTGATAAGTTGAAGCTATGCATAGCTTCAACTGGACTTGGAAACTAGGAGAGGAGGCCGACACTGCCATGATCGAGGTAAGCAATGAGTCACCAGGAACGAGTTGATGGGAACGGATAGTAGGCTTGATACGGTTGATCTATAGGTGGGAGATTGTTAGGATAGAGTAAAACCGGGTTACTAGACTTAATAATAAAGATAGAACAATGTACGGGAGCCAAAAATAGGTTGCCACCGTAAGTGTACAAGGATTTTTTGGTGTATATTGGGTAGAAAGTATTGGACTGCGAAAATCATAGACATGGTTAAATTCATGGGCAGGCCATTAATGTGAGCACCCCAACCCGGGACCTATCTCGTATCCCGAGCTTGAGAAGCCCAAACTAAGAAATCTCATTTTCCATTTTCAAAAATCTGTTAATTTGCCTTTACAAGGAACCCAAATTCTAAATTTTCCCATAAACAAAATCAAATATAATATCTCCACTTGGAGGGATTTAAACAAATACCTTAAGAACCATACTTCATTAATTACATTGAAAACCCTAATTAACATTGTTTAACAAAAGAGTTTTCATCACAACTTATGAAAGAGTAATAATTAAACATGACTCCCTACAACCCACACATATACCTATCCTGACAAATCCCAAAAGCAACAGTCCACAATCGTCTCCCGGCCTCATTTGGTTCGGGTAACTGTCTCGGCATAATCTAAAGCGGTAGAAAGGGAAGGGGTGAGAATAAATCTCAATGAGCTATTATGAATGCGGCAAGATGCCAACCAAAGTGCAACACATAGCATGGTAGCACATAACACATTATGAAAGCGGTAAACACCTTACGTTACCTCATTTTACCTTTCCCGTCGAACAATAAGTCGTACAACGTGGGAGTAAAACTCCACTCTTTGGTGAATTGCCTCCGGCACATTCACCTCTTATAGGACTCATACTCAGAGATCCATATAAGAAAAGATACCTATATCGAGTATCCAACAACAATGTCGCTAACTGTAAAGCTTTAGGCTTAATACGAAGCATTCCCCTAATCACCAATCGCAACAGTGCAGTAAGGCTTCTTCATGCTCAATACAATCGTTAGCACACCCACTCGTGGCCACGAGGGGAACGGTCACGAATATAATGAACCTTCAATCACTTATAGAACAAATCAATAAATGATTGAATTCCATTATACCCCCGAATATCAACACGTTCAAGCACATAATAGATACTTGAAATAAATCCACAAAAAGGAATAATCATATATCAACATGGCAATATATACTCATGCAAATCAATACCATAGTGCAACAACCATTTAATACACTATGCATAGTATCATCAATAAATATGAATGATAACAAATAAAGCCCGCAAAATGGGATAACCATGCAACCACATAGTAAACATATCCACACATTGGGATAACATAACAACGTGTCAAATAATCCACACTTGGGATGCACATAACAACTTGCCCAATAATCCATACTTAGAATATTAAGGTAACCATATAATCAATAATTCCACAACTTGGAATAACAATGCCACAAGGTGATACATACCCATTACCAATTAGTTCAATAGTGAAACCTATGAAGCCTACACACCATTGCAACTATTCACCAAAGATAAGGAGTAAGTGAGGCTACTATATATCATAAACCATTCTTACATAGTCATTATACAACCTCGAATAACCTTAATAAAAGTTCAAGATCTATTTCCCAAGTTGGAACTATTTTGATGAAGTTACAAATCAAACCTATCAACCATTTTCGGGACAATATTTAAACTACTTCCACAATTCCATTTTGATCACTTAAGATGTCATTGTGTAGCCAAAGTATTCTACTTTAATCTAGGTTAAAGATATTTCATTTCGGTTCGAGTTTGATTAGGTTTGAATAGCTCTAAAGTTGATGTGAAAAACCGTGCCAGTGGCACGACTCGTGCCCCAGGGCACGACTCGTGCCCAAGTGACCCCTCTCTGATTCTGGCGTCCCCAACAGGGCACGACTTCCCTTTATCCAAGTCACGACTGAAAATTGAAGGTCACGACTCGTGTTCCAGCGCACGACTCGTGCTCATTTGCACCACTAGTGCTCATTTGCACCACTAGTGCAAAATTGCACCTCTAGTGCTCATTTGCACCACTAGTGCAAATTTGCACCACTAGTGCTCATTTGCACTACTAGTGCAACTTTGCACTAGTCGTGCCCAAATGCCGGTAATTGAGACATCGGTTGCAACATCAGCAACCCCAAATACAAGTGACCAAAAAACCAAGTTTCCTTTATTTGCAATGATCCAAAATCCTTACCAACATCAACCATTCTACCCTAACTATTTTATACCTCTTCCAAGCCAATCCAACACTAACTAACATCAATTTGGTACTCCAAATCTATACTAGTCATTCCAACCAAATAGAGGAACCTAACATTATACTACTTAGTTAGTTATCACATTTCACTATCACATTCCATGTTCATCATCCTTACTTCACATTAACCATTTTCTTACACTCTTATTTCTTTATCAACTATCATGAACAACACATTATATCTAGGTCATAAATTAATTCTTTCTCCAAGGAAGTGTTCCAACAACTCAAGCAACAATTTTAACAACAATATCCACATCAATTATTTCATGAACATTTAAATGAAAGGAAAGTCATAATAACTCACATAGCAATTATGAAGTGGATTAAGGATTCTCTTAGCTCAAAGTGCTCCTCTTGACTCCACGAATCCAAAAGTACACCCGGATCTTCAAATGGAGAAGGCTTGGATTTAATAGAATTTTTAGAAGGAATTTAATGAGAGAGTATTTCCATGGAGGATTTTTGGAGGAAGAGAGAAGAAGAAAAATGGTGAAGTATAATGGGAAGGATGGAGAAGTATGGGAGGGGTGAGGGCTTTTTGACTAAAGAGGGGGGACATGGTGAGGGATTTAAGGAGGGAAAATGGCCCCCATGCCATTTAACCTCCTTTTATCTCTTACTTCTTTTCTATTTATTTATTTTTCCCTACACAAATAACTACCCACATTTTATTTATTTTATCCATTTCTATTATTATACCCTTCCCAAGAATATTATTTATTTCCCAATCATTTCATTTTAATATTAAGAAATCAAAGATATAAATTAAACACATAATATTAAAAAAATAATATTAAAAGCACATTTTATGATACTAAAATAGGTGCCTAGGTTTAGGGTCGTTACATTCACTCCTCCTTAAAGAAAATTCGTCCCGAATTTTAAACTTGATTACCTTAATGATCCATAACAAAGGGTACTTTCCCAAACATTTCAATTTACCACTTTCAAATAGTTTCCTCAAAGTCATGATTCTTATGTACATTCTCAGCATCCAAACACTCTAGAATTTAATCCCGGAATTGCAATCCTAATACTCTCAACGCTTTTCCTTACATAATTTCAATTTGTCTAAGCATCCTTAATCGAAGAATTTCGTACGTACGAAGGATCATAAATAAATTTCTCATACCCATCTTTAGACAATACCCATTCAATGCTAAACTAAACTGCTATTATACTAAACTCCCTTAAGATTAATAGAACCTCTCCAGTTGAAAGGAAACCCAACACACCATCTATTCTTCAAGAGTTTGGATAGTTTTCTCATTTTGAAACTATCCTCTAATCCTATTAAATTCTGAATCACCGTTGAACTTCCTTTAAAGTCTCCACATTCTATGGGTCTATCCTGACTAATTGCAACAATGTCTCGCCTTAAGACTCAAAGGATACGCTTGACGACACATAAGCCTTTCGGCAAATCGCATTCAAAATCACAATAACTTTTCCGGATAATATAAAATGACGCAATTAAAATCTTTTAATAGTTCCAACCATCGCTTAGGCTTATAGATCTCTCCCCTTCGAATAACTAACTCTCCAAACTCATAGGGTCGGTCACAATTCCCAAAAAGGAAGCTTCAAAAAGATAAGATTCTTACTTAGCTAACGCAACGCAATTGTAGCCACCCTCAATTAGGGGATAAGAAATTTCTACTTTACCTAAGTTAACTTCCTCAAAGCATACGCTATCACTTTCACACTTCTCATAATATCACAACCAAATCTTCCTTTAATACGCACTTAAAATTCACAAAGTTCTCACATTCATTAGGTAAGGTAAGGATCAGATCTATAGTTAATCTTTTCTCCATTTCTACCAATATTATTCATTCTTATTACATCTTACACCATTGATATCCTTCCGAGTTATCTAATCCAACGATTTTATAATTCTCGAGAATTCCTTGAAAATTCCTTTGGTAGCACTTTGCCAACCTCAAAGATTACGGACACAATCCTCGTAAGATCCATGGTAACTTCCAAGCTTAAAACTATAGAACCCCAAATTTTGGAAACTTCTCGAGCCAACTCACACTAGCTAAACTTTGCATACAAGGACTTCTCACCAAGGGTTATTAACCCTATCCTCCAATGATTTTCATGATCCTCTCGGAACTTTAATTAACAAAGAGACCCTCAATTCTAATTACCATAAAGCCATCAAAATAAGGCTTAAGAATTCTGCTTATCATACTTAGAATCAACACATGCGATACCTTGATGGAAATACAATTACCATCTACTCACAACTAGCACGAAAAATTTCCGGAAAGACTTCTTATGCAAGTCTAACACCAACCAAATACCTTTTACACTTTTTAACCAACATTTTTCTGGCTTAAACGCATATATAACAAGAATACCATATAAAGGTTTATCTATATCAAATACCAATATAATCAAATTGGGTATAGAAAAGAAGACTCATTTCTTATGATAGTCTACCAATGCATAACAACTACGTAACCCTCCAGGTCAAGTATATCTCATATTTACAAATTGGTAATCATACCAAATCAACTGGCAATATATGCTCAGCCATAACCACATCACCACCGTGGCAAACCAAAGGAGATTCGAGGTATTCTCTCAAAGCAGAATCCTCTAACAAATAAACAAATTCTCAACAATGTATGTCACATATAAGCAAAATGTGATGCCAAACATAAATGATATGCAACAGGATCTATAAAATATGACCCCTACTTCTGAGACAGGGAATATACCTCTAGTGACCTCTGAGGGATCTACCTCTCTTGGACCCGAAACACATACTCGACCACCGACCTTCTCTTTCGGTTCCCCTTCGCTATCCCTTTTGGTACCACCTCTTTGTTGTACACCCGGCTGACCGCTGCTTAAAGCTCGTTCCCGCTGCCACCTTGGGCAATTCTTCCTAAAGTGTCCTATCTCTCCACACTTGATACACTTGCCTTGCTTTCTCCAACACTGATCTTCGGTATGTCCAATCCTCTTGCAAAATTTACAATTCATCCCATACTGTTTGGATTTTGGCCTAGATGAAGAAGCTACAACAAACTCTCCTCTCACACTTCCTGAAGTTAAAGTCCTTGGCTGTCCTCTAATGAGTTTGGATCCTTGTCCTATATACTTTGGCTTGTTTCCAATCCCATCTTCCGACTTTCCACTATTTTCCTCAATGTCCTTTTCGACCTTATATGCTCTATCTATGACTGTCTGATAATCGGTGAAACTATCAATCCATAATTTCTTCCTAAACTCACTCCTCAAACCTGTTACAAACTTCTGAACCCTTTTCACTTCATGCGATACCAAATGAGGGCAACACCTAGTTAATTCCTCAAACCGGGCTGAATACTGATTCACCGTCATGTTCCCTTGTTTTAGTCCTAAGAATTCAATCTCCTTCCTATCCCTTGTAACCATGGTAATGAAATAATCCTCGAACTGATGAGTGAAATTATCCCAAGTCTGGGGCGTATGATCCCGCTCCCAACTTCTCTTCAAATTCTGCCGCCACTGATCAGCTGGACCTTCAAGTTTGAAAACGGCATACCTAACTTTCTCTTTGTTGGGACTTTCTATAACCTCGAAAATCCTATTCATTTACGCTAACCATTTTTACGCCTTTAACGGATTTGGATCTCCGTTAAAGCTCGGTGGGTTCATCTTCACAAATCTTTCTAATCCATCACTTTGGTATCCCTCAGGTTGATTCGGAACCGATCCTCTAGTCTCCATATTGTGTACAAACATCCTGAACAATTTCATCATCTCTTCATTCTGATTTCCACCTATACCCATATCTCCTTCATTTCCTAGAACCTTTCGCTGATCATCATTGCTTTCGGCCATTAGAACGAACTCCTGCATTAAACACTCGGCGTTAATTACCACACACTCCCCCTTAGTTTAGACATCTACCCTTGAACTCTAAACTAAGCTCTGATACCAACTGTGAGCACCCCAACCCGGGACCTATCTCGTATCCCGAGCTTGAGAAGCCCAAACTAAGAAATCTCATTTTCCATTTTCAAAAATCTGTTAATTTGCCTTTACAAGGAACCCAAATTCTAAATTTTCCCATAAACAAAATCAAATATAATATCTCCACTTGGAGGGATTTAAACAAATACCTTAAGAACCATACTTCATTAATTACATTGAAAACCCTAATTAACATTGTTTAACAAAAGAGTTTTCATCACAACTTATGAAAGAGTAATAATTAAACATGACTCCCTACAACCCACACATATACCTATCCTGACAAATCCCAAAAGCAACAGTCCACAATCGTCTCCCCGGCCTCACTGGTTCAGGTCACCTGTCTCAGCATAATCTAAAGCAGTAAAAGGGAAGGGGTGAGAATAAATCTCAATGAGCTATTATGAATGCAGCAAGATGCCAACCAAAGTGCAACACATAGCATGGTAGCACATAACACATTATGAAAGCGGTAAACACCTTACGTTACCTCATTTTACCTTTCCCGTCTGAACAATAAGTCGTACAACGTGGGAGTAAAACTCCACTCTTTGGTGAATTGCCTCCAGCACATTCACCTCTTATAGGACTCATACTCCAGAGATCCATATAAGAAAAGATACCTATATCAGAGTATCCAACAACAATGTCGCTAACTGTAAAGCTTTAGGCTTAATACAGAAGCATTCCCCCTAATCACCAATCGCAACAGGTCTGTAAGGCTTCTTCATGCTCAATACAGTCGTTAGCACACCCACTCTGTGGCCACAGAGGGGAACGGTCACAGATATAATGAACCTTCAATCACTTATAGAACAAATCAATAAATGATTGAATTCCATTATACCCCCGAATATCAACACGTTCAAGCACATAATAGATACTTGAAATAAATCCACAAAAAGGAATAATCATATATCAACATGGCAATATATACTCATGCAAATCAATACCATAGTGCAACAACCATTTAATACACTATGCATAGTATCATCAATAAATATGAATGATAACAAATAAAGCCACAAATGGGATAACCATGCAACCACATAGTAAACATATCCACACATTGGGATAACATAACAACGTGTCAAATAATCCACACTTGGGATGCACATAACAACTTGCCCAATAATCCATACTTAGAATATTAAGGTAACCATATAATCAATAATTCCACAACTTGGAATAACAATGCCACAAGGTGATACATACCCATTACCAATTAGTTCAATAGTGAAACCTATGGCTTCTACACCATTGCAACTATTCACCAAAGATAAGGAGTAAGTGAGGCTACTATATATCATAAACCATTCTTACATAGTCATTATACAACCTCGAATAACCTTAATAAAAGTTCAAGATCTATTTCCCAAGTTGGAACTATTTTGATGAAGTTACAAATCAAACCTATCAACCATTTTCGGGACAATATTTAAACTACTTCCACAATTCCATTTTGATCACTTAAGATGTCATTGTGTAGCCAAAGTATTCTACTTTAATCTAGGTTAAAGATATTTCATTTCGGTTCGATTTTGATTAGGTTTGAATAGCTCTAAAGTTGATGTGAAAAACCAGGTCAGGGCACGACTCGTGCCCCAGGGAACGACTCGTGCCCAAGTGACCCCTCTCTGATTCTGGCGTCCCCCAACAGGGCACGACTTCCCTTTATCCAAGTCACGACTGAAAATTGAAGGTCACGACTCGTGTTCCAGCGCACGACTCGTGCTCATTTGCACCACTAGTGCTCATTTGCACCACTAGTGCAAAATTGCACCACTAGTGCTCATTTGCACCACTAGTGCAAATTTGCACCACTAGTGCTCATTTGCACCACTAGTGCAAATTTGCACTAGTCGTGCCAAATGCCAGAATTGAGACATCAGTTGCAACATCAGCAACCCCAAATCCAAGTGACCAAAAACCAAGTTTCCTTTATTTGCAGCTGATCCAAAATCCTTACCAACATCAACCATTCTACCCCTAACTATTTTATACCTCTTCCAAGCCAATCCAACACTAACTAACATCAATTTGGTACTCCAAATCTATACTAGTCATTCCAACCAAATAGAGGAACCTAACATTATACTACTTAGTTAGTTATCACATTTCACTATCACATTCCATGTTCATCATCCTTACTTCACATTAACCATTTTCTTACACTATTATTTCTTTATCAACTATCATGAACAACACATTATATCTAGGTCATAAATTAATTCTTTCTCCAAGGAAGTGTTCCAACAACTCAAGCAACAATTTTAACAACAATATCCACATCAATTATTTCATGAACATTTAAATGAAAGGAAAGTCATAATAACTCACATAGCAATTATGAAGTGGATTAAGGATTCTCTTAGCTCAAAGTGCTCCTCTTGACTCCACGAATCCAAAAGTACACCCGGATCTTCAAATGGAGAAGGCTTGGATTTAATAGAATTTTTAGAAGGAATTTAATGAGAGAGTATTTCCATGGAGGATTTTTGGAGGAAGAGAGAAGAAGAAAAATGGTGAAGTATAATGGGAAGGATGGAGAAGTATGGGAGGGGTGAGGGCTTTTTGACTAAAGAGGGGGAACATGGTGAGGGATTTAAGGAGGGGAAAATGGCCCCCCATGCCATTTAACCTCCTTTTATCTCTTACTTCTTTTCTATTTATTTATTTTTCCCTACACAAATAACTACCCACATTTTATTTATTTTATCCATTTCTATTATTATACCCTTCCCAAGAATATTATTTATTTCCCAATCATTTCATTTTAATATTAAGAAATCAAAGATATAAATTAAACACATAGTATTAAAAAAAATAATATTAAAAGCACATTTTATGATACTAAAATAGGTGCCTAGGTTTAGGGTCGTTACAATTAAGCTAGCAGAATCATGGTCATAGTTTAAACCATGTGCAGACCATGAAACTGGTTGTTCTAATTTCGGGAAAAAATCTTGTGACGAGACGAATTGATTAAATTTGAGATTTTCTTATTCTCTAGGGTTTAGGACTGTTACTAGGCAAGTATATAAGCAATGTTTCGCCCACAAACTTGTAGTATCTCATATTTGACATATTTATAGTGCAAGATCCTGGCTTGACAGTGCCATCAGACGTAGCCAATTAATTGGTAAATTGGATAAACAATTCTCTTGTGTTATTTACTGCTTTGAATGTGTGTTCTTATGTATGTTGTGCGTGGGTGCTCTGTATAATTTTGGATTGCTTAACTAGAATTGAGATCAATTCCCCAATAATACCTTCATAGTAACGGTAAAAAAAGTGAGAAGATTATTTTGTGGGAGTGTGATGTACCCGATTTTTCTTTGTGAAAATCAAAACGGAGTCGCCACGCCATTTTTATTTTAAGGGCCAAAACTTTGAAAAAAGCCCGAGATCAGAGATTTAGGTTCGGAGGTCACGTTACGTGCCGGGAAGGACGTTAGTGTGCACCCGGAACGCCTCGTAAAAACGAGTCTTCCAAACATTCAAAATCCTTTGTTGTGTGTGTGTGTGTGTGTATGTGTTTTGGCCAAAATAAGTTGAAACTGAGGTAAGTAAAAATTGGGAACTCTTTTTAAGGCTTTAAACTGATCCCATGATTTTTTGGATGATTTTTGGGTTGAGATTTGGAACTCAAAAGATTTTTGGAAGTTGAAAACCATTTCTGCCAGAATGAAAAAGGCAGTTGACCCTTGACTTTGAAATGGACTTTAGGGCTTGAAAACTCCAGAATCTGGGAAAAGTCCGGGAATGAAAAATGTTCAAAACACCTTAAAAAAGGTTTCTGTAAAAGAACTTTTCATTTTGGAGATGATTTGAGGGATCAAAACCTTCTGGAAATCTCAGATCTGAAATCTGGATTTCCAGAGACTGATGAACTGACCTTTAAAAGAAAATTTGAAAAATGGAGTTTTACTCACGCAAAAAATAAAGTGAAAATATGTCTGGAAAGCTCTGGATGTTGGCTACAAAAAGTATTTTGTAGTCAACACCCAATTCCAAGTTTATCTATGTCCAAAAAATTAGACCATGGACTGAGGTCTGAGAAAATTGCTACTGGACAGCAACTTCTCAAGAGAGAAAATATGATTTAAAAGGGGGTTTTGCATCCATGCTTGTCCCCATTTCCCTAGGTTTTGATTAGTGATCACTTGACATTTTAGTGGTGAATCAACTATATCAAACCATCCTTGGGGTACATTAGGACTAAGCACTTCATTTGCTTGGGAAGGGGAATTTTATCCTTTGAAAATGAGATTTGATGTATGAAAATGATTTTTAGGGTTTAGAAAATGTGTTTTCTTTGCAAGAAAGTAAGAACACTTTGAAAATAATGTAGATCCTTGTAGAAGATCATCCATGGAGATGAACTTCCATGGTGATCTTCTTGGATCTAAAGCAAGAAGATGAATAAACTACATTTTGTAGCTTGAAAATGCATGCATGGATGAATTTTAGGGTAAGGAGAGGGAGGTTATACCTTTCTTCCTTGTGTTTTGTGTTTGAAGGCTTGAATGTGAGAGTGTTTAAGGCTTGAATATGAGAGTGTTTAAGGGTGTTTAGGGTTGATGATTTGAGTTGGTTAAAGAGAAAACAAGTAGATAACAATGAAGTCCTCTATGTTTTCTCTCTAATCCTCCTCCTAAAGGGTGATTTGAGCTTGGATTGGTGTATGTATGAGAGTATGTATGAGAGTGATTTGAAGTGTTTGTGAGTGAGTGAGATTTGGGAAAGATTGAGAGAAAATGGTGGCAATCTAAGGATTCCCACCGTTTTCTCTCTATATTCGCCGAGTTTCGTTCTTTGTGAGTGATTTGTGTTGTGTAAACCGAGAGAGGAGGGTTCAATTTATAGCCCTCTGAAATTGACAAACATGTCCGCGGATATGATTGACGGCGTGCCTTTGTTCATTAATTACGGCTTCGAGGCTTTGGACGGGAAGAATAAAATTCAAAAATCCAGCAGTTTATGTTTTTCAACTTGCCCAATTCGGATTTTTCTTATTTCTTTTGCTTTTTGAGATTCTTTTCTTGGTTTAACTTTAAATGGCAATGCCCATTTTACCCTTACTTTGTTAGAAAAGTTAGGAATGTTAGGAATGTTAGTAATGTTATAACTTTCGTTAATTTTCTAACGAAAATGCTAACAAGCTCAAATTGGAGCACTTACAGTAGCCCCTCGGCGACGGCACTTTCGAAGGAAGCGGGGTCGTCGATAAGAGTAAGGCTCCATATTTTGGCAGGATGATCAAGTGATCGAGTGGCTGAACCTATTTAATAGGCTACCTACGTATCCCGAGTGGGAATCAAGCCGTAGTAGTTCGGGTCTTTCGACTATCTTTAGTTGTCAACCCCTGGAGTGACTTTGTTTAGGATGTCAACCTGACGAGCGAGTTCTACGGTCGATTCTTTGAAAGAAACTTCTGTGGGGATAAGAAATGACCCTCTTTGGTCGATGGCTAGGGTTGTATATCCGCTCTGCTTTGGGGATAGGAATGACCATTTTGGTCGATGGCTAGGGTTGTATATCCGCTCTGCTGGGATAGGAATGACCATTTTGGTGCGGTGGTGAACCTAATGATAGGCTACCTACGTATCCTTAAGAGGAATCAAGCCAGTCGTAGTTCGGGTCTTTCGACTATCTTTAGTCTTCGACCCTACTGCTTTAGGAAGGTCGCCCTAAGATTTGACTATTTTTGGGAAGTCACCCTATTGTCTGACTGTTTTGGGGAAGTCACCCTATGGTCTGACTATTTTTGGGAAGTCGCCCTATGGTCTGATTATTTTTGGGAAGTCACCCTATGATCTGACTATTTTTGGGAAGTCGCCCTATGATCTGACTGTTTTGGGGAAGTCACCCTAAGGTTTTGACTGTTTTGGGGAAGTCGCCCTAAGGTTTTGACTGTTTTCGGGAAGTCACCCTAAGGTTTTGACTGTTTTGGGGAAGTCACCCTATAATCTGACTGTTTTTGGGAAGTCACCCTAAGATTTGACTATTTTTGGGAAGTCACCCTATGATCTGACTATTTTTGGGAGGTCACCCTAAGGTTTTGACTGTTTTGGGGAAGTCACCCTATGATCTGACTGTTTTGGGGAAGTCGCCCTAGGGGATGATTGCGATTTATCGCTTTCCTCGTGTTGTGTGTGATAGCGTTTTAGGTGCCTCAAACCTTAATGATGGCGTCTTAGGTGCCTTGAACCTTGATGATGGCGTCTTAGGTGCCTCGAACCTCGATGATGGCGTCTTAGGTGCCTCGAACCTCGATGATGGCGTTTTAGGTGCCTCGAACCTTGATGATGGCGTCTTAGGTGCCTCGAACCTCGATGATGGCGTTTTAGGTGCCTCGAACCTTGATGATGACGTCTTAGGTGCCTCGAACCTTAATGATGGCGTCTCAGGTGCCTCGAACCTTGATGATGGCATCTCAGGTGCCTTGAACCTTGATGATGGCGCCTTAGGTGCCTCGAACCTTGATGATGGCGTCTTAGGTGCCTCGAACCTCGATGATGGCGTTTTAGGATAGATGGTCCTCTAGTGGACTTCATTTGAAGGGATCGGTTTTACGTCTGCTGCCGAAGGAAAGGATGGCCGTCTTTGGTCGAGTGGTGGACCTAATGATAGGCTACCTACGTATCCTTAAGAGGGAATCAAGCCGGTCGTAGTTCGAAAATAGCTGGGTATGGTCTTTGATGGTTTGACAGTATTTGAGGTTTGACTATTTTTTTTGGGAAGTCGCCACAAGATTTGATGATAATGTTCTTTTAGAAAGTAGTTGATTAAGATATGCTTTCATACAGTGATGTGCTTACACTGGTAGCCGAGGCTACGACTGATGTTGATGAAGAGTTGTTAGGTTGCCGTTCGTGGGACGGTTTACTGCGACGATTTGCTTTGTCTTTGGAGGCATTTTGACCTGAAGGAGGAGTTTGGTTGAGTGCATCTTCTTGGTGATCGTCAAACTTGTAGAGGTTTTTGAGCTTGTCTTCACATCGGGACTTCTTGCTTTTGAGAACTTGGTGTCTCTAATCGCATTGTATTTGAGAACTTGGCGTCCCTGACCGATTTGTATTTGAGAACTTGGCGTCCCTGACCGATTTGTATTGGAGAACTTGGCGTCTCTGACCGTACTGTATTTGAGACCTTGGTATCTTTGACCGATTTGCATTTTGAGAACTTCGCGTCTCCGACCGTACTGTATTGGAGAGCTTGGCGTCCCTGATCGATTTGTATTGGAGAGCTTGGCGTCCTTGACCGATTTGTATTGGAGAGCTTGGCGTCTCTGACCGATTTGTATTGGAGAACTTGGCGTCCTTGACCTGATTGTATTGTATTGGAGAACTTGGCGTCTCTGACCGAATTGTATTGGAGAACTTGGCGTCTCTGACCGAATTGTATTGTATTGGAGAACTTGGCGTCTCTGACCGAATTGTATTGAAGAACTTGGCGTCTCTGACCGAATTGTATTGGAGAGCTTGGCGTCCCTGACCGAATTGTATACACTGGAGGCGGTCTTCATATGTTTGTGGATGTTGGGGACTGTTTTCATCCATTTGAGGTCGTCTTTGGTGAAGATCATCCTTGCCGAAAAGGGGGATTACGTTTGAATTCCTGCATTTGTTAGTGAAGAGGAAGATGCATATATGGCATTCATGATGGCGGATGCATGCATAGAACCAAAAATGATTATGAGATGATGCGTTTATTTGCTTTCGAAGATGCACTTGGCCTAAGCTTTTGGCAGGGAAATTACGATTTATGATTTTCAATCACTTAGGATTTTTCCTATTGATTCAAGTTTCGTGCATGCTACATGAGCCCGGGGGAGATTTTTATGGTGATGAGAGGGGATGTATGTGTTGTTGACTGTTTGGGACAAGCTTTGAGCTGGTGGGGTGATATCCTTTAGTCGCGGATTGAATTGCATGTTATTGATGAGGTCAATTTTGATCTTGGGATGAAGTTGGATTTGAACTCCGGGTCTCGATTGAAATTTCTTTTCAGTCTCGGACATTTGAAGTTGACGCTGACAGGCTCTAGAATCAAAGCATGTTGACATGAATGAACCCTCTTTTGCTTGGGTTAGTTGTGATTTGACGAAATGCTGATATGAGGAGATTCCCAATTCTCAACTTTTGATGATGCAGGGAGTTGCCATATGCCAAGTTCTAAAGCTGAAACTCCAAGACAGGTTGTTGAGGTGACCGGACCTGTCTTACGAAGATAGGTGTGACTTGATAAAGCCCCATTCCATGGAAAAGACATGGCGAAAACCACGGAATCTTTCTCTGAATGATTTGATGAAGCCCCTGAGTTTGACAAAGCGTCACTACAGAGGTCCGAGTTAAAGGTTTGGTGACATGCGATGAAGTACCGAGCCAATCGATCGACGTGAGAGCCTTCAAGGTGAAGTTGTCATGAAGGGAGAAACCCATCTTTGATACCGACTATGAAACTAGAATCCTCTCTTCGAAGAGTGTCTTCCATATAGGAGCTGTTAGCCATAGTGGCACTTGGCTTGTTCTGGCTTCAATCATATTCACCCTACTTTTTTAGGGAATGGATTGTTGTGTATTGGGTCCTTGGGGTCCCCTTTTCGATCGGTTCTCACACTTTGCCCTTTTCGGGAGTCGTGTTGGAGGTGGAAGAAACCCGGTATCCGTAGCGGGTGCGACAACTCGCCTTATTGTAAGCCCTCTCAAATTTAGCCCGAAATTGATCATTGCCCGTAGATCCGGATAGGGAAATTGCTAAGTGAGGCCCTCGAGATGTGGTTTCGGGCATGACGAAAGATGTCTAGTTGTTCCTCTTCAGAAGGAGGAGTTGCCATCTTGCGTGTAAAAGTCCCTGATGTTTTCGTCGGGGACTGCATTGTTGTCTGCGAGTCAAATCTATTTGCTTCCCACTCCAAGTTAGCTAGTAATCTGGTCCCATGTAGCCACGGCCTCGGATTTTAAGCGGAAGAACCATTTTAGAGCACCGGACTTCAAAGAGAGAGGCGAAATAGTCGGCCCAGCTGGCGATTGGCGCCCACTTTTGACCTTCATTGCCAAGGTATACATGTCCAGATGGGTTTTCGGGCATGCAGTGCCATCAAAGGGATCCAAATTAGGCATCACAAATTTGTGGGGAACAAAGGAGTCCGGGTTCGTTGGCGGAAAGCGGACTTCTTAGCGATCAATTCAACAATCTGTGCTTTCATTTCCTTGTGTCGTTCCACGAATCCCAGCCAAATGAGGGTCTTGTGGTGGAACCATGGCATTCAAACCAAAGCTGATCGAGCTAGAGAGAGGAGCTACCACGGCGGCATACGGGTGGAGGAACGGCCGATCTGGGGACATAGGTGAAATCCCGTCCTTGGCCCGAATCACCCGGGAGCTTGAGTAGGACCACAGGCGAAAGGGATAGAACCTTGCGGCTTGTTGTTGATTTTCAACCGGCAAAGAGGGCGAAGGCGATCTTGATGTAGCTGGGTAACTCAGATTTCCGGAGTGAGGCCCATAAGTAGGCTTAAGTGCGAGGCTGCTTTGTCCACGATTGTTGAATTGCATAGCTGAAGGTGCATGACCAGGGAGTGCTGCGGTCCTGGTGATTTTGATGAAACTGGGATGGAGGCTTGGTAACCCTTCGAAGCTGAGTGAGGAATGGATTTGTGAAAGGCTGTGTGAGGAGCGGGCGAGCTAGCGTCATTCGAGGAAGGGCTTCTGACTGTTGCCCCAGACCCGCTGTGGAAGCATTCCAAAGCTGTTGTTGCGGAGGCCCTGATAGATTGGTTCCAAGGCGAGGTGGGATTCCAATTTGCTTTGGTATTCCGAGGTAACCCCAACCATGAGAAGACATTCCGCATCGATTTTGCCCCCGCCGAGGAGCCGTGAACCGATCGGTCACGTTAGGCTGCATGGGTCCAGATGAGTCTGTATTTGGGGTTTCCTGTCCCGTTGAGACGGTCATGAAGGGATCTTATGAGGCTTGTGCGGTGCCGGGATTGGATATCTTGAAGCCCGGGTTCTTTGTCGAGGCATTTCAAAGCGATGTAACTGAGAAGCTCTGGACCGATCTGTACCGAACTGAGGCATACCAAACCGCTAACTTTGTGACATACCGAGCCGACTCCCGACGCTTTGAGGCATACCATACTGGCCCAAATCGGATCAAGTCAATTTGTTTCTCCAAACGACCGTCCTGCATCGAACTGTGAATGTATATCAAACCGAGGCTGAAAGGATGGCTGATTCGCGAGTTGAGAAGAGTGTGAGGAAAGTGGTGGTAGTCTGTCTGACCAAGATAGGGATGGGGATCCTTTTCCTCTTCTACCGTGAAAGTTCCATCGGGGTTGAGGGCAATCGTCAAACCAAAATTCCTGACATCTTCCAAGGACGAACATCGAAACCTCATTCTGATTGGCACAAGGAGTTTTATGGACTCGGGTTCCAATATTAGTCATAGGAATATGATGAATTTCTGGTCTTGGTTAAAATTCCGTCCTCGTCCTTGGACATCAAAGAACTGCACTTGACTAGCCCATGACCAACATGGCGATCAAATCTCATCTTGCTTGGTGGAGCCTTGGTCTGAAGAGATGTATTTGCGAAGTCTTGATTCGGAAGAAGTGACTTGGCAAAGCCTCGGTCTCATGACTGTGAATCTGACACAATTAGAGAGGCTTCAACCTGGTAGGCACTGCAGACTGATACTGAACAGAGACCCAACCCATCTTGTAGCAAAGTGAAGAACCAACGTTCTTGAATTATCATGTAGCAAAAGAGGCAACCCATCCTTCTATATTTACTTTATTATTTTCTTTATTCAATTAGTCAACCGAAAGAAAAGACAATTTAGAAATGTATACCTGCAGGGGCGTATTTTCGAAAAGTGGGGACGAATCCCCGATTTGTATTATTTGATGGCCTCATTTGACGAAGGCACAAAAGAACTCGCTTTGGGTTTGATTCTTTTGAGAGAGCATAAGTTGAGAAAGGTTTGTAAAAGTGTATGGAAGCCCCTGCTGACAGAAAATTAGTGTTTAGCTCTATTTTTCCTATAATGTAGAAAAAGAAGACTTGTCGAGACATCTGAAAACATGTTTTATTCAAAATGATCACAAGATTGCTTAAAACCCTTTATTAATGTTCGGGTTATTCAACCCCTAATCTCGATATGAACAAACATTTTGATTAATCATGAGGAGAAAGTCAACTGATACCAAGAGTCGAAGTTGGCGAATGGTGAAGAGGGATCGTGTATAGGAGAGGCTATTGGTGAGGCCGGATTTTCTGGGATTTGAATGTGTTTATGACCGGACCATTTCTGGTTGCCTACGTTCCCCTCAGTATAAGGAGCTCAGGTCGCCGTAGTTCGGGTCTGAACTGTGTTTGGCTTTAGAAAAGGGGTATGAACATTTGTGGTACTTTTGGTGAAAAGGCTCGGATAGGAAGTTTGGATGATAAGGTGCGGGCTTTGAGGTGATTCCTTGACAAGTCATTTTGAGCGATTCCGTTGCTTCTTGATCGTCGTCCTTCATCGGGGGAGAAAAGATTTTGGATGCAGCTTAAGGGCTTATGATATGTTTTTGCCGTTGCTTTAACTGCTCCCTTGTTGTCGACAACTTCCGTTCTTCGGGCTTTAATTTTGCCCATATGTCAAACCTTCTGATCGGCGGTGCTAGGTCCTTGGCCTCATTTTTTTTTGAAGCTTTTGTTTTTTTTTTTTGAAGCTTTTTTTTTTTAAGCTTTTATTTTTTTTTTGAAGCTTTTGTTTTTTTTTTTGAAGCTTTTGTTTTTTTTTTTTTGAAGCTTTTGTTTTTTTTTTGAAGCTTTTGTTTTTTTTTTTGAAGCTTTTGTTTTTTTTTTTTTGAAGCTTTTTTTTTTTTTTGAGCACTTGAGGACGAAGGCAAGCTTCTACTTGAACTTTCTTGATGCATGGGGGCGGAGGCAAGCCCTCGTTTTTTCGATATGGGGTCGCTCTCCCGATGCTGAGTGACCTTTTGTTGTCCCTTGATGTTGCCGCCTTCGTTGACTTGATCAAGGTGATGATGGGGATATGTTTTGGAAAGTGTATGGCTTGATGGAGGCCTTTGTGAGGTGAGGAAAGTGTATAGGGAGGGCATTAGTTGACTTTCTCGCACCAATTAATTAAAATCTTAATCATTTCCAGAGATTATTTGTTTGAGCGATGCGAGTGATCATTTAAAATAAAACCATTTCATTAAATGTAATGTAGGTGTGCAAATAATGTCTCAAGTCTAGCGAGAAAAGAAAAAGACTCTTTTATAGAAAACTTAAGATTAACTACAATGTCCAAGGAGGACTTGATTGAACGAAGAAAGTACTAGAACCTACGAAGGTTGACTAAAAGACTGTTTTAATATTAAAGGATGGGTAGCCCCTAGTCTAGCTACTCTTTGTTGTTGGACTGCCAAGACGCTTGAGCTTTCCATCTTTCTGTTAACTTCTGATTCCATTACCGCACCGAGGCAGTGTGATCAGTTACGTGCCCATGATACTGGTGGGAGTGGAGGAGTTTGAGGCCATGGAGCAGCTGGGGCGAGCACAAGTTGTCCAAAGAAACGGGTCGGAAAAGTCACGGGGATGAACTTTGTCGACTGAGCATATTGATGGAAGGAAGTGAACCTGAGAGGACCTTGAGGGGTATTGGGCTCTGTTTGGGAGGATTCAGCGATGCGCTGGTTGTTTTGAGTGAAAGGGGTGATACTAGCTGATTGTGTCTTCTGGCCTTTCTCAAGCTTGGAACTGGCATTAGACAAGTGTGCTCTGGGGCAGGTTGTCCTATCGGATTCTCTCACTTCGGGCACTTGAATTTTGTGCGACAGAATCATTTTTTTGCCCGATTCGACATCTTGGGTCAAAGGAGTGCTAGTACTTATCATAAGATCAAGCTTCTCCCGCATTTGTTTCACTTGCTCTATCAATATTGCCACATGGGGATCAACGGGAACATTCGAGTTACCGGAACTCGCAACAAGACTCTTATCAGCCAGAGGGAAACACAGCCGCAGATCGGTGAAACCGACGGTGAATTCACTAAGTCCGGTAGACGACAACGGAAAACTTGTGGCATCCGGATTTTCTTTTAGCAACTCATGATCGCATTCAAAGTGGGTGTAGAGGCTTCAGAACATAGCCACATAGCTCAAACTGATTATGTGAAGCCGGAGCATAAACCGGTGTATTGCTGAAATTGAGGAACAGGTGTGATGGAGCCCAACTCGTTCCGAGGAGCCGAGGGCGATGGAGCCCTAATGGCCCGAGGTGCCGGAAAGGGTGAAGAGGAATTGTCCTCGCAAGGGATCATATGTGGATGGAGGGACGTGTTGGCCGTGGGATGGAGAGTTATAGGATGAAGGGACCGAAATCACTGTTTCGAAGTCTCATCTTCGACCATGACCAGGGAACCATTCGCCTCAACTGCTACCCGAACTCCATGGCGGCGAGAGCATCGATGAGCGTGGTCACCGTTCTTCATGAATCTTATGGGCGTTTTCCAAAGCCAGGACTAACTCTTCCTTCCTAATCATCGGATTTCTTGTATCCTTACCGCTTTCTCGCCAAATCTCGCCATCAGATCATTATCATCCCATTTAACCTTGGCGTCAGCCGTGAACTTATCGGAGGGCGAGAGTTCAAAGCATTTCACCAAATCCACTTTGCCATGGCCACATGCTTGTTGCATCAAACCATCCATTCTCGACATTTGTTGCGACTAAATCATCTCGGCTTGTCAGTAGTCTGTTGAATTCACAGAGTTTGAATCATAAAATTCAATCATGTTTACATTCGCGTTGTTTGGGAAATGATCATTGGCGGGATTGAGATCACCGAGGCGCTCGAGTTTGCCCTTCTTAATTAATCCCCGAATCGCCTTTCTCAAAGCCGTACAGCTTGTCGGTCGTATGACCGTGGTACTGGTGGAAAGCACAATGCTTAGTGGTGTCAAAAGGGATTTTGGGATCCTTGGGCTGATAGTTTCTCATGGGTTCGAGGAGACCCTTCTCTAGCAAGCTATTTAAAACTTTGCTTAAGGGAACACCCAAATCCTCGGGATTCGAGATGTGGTCATTGACTTGGTCACCATTCCGAACAGGTTTGCCGGTTTTGGTCCATCGGGCGCTCAAGCTTGCCCGTTTCGATTAACCTTTGAACCGCTCTCTTCAAGACTATGCAGTTGTCGGTCGTGTGGCCATAATGATCATGGAAGGAGCAGTGCTTACTCATGTCGAGAGGTGCATTTGAGCTCCTTGGATGGTAGTCCTTGAGAGGCTCCAAAAGGCCTACCCTTACTAAGCCCTTGAAAATTAAGCCCATGGGCATCCCAAGATCATCAAAACGTTCTCGTTGCCTTAAAGGACCACCATTTCTTGGTTGCTTTTGGGGGCCGTCAATTGTACACAATGCCTTCTTTCCTTTACCGGATGTCGGAGCCGTGTTGGAAGAGTAAGGTTTATAGCAGCGAGACATGTTCAGACTCGTAGTCTTTTCCCGTGCACGAACCCTTTTGATGTAATCATCAATGTAATCGTCGAGATTCGACCTTTTGTAAACTTCATTCGTGTCAGATACACAAGATTGATATGGTGAGATGGCCCGAGTTGAGCAATCGTCGATACTCTCGTTGCTAGGCTTTTCTTGTACCTTCTTAATTGGTTCTACCAATAATCCATTGGACGAGTCAATAAGAACATTAGGATTGCATGACCCCGCCACAAGATTGGCATTAGCAAACGAAATCACAAGAGGGAAGTACTCGGTGGGAGGAATGACAGCCCGAGCATTAAAAGCGTGACCGTAATCTTCCTCATAAGGCCTGGCAAGCCTGCCGAAGATGAAGATATATGGCTCGTAATGGGTGGATACCGAGGAGCAGCTGAGTGCGGATCCGTAAGGCCGCCGAAACATGAGGTTTGAGGCATCGTAACAGGAGGGATTGAATGTGTCTTGACCGCACCGAGGAACATGACCGCAAGGGAAATGTGTATACTGCACTTGATGAGCAGGAGCAGCTTGCGTAACGGTAGGGTGGAGAATTTGATGAGGAGCATTTGACCTTGTCGGACTTCCCAACTGAGGGGCGGGGTAGAGCCTCGATGAAGTGGTGATAAAATCCTGGTGGCCCACGTGATCTTGTAGTATCATAGGGGCCAGTGTGCTTTGAGAATTGGAGGAAGCAAGCCGGCCCTCTCGAACCATGGAGCCCCGAGAAACGAACTGTCCCATTTCGAGATGGTGACCCGAGCGACCGATGGGTGAAGTAGTAAACCGACCCCTTCCAAGCCGATGACCCGAACCAGGATCGATGTTGTGAAGTACTAAACCGACCCCTTCCAAGCCGATTGAAACCCAAAGGTGAAAACTGGGAGGTGCCGGGGAAGTTGACCAAGATCGATACGATGAGGCCGAGAGGCAGCCGAAAGTGGTAGGCTTGGGGATGCTTGGCCCATTAGTAGTTCCACACGAAAGGGACAGGGCATTTGATGGTAGTTGGCATGCCCGGGAGGGTAATTAGCTCCAATCTTCGCATCAACCGTAAAGGTTCCATTAGGGTGGTGAACAATTGCTAGCCCCCGGGTTCTCGATACTTTCCAATAACCGACTGATCTCGAGCCTCTTGATTTTGTCTTATCTGTTCCAACATCCGATTCCACTGCTCGGCATTTTGCGGATTTTCGGGGTGTGGAGTTGTACGTCCCCACCGTTCTCCTCTGAGTTGGTCATTCGAAACTTTGAGCCGAAGCGAAGGAGGAAACCGATGAAGTATCTGACTTCGAAATGACCGAGCCGAACAAACGATGACCCGGGTCTCGATCCAAACTTTGCTTACTGTGGAAGGCACAAAAGGGTGTGGTTCAGACTGAAAGCGAAACAGGTTGGTGTTTGGGCTTAGGGCTCATGCAACATGCGCTTATTTGTTCTTGTTTACTTAAAATATGTTTTATTAACCTAATCGGTTGGAAAAGATTGCTCTTCTTTTTCGCAAACTACTCTGATTCCTGGATCAGCGGCCCCGTCACTACGTCTATAAGCCCCTCGTATTCCACCCGTATTTCGACTTCCCAGGGTGGACAGCCCCGGCGAGGGTCCCATAGAGGCAAGCGGGTCCCACCGACCGAAAAGAAAACGATCCTAAAAGTCTGGCGGGTAATCGAGTCTTAACGAGCATTCGATGTAAATTACGGACAAAGCTGACGTCAAAAGTCAAGATCATGTCCGAGGGCTCGACAAAAAGTCGGCATGATTTGGACTGATAAGCGTCCAAGATTGATCTTGACTTGTCGTCGCTAAGCCGTAATTAGGCATGGAATAGTCATTAATCCTTGATGACTCGGTGTCAATGCCGGGAGTCAGTTGTATAATTTGTGCCAGCCAGCCGAAGTCAAGGCGCCTGGTCAATATCTTGGTCAAAGTCCGCGGCGGAAAACCGGCGTAACTTCGACCGATTAGGGACCCCGAAGATATTGAGTCGGTATGCCGACAAAGGCTTGAAAGGAAAGGTCTATACACGGACAGGGCATGACACAGACTGACTAAAACCAACCGGGTCTCGGACAAAGTGTGTCACGGACAAGTGCATGGTCGACACGAGGCTCCATGGGATGTTTGGGTAGTCCTGTGCTCATCCGAGAGGCGTAATAAGACCAAACGGACCGCGACAAGGATTTCCCCGGGTTAAGGACGTAGTGTGCAGTGTACGGTCACGTGCGCGTAGTGTGCAAGCAGTCTATATTCTTTTTCTGAGTAAAATAGAGATTTTTTTTTATGAGTCTTAAAAATATGATGCATGATTTTTTTTTGAGAATTTTCTTCTTTTTTTTTTTGAAATCCCTTTTTTTTTTGATTTTTTTTTATGAGCACATAAGCACGTAAGCACGAAAATTCCGACAGTTAGGGACATTATTCCGACAGTCAAAATTTTGACTTTCTCCGAGGCGGCCAAAACAACATGAAAACTGTGCAAAAAATCAACACACACACAAAAATGATTTTCAAAGCCGGGACGGAAGCTTGACCCTCAAAAGCTTTTTTTTTGAAAACGGTGATACCGGTACGTGGGATTGTTAGACCACAATTTATCCCCGACTCGTGTTAGGAGGCGATAACGGGAAATTTAGTGGTTTCCACCAATATACCAAATACCATTTTTTTTAAAAAAAAAAGCTTATTCCCCAGCGGAGTCGCCACTGTGATGATGCCCGATTTTTGAAATCAAACGGAGTCGCCACGCCATTTTTATTTTAAGGGCCAAAACTTTGAAAAAAGCCCGAGATCAGAGATTTAGGTTCGGAGGTCACGTTACGTGCCGGGAAGGACGTTAGTGTGCACCCGGAACGCCTCGTAAAAACGAGTCTTCCAAACATTCAAAATCCTTTGTTGTGTGTGTGTGCGTGTGTATGTGTTTTGGCCAAAATAAGTTGAAACTGAGGTAAGTAAAAATTGGGAACTCTTTTTAAGGCTTTAAACTGATCCCATGATTTTTTGGATGATTTTTGGGTTGAGATTTAGAACTCAAAAGATTTTTGGAAGTTGAAAACCATTTCTGCCAGAATGAAAAAGGCAGTTGACCCTTGACTTTGAAATGGACTTTAGGGCTTGAAAACTCCAGAATCTGGGAAAAGTCCGGGAATGAAAAATGTTCAAAACACCTTAAAAAAGGTTTCTGTAAAAGAACTTTTCATTTTGGAGATGATTTGAGGGATCAAAACCTTCTGGAAATCTAAGATCTGAAATCTGGATTTCCAGAGACTGATGAACTGACCTTTAAAAGAAAATTTGAAAAATGGAGTTTTACTCACGCAAAAAATAAAGTGAAAATATGTCTGGAAAGCTCTGGATGTTGGCTACAAAAAGTATTTTGTAGTCAACACCCAATTCCAAGTTTATCTATGTCCAAAAAATTAGACCATGGACTGAGGTCTGAGAAAATTGCTACTGGACAGCAACTTCTCAAGAGAGAAAATATGATTTAAAAGGGGGTTTTGCATCCATGCTTGTCCCCATTTCCCTAGGTTTTGATTAGTGATCACTTGACATTTTAGTGGTGAATCAACTATATCAAACCATCCTTGGGGTACATTAGGACTAAGCACTTCATTTGCTTGGGAAGGGGAATTTTATCCTTTGAAAATGAGATTTGATGTATGAAAATGATTTTTAGGGTTTAGAAAATGTGTTTTCTTTGCAAGAAAGTAAGAACACTTTGAAAATAATGTAGATCCTTGTAGAAGATCATCCATGGAGATGAACTTCCATAGTGATCTTCTTGGATCTAAAGCAAGAAGATGAATAAACTACATTTTGTAGTTTGAAAATGCATGCATGGATGAATTTTAGGGTAAGGAGAGGGAGGTTATACCTTTCTTCCTTGTGTTTTGTGTTTGAAGGCTTGAATGTGAGAGTGTTTAAGGCTTGAATATGAGAGTGTTTAAGGGTGTTTAGGGTTGATGATTTGAGTTGGTTAAAGAGAAAACAAGTAGATAACAATGAAGTCCTCTATGTTTTCTCTCTAATCCTCCTCCTAAAGGGTGATTTGAGCTTGGATTGGTGTATGTATGAGAGTATGTATGAGAGTGATTTGAAGTGTTTGTGAGTGAGTGAGATTTGGGAAAGATTGGAGAGAAAATGGTGGCAATCTAAGGATTCCCACTGTTTTCTCTATATATTCCTTGAGAGTTTCGTTCTTTGTGAGTGATTTGTGTTGTGTAAACCGAGAGAGGAGGGTTCAATTTATAGCCCTCTGAAATTGACAAACATGTCCGCGCGGATATGATTGACAAATGTAATCGTTCATTAATTACAGCTTCAGGCTTTGGACAGGAAGAATAAAATTCAAAAATCCAGCAGTTTATGTTTTTCAACTTGCCCAATTCGGATTTTTCTTATTTCTTTTGCTTTTTGAGATTCTTTTCTTGGTTTAACTTTAAATGGCAATGCCCATTTTACCCTTACTTTGTTAGAAATGTTAGGAATGTTAGGAATGTTAGTAATGTTATAACTTTCGTTAATTTTCTAACGAAAATGCTAACAAGCTCAAATTGGAGCACTTACAGGGAGAGAGCATTTGGTTGAGTTTGGTCAATTATTCAGGTTTTGAAAAATTTGAAGATTTGATTGTTATTGAACTCGGATGCAAGGAATAGGTTTTTGTTGATAAAAGTGGTTTTGGGGGATTTCGAGCTGATACAAACAGAGGGAGGGAGAGGGAGTTAGCTCCAACGCTCTAGCAAAATGAAAATTAGACAATGACATCTAAAAAGTAGCGTAAAAAATGTGCTACACAATGTGAAAAAAAAAATTGAAAGAGCTGAAAATGATTCAATCATTTATACAAACAAAATATTCAAATTCGTAAGAACTCAACTTTCTCGTTCTTAATATAAGTTTTATATGCATTACTAAATAATTTAGATCACATTTTAGTACAAAAATATTGAACAGTATAAATCGAGAGATGAACATGGGCTTATTCAGGTCAGACCCAAGTGGATTGGGCTATAAACATAATCCATCAAATATCAAGTTACGAGGTAAGACATGGCTCCCTCGTCGTTCTACCTCGCCATCAACTATGGCCGACCAAGGCCAGCAAGCAAGTATAAACAAAGTCCAACTCAAAGGACCGAGGAGACCTCCCTCGTAGACCGAGATCTTCTCCCTTGAGGACGAGGTGCCTCCCTCAGCCTTGATGTTGACACTACGGGCTCCTCTTATTTCTCATCCCTTTCCCGGCTCATCATGGACCGAGATGGCCAGGTATGACGAGGAGAGGAAAGTTTGTACCTCGGCATACTAGTGTATGACGAGGAAAGGAATGTTTGCATCTCGGCATATCGGCACATGACGAGATAAGGAATTTCTGTATCTTGGCTATCCGGCAGAGCAGTCCTTACAATCCTATTCCAACAAAGACTAAGCAGTTATAATCCAATCAGGATTGTACCCTCCTACATCAATTCAAGTCAAATAAGGACTCTCTAACAGATATAATCCTCCTAGGATTATACCTTATCTCTTTACAGTCCAAGTTCAACATGGATTCTATCTATCCATCACTATAAATACTTACAAACCGTGAACTTACTCTCACGCCGGAGGGCCTTTGGCGGTAAAGCCCCAGCTTAGTTTACGTGTTTTGTCTTATTTTCAGGCTAAGCAATCGTCGGAGTACAACCGATCGCTTGAATTTGGGCTGATTCGGCTTATTGGCATCATCAAATATGTTTTTATATTCGTTCAAAATATTTTATACTCCCTCCGTCTCATACCTACGTGCACATTTTACTATTTTGGGCGTCCCAAACCTACGTGCACATTTCCTAAAATGAAAAAAAATCTTTACTATTCCCTCCGCTCATTCTCTCTCCTACATTATTTTTATACTCACAACACCATTATAATTTACTATTCCCTCTACTCATTATCTCTCCTATTTTACTTTCACACTCACAACACTTTCAATATAATACTTCATCCTTAATTTACGTGCAAAACATCAAGTGTACACATAGGTATGGGAGGTATGGGACGGAGGGAGTATTTGTTAGTAAATTTTAAAATCACATTGTCTTGAACATTGGAGCTCTGAAGCTAAGGCTCCGTTTGTTTGGGGGAAAATGTTTTCCGAAAAATATTTTCCTCATTTTTTGGTGTTTGTTTCTCACCAGAAAATGGGAAAAACTTCATTTTTATCTTATTTTTCGGAAAACATTTTCATTTTTCGAAAAACATTTTGCCGAAAATCGTTTTCCGAAAAATGTTTTACGCCAAACAAACGAAGCCTAAGACTACACTCTATGTCAGACCGCGTCCGGTTTTTGGGGTTCAGTGATACGGTAGAGATTGGAAGCCAAATTAGTGGAATTGAGAAAGGAGGACGACGACTATCGGGTAGTGATGTGGTTCTATAGGCGAAAGTTTAGGGACCAAAGTGTACATAATTAAAATGTTTCCATCTCTATTTAACAGGATTACCTTTTTTGGGAGCAAACATTTTTGAGGCAACAGCATAGCCACATCAAAGTTTACCGGGGCAATTGCCCCCATTTAAACTTTTTTTTAAAGTGTGCAACGGGTAAACTTTTCTAAACCCTCATTGAACGGGAATGCTTACTGCTTCTGGACTGCCTAAAATAAAAATGAAGAAAGAACACACACATACATATATATATACTCCCTCCGTTCCATAGAAGAAAGTTACTCACTTATTGTTTCGTGCGAAAAATAAGAAATAATGTTATTAAAGTAGGAGTTGTGAGTGGGTAGGAGAGAGAAAGTGGGGTAGAGAATAGTAAGTGAATAGTTGTTGTGAGTATGACAAGTGGGTCACATGAATAAAAAAATATTAAAAAGTTTCTTTTTTAGGAAGTGTGACTTATAAGTGGGACGCCCTAAATTAGGGGTGTGCGCGGTACGGTTCGATTCGATTTTAAGATAAAACCGATACCGTACCGAATACTTTCGGTTTATTGAATATCAAAACCGTTTTGAGTTCAGTTTTCATTCGGTTCGATGTTTCGATTTCGGTTGTAAATCGGTTCGGGGTTTTTTTTTCGGTTTTTAAAGGTGTTACCATTGTTATACTTTTTCATCTTTTTTATGCTTTTCCAACATTGCCTATTTAAAAAAAAAAAAAAAAAAAAAAAAAAATCAAGCAAAATCATGAACTTATAAAGAGTTGAGAAATAAAGACATGTAAAAACATGTTAACGAATTAATAAATTATTAATTAACCACTTTATCAAGTAATGAATATTTTATTTTAGTGTGCATAATTAGATAAGTAAGTGAAATATGTAATTAAATGTGAAATGCATATAAAATAGTATATAAACATCCAAAAATACTAGTAAAACAACATTGTTTTAGTATAATCGGTACAGTTCGATTTTATATCGGTAGCCAAATATAAAAACCGTACCGTACCAAAAAGTTCGGTTTCTACTTAAAAAGAAACCGCACATTTCAATTTTAGTCGGTTATTCGGTAATTTCGGCTCGATTTTTTCGGTTCGTCACGATTTTTTCGGTGTTTTAGGTTTTCTTGCACACCCCTACCCTAAATGGCAAAGTGGGTAAGGTTCTATGGGACGAATGAAGTATATATTATGGCTTCGCCAATGTCCCAACGTGTAGTAATTTTCAATGGTTAAAGTAGAAGTCGAGCAAAGTAGCGTAGCAGTGTAGTAATTTTCAATGGTTAAAGTAGAAGTCGAGCAAAGCAGCGTAGTAGTTGAAAATAAATTTAAACCTTTTTGCAATCAGAAATTAATACACAATCAGATATTAATAAACGTGCCTTTGGTTACCAAAAATCAAATCAAATCAAATATGATGATGGCTATTCATTATCACACTTTTAATATTATACATATTTATATTTCTTGAATAAGAAATGAACATAAACATGAAAATAGGAATTCTAGAAATGAATAAGAATCCCAAACAAAGTTGAACAACTTCAGAAAACCTGCTTTTTTTCTTACACAAATACTTGCAAAACCAAAACCAAAACCAAACCCAAAAGCAAAACCAACCATGCCTTCAGGTCCAAAGAAAAGGAGAGCTGCAAGAAGGAACAGAAACAGAAAGGGTGAAACTGGTGATTCTCAATGTAAGTTAGCCTCTCTCTCTCTCTCTCTCTCTCTCTCTCTCTCTCTCTCTATGTGTGTGTGTGTAGACATGCCCACGGTTCATGTTTGAACCGGATGAACCGGCGGTTTTTAACCGTTGAAAACCGTGAACCGGATGAACCGTTAAACCGGGTGAACCGTGAACCGGCGGTTTACGGTTCATATGCGGTTTAGGCTTCGAAACCGGCGGTTCATACGGTTTATACCCGCGGTTCATATTGTCTTAATTCGACCCATTAATTATAAAAGGGTAAGGTTGGTTGTCCCCCTCTATGTAAATTTGCTTAATATTAATAAAATTATAAGGGTACCGTCCCTTTTTTAAAAAAAAAAAAAAATTGTCCCATTCCACCCATTAATTTCTATAAAAATATGAAATTTAAAATTTTCTTAATACTTATGTAAAGTAAAATAATTTATAATGTATCAAAAAATTGAAAAAAAAAACAAACTTTGAAAAAAAAAATGTCTAAAAACTGCTCAAAATATTTTATTTTTTAAAAAAAGATGAACCAGATGAACCGGTGAACCGTACCGTGAACCGTCGAACCGTGAACCGTGAGTTAACGGTTCATAAACGGTTTTGATTTTTGACGAACCGTGAACCGGCGGTTCATGAACCGTGAACCGGGCATGTCTATGTGTGTGTGTGTGTGTTTTTTTTTTTTTTACATGCAGAGATATTTCAACATGCTAATAGTTTCAATTTCTGTAAGGATTAATGTAATCTAAGTTCATTTGCTCTGTTATTTATGTTCATCAGTCGAGGAGGATGACTATTTCGAACCTACTTCAATAAAGGAGGAGGAGGGTCTGGCTGTGAAAACTGATAATCCTGATGTTGAGTTGGCTAAGACAGTTGATGATCTTTCCTCAAAAGGGGTAGTTCTTGTTGAAAAAGTAGGCTCTAAAGATGGTCTCGAATCTGTTTCGGAGGGGAAAGAGGCCAAAGAACATGTTCTTGACTCGAGTCTAGAGGAAAACAATGAGAAAATGCCATTAACAGGTGATGTAGTCTCATCAAGAGAAATTATTCTTGAACAAGATGTGGGCTTTAAGGATGTTCTTGAATTGGGGTCGACGGAAAATGATGGGAAAGAAGTGGCAAAGGATGTTCTTGACTTAAGTATAGAGGAAGATGATGATGGGAAACAACCACAGGCGGAAGTTCTCGACTCGGGTCCAGTATTGAGAGGTACACTATAATATCTTACTGTATTTAGGGATGTCCAAAGCGGAACCGGAACCGGCCCGGAACCGTGGAACCGTCACGAACCGGTACCGGAACCGCCTCGAACCGGAACCGGAACCGGCCGGAACCGTAACCGGCGGTTTGGCGGTCCGGTTCCGGTTTCTACTTTTTAAAAACCGTGAACCGGCGGTTTCGAACCGCCCGAACCGGAACCGTCAGAAACCGAAACCGGAACCGTTAGAAACCGTTAACCAAACCGTCAAAAACCGTCAGAAACCGTTAGAAACCGTCAGATTCGTCAAAATATATCCGTTTAGTTTTTTTCTATCTTTTTTATATACCTTTTATTTTAAATCACTAATAAAAAAAGTCTAAAATATTATTTCCTAATCAATAAAAAATTAAAAGAAAATAAATATAGGGTAATCCGTCCCTATTTTCTTCTATATACTTTTATTTGTTCAGTTTTTTTCTATCTTTTTTTATATACCTTTTTGTAAAAAAAAAATCACTATTAAAAAAAGTCTAAAATATTATTTTCTAGTAAATAAAAAATTAAAATAAAATAAAAAATAAATATAGGTTAGTCCGTCCCTCTTTTCTTCTATATACTTTCATTTGTTTAGTTTTTTTCTATTTTTTTTATATAGCTTTTTGTAAAAAAAAAATCACTTATAAAAAAAGTCTAAAATATTATTTCCTAATTAATAAAAAATAAAAAAAATAAAGGGTAGTCCGTATTTTCTTTTATATACTTTCATTTGTTTAGTTTTTTTCTATCTTTTTTTATATAACTTTTTGCAAAAAAATTCAGAAATAAAAAAATTATAAAACAGTTTTTTCTATTAAAAAAATAAACAAAAACAAAAATCGTTGAACCGCCGGTTCCGAACCGGAACCGTGAACCGACGGTTCGGTTCCGGTTTCACCTTTACCGGAACCGGCGGTTTCAAACCGGAACCGGAACCGTAAATGGCCATCCCTAACTGTATTATCTTTTCTCAATGGATAGTTTGGATTAAGTTTTCTAATGATTTCATGCTTAAATAATAAGAACTCACACTTTCTGTAATAATTTCAAAGAGAAAATTCGGGCCGAGGAGAATTTGATTTTGTTAGAGATCAAAATTCGTGAATCAGAAAAAAGTTAACGGACTTCCTGAATAAAGGAAAGCTAAACAGAAGAACACTTTGACACCAACGATAGATAAAACATGTGACAAATAGAAACCTCTGTGGTGTAACGTCGGAAAGAAAAAGGACATCAATATTCTTACCAGTAAAACTCATCAGATGAATACTCTTAACAATGATCAATCTATGAGACTTCCTTAGTGAAAACTGCAGCTAAAGGCCCAAGAACAAAAATTCACCTGCCCGTTTAATTGTTACAGAACCTATCCCTAGAAAAGTCTGCAGTTTCGATGAGTAGTAGACAAAAAAAAAAAACTTTTGATCCCTATCGAGTTTCTCAACCCTCCCCACTCGACAATAATTCCATGCCATACTCTTGATATGTAAACTCCCCATTACCAGAGCTTGCCATTAAAGAGTCTAAAATTTCAATCCAAATTTGCATAAATTATGAAGGCATATTTTCATTTAAAACCACTGACCTTAATCATTTCTCCAGTTAGATTCTTCGAGCTTTTTCCTGTTACGATAAACCTCATATCTCCTAATTATATAGAACCTTAGCAGGAAGCCAAGATCCGTCCTGCAAAATTCCCATAATCAAAAAAAAAAAAAAAGAAAAAAAAAAACCAAGAGCCAATAAAAGAACCATCAATCTAAGCAGGGGCCAGAGATTTTGCATTATGTATTTTGAAAAATAAAAACTTTTCAATGTTAGATGTAAATTTCTTGAGAAACAATTTCTATTCTAAATTATTAATTTTGAGTACACACTTTTGAATAAAACTATCATACATAATAAAAATTTGTAGGAATTAGTGCACGTGCCTTTGCTTACCAAAATAATCAAATCAAATATGATGATAGCAATTCATTATCACTCCCTTTTAATTCAAATTTATTTTCTCTTTGAGAAAGAAACATAAGTTTGAAAGTAGAAATTCTAGTAATGAATAAGAATAACCAAATTATGTTAATTAACTTCAGTTCAGCCGCATTTGTTTTTCATTTTCAGCTCTTATTCGGATCTGAATTGGTGAGTGCATCAAACATAAAGCAATTCAGACTAGGTTTTTTTTCTCCATTCAGATTCGGATCTGAATACCTCTTATTTTCCATTTTTTTCAGATGTAAAACCATCACTTATTTGCCTCTTAATTGATTTTTTTTTCCATATATATCACTTCCATAAACTCGTAATTCCAAAAATACTCAACTCAAACACTAGATCAACAACCATTCATCTCATCCCTCTACTCCATTCATTGTAATCCTAATTTCAGATGCGAATTCAGATGAATAATCAAACAGCTAGACTAATTCAGAAATCAGTTTTCAGATGCTACCTCTCATGAATTCAGTCAAATCCAAACGTGAAATCAGATTTCAGCACTTTAACACTTAAAAAAATCAAACGCCACCTTAATCTATTTTCCTGCACAATTTTCGAAAAATTTTCATCATACCACAACCAACCATGCCTTCAGGTTAAACAAGAGGAGAGCTGCAAGAAGGAACAAAAACAAAAAGATTGAAACTGTTGATTCTCAATGTAACTTAGACAGTGTGTGTGTGTGTGTGTGTGTGTGTGTGTGTGTGTGTGTGTGTGTGTGTTTCTCCTATGCCCTTATAAATTTTTTTAATGGAGTTGGGCTTTTTCCAAAAATACTTTTTATCATGAAGAGATAATTCACTTTTTGACATATTCAATTTCTGTAAAGATTTAAGAAATCTTAGTTCATATGTTCTTTATTTATGCTCATCAGTTGAGGAGGATGACCTTATCGAACCTACTACAACCGGGGTGGAGGACGGTCTGGCTGTGAAAACTGCTGATCCTGATGTTGAGTTGGCTAAGGCAGTTGATGATATTTCCTCAAAAGGGGTTACTGTTCTTGTTCAAAATGTAGGCTCTAAAGATGGTCTTGAATCTGTTTCAGAGGGGAAAGAGGTGAAAGAACATGTTAATGACTCAAGTCTAGAGGAAAACAATGACAAACCAGTTGATGAGAATATCAGTATTGAATCTACTTCGGTTGAGGGGGCAGATAAGCTGGCTGTGGAAAGAACTGCTGCTGCAGCTGATGTCGATGAGAAAATGTCATTACCAGCTGACGTTGTCTCATCAAAAGAATTTATTCCTGAACAAGATGTGGACTTTAAGGATGTTTCTGAACTGGTGTCGACGAAAATTGATGGGAAAGAAGGGGAAGAGGATGTTCTTGACTCGATAGAGGAAGATGATGGGAAACAACCACAGGCGGAAGTTCTTGACTCGGGCCCAGTATTGAGAGGTACACGACAATATCTTAATTATTAGGAACTCATAATTGCTGAATAAAAAGCTCAACAGGAGAACACTGACACCAACAATAAATAAACCCTGAGGCGAAAGAAACCTCTGTGGTGTAATCTATGTTACCTGGACTCGGGATCGGGTATCCGACACGGGTACGGATCCTAGTGTCGGATTCACTATTCCTCAAAAATTGGACACGGGGACACTGTCCTAAAATTAGGATAGGGTACGGGGATACATTAATAACAAAATATATTGAGTCTATTTATATACTTTACTTATAAATGAAGTCAACTCACTCTTTTTTTGCTAAGATATAATGTATAATCAAGTAAAACAACATTAAAACTTGTAAAATTTTTATAAATGAAGTCAACTCACTCCTTTTTTTCTTTTTAATTTTTCTTGTCGTATCCGAATGAAAATGCGGGTGTCGGGGTGTCTTGTCGGACACGATACGTGTCGGCACGGATACTTCAGCATATTTGAAGAGTCCGGGTAACATAGGGTGTAATGGCAGAAAAAAAAAAAAAAAGCCCATCAATATTCTTTCCAGTAAAACTCTGATGAATACTCTTAAGAATGATCGATCTGTGAGCCTGCCTTAGTGAAAACTGCACCTAAAGCCCCAATAACAAAAATTCACCTGCCCGTTTAATTGTTACAGAACCTACTTCGGTTGAGGGGGCAGATAAGCTGGCTGTGGAAAGAACTGCTGCTGCAGCTGATGTTGATGAGAAAATGTCATTACCAGCTGACGTTGACTCATCAAAAGAATTTATTCCTGAACAAGATGTGGACTTTAAGGATGTTTCTGAACTGGGGTCGACGAAAATTGATGGGAAAGAAGGGGAAGAGGATGTTCTTGACTCGATAGAGGAAGATGATGGGAAACAACCACAGGCGGAAGTTCTTGACTCGGATCCAGTATTGAGAGGTACACTACAATATCTTATTTTTAGGAACTCATAATTGCTGAATAAAAAGCTCAACAGAAGAACACTGACACCAACAATAAATAAACCCTGAGACGAAAGAAACCTCTGTGGTGTAATGGCAGAAAAAAAAAGGCAATCAATATTCTTTCCAGTAAAACTCAGATGAATACTCTTAAGAATGATTGATCTATGAGCCTGCCTTAGTGAAAACTGCACCTAAAGCCCCAATAACAAAAATTCATCTGCCCATTTAATTGTTACAGAGCTTACTTCGGTTGAGGGGGCAGATAAGCTGGCTGTGGAAAGAACTGCTGCTGCAGCTGATGTTGATGAGAAAATGTCATTACCAGCTGACATTGTCTCATCAAAAGAATTTATTCCTGAACAAGATGTGGAATTTAAGGATGTTTCTGAACTGGGGTCGACGAAAATTGATGGGAAAGAAGGGGAAGAGGATGTTCTTGACTCGATAGAGGAAGATGATGGGAAACAACCACAGGCGGAAGTTCTTGACTCGGGCCCAGTATTGAGAGGTACACTACAATATCTTAATTATTAGGAACTCATAATTGCTGAATAAAAAGCTCAACAGGAGAACACTGACACCAACAATAAATAAACCCTGAGACGAAAGAAACCTCTGTGGTGTAATGGAAGAAAAAAAAAAGCCCATCAATATTCTTTCCAGTAAAACTCAGATGAATACTCTTACGAATGATCAATCTATGAGCCTGCCTTAGTGAAAACTGCACCTAAAGCCCCAATAACAAAAATTCACCTGCCCGTTTAATTGTTACAGAACCTACTTCGGTTGAGGGGGCAGATAAGCTGGCTGTGGAAAGAACTGCTGCTGCAGCTGATGTTGATGAGAAAATGTCATTACCAGCTGACGTTGACTCATCAAAAGAATTTATTCCTGAACAAGATGTGGACTTTAAGGATATTTCTGAACTGGGGTCGACGAAAATTGATGGGAAAGAAGGGGAAGAGGATGTTCTTGACTCGATAGAGGAAGATGATGGGAAACAACCACAGGCGGAAGTTCTTGACTCGGGTCCAGTATTGAGAGGTACACTACAATATCTTAATTATTAGGAACTCATAATTGCTGAATAAAAAGCTCAACAGAAGAACACTGACACAACAATAAATAAACCCTGAGACAAAAGAAACCTCTGTGGTGTAATGGCAGAAAAAAAAAAGCCCATCAATATTCTTTCCAGTAAAACTCAGATGAATACTCTTAAGAATGATCGATCTATGAGCCTACCTTAGTTAAAACTGCACCTAAAGCCCCAATAACAAAAATTCACCTGCCCGTTTAATTGTTACAGAATCTACTTCGGTTGAGGGGGCAGATAAGTTGGCTGTGGAAAGAACTGCTGCTGCAGCTGATGTTGATGAGACAATGTCATTACCAGCTGATGTTGTCTCATCAAAAGAATTTATTCCTGAACAAGATGTGGACTTTAAGGATGACTTTAAGGATGTTTCTGAACTGGGGTCGACAAAAATTGATGGGAAAGAAGGGGAAGAGGATGTTCTTGACTCGATAGAGGAAGATGATGGGAAACAACCACAGGCGGAAGTTCTTGACTCGGGTCCAGTATTGAGAGGTACACTACAATCTCTTAATTATTAGGAACTCATAATTGCTGAATAAAAAGCTCAACAGAAGAACACTGACACCAACAATAAATAAACCCTGAGACGAAAGAAACCTCTGTGGTGTAATGGCAGAAAAAAAAAGCCCATCAATATTCTTTCCAGTAAAACTCAGATGAATACTCTTAAGAATGATCGATCTATGAGCCTGCGTTAGTGAAAACTGCACCTAAAGCCCCAATAACAAAAATTCACCTGCCCGTTTAATTGTTACAGAACCTATCCCTCTAAGTTTGCAGTTTTGATGAGTAGTGGACAAAAAAAACTTTTGATCCCTATCGAGTTTCTCAACCCTCCCCACTCGGCAATAATTCCATGCCATACTCTTGATATGTAAACTCACATTTACCAGAGCTTGCCATCAAAGAGTCTAGGCTTTCAGTCCAAATTTGCATAAATTATGAAGGCATATTTTAATTAAAACCACTGACCTTAATCATTTCTTCAGTTAGATTCCATCTGGAGCTTTTTCCTTTTATTATAACCTCATTTTCCCTGTTGATATAGACCCTTAGCAGGAAGCCAAGATCTGTCATGCAAAATTCCAAGGCAAAGCCTGAAAAGGTGTCCTTATAAATAACACTAAAATAGGTTTATCTTATGATATTTCCCACACACAAAAAAATATTTAAAAAAAAACATTTAAAAAAAAAAACAAGAACCTTTAAAAGAACCATCAATCTTAGCAGGGGGCGGAGAATTATTTTGAAAAATGAAAGTTTTCAGTGTTAGATGTAAATTTCTTGAGAGGCATTTAATATGCTAAATTCTTAATTTTGAGTACACAGTTTTAAATAAAACTATCATACAAAATAATAATTTGTAGGAATTAGTATACATGTCTTTGGTTACGTAAGTAATCAAATCAAATATGATGATATCAATTCAATATCACACCCTTTTAATTTAATTTATTTTTCTTCTTGAGAAAGAATGAACATAAGCTTGAATTAGAAATTCTAGTACTGAATAAAAAAAGAAAAATTATGTTGAATAACTTCAGTTAATCTATTTTCTTGCACAATTCTTGCAAATCTTTCATCAATCAAATCACAACCAACCATGCCTTCAGGTCAAAAGAAGAGGAGAGCTGCAAGAAGGAACAAAAACAAAAAGGGTGAAACTGCTGATTCTCAATGTAAGATAGCCTCTCTGTGTGTGTGTGTGTGTGTGTTTCTCCAATGCCCTTATAATTTTTATTACTGGAGTTGGGTTCTTTCCAAAAATACTTTTTATCATGAAGAGATAATTCAAGTTGTTAATAGATTCAATTTCTGTAAGGATAAATGAAATTATTGTTCATATGTTCTTTATTTATGCTCATCAGTCGAGGAGGATGACCTTATCGAACCTACTACAACTGAGGCGGAGGATGGTCTGGCTGTGAAAACTGCTGATCCTGGTGTTGAGTTGGCTAAGGCAGTTGATGATATTTCCTCAAAAGGGGTTACTGTTCTTGTTCAAAATGTAGGCTCTAAAGATGGTCTTGAATCTGTTTCCGAGGGGGAAGAGGTGAAAGAACATGCTAATGACTCAAGTCTAGAGGAAAACAATGACAAACCAGTTGATGAGAATATCAGTATTGAATCTACTTCGGTTGAGGGGGCAGATAAGCTGGCTGTGGAAAGAACTGCTGCTGCAGCTGATGTTGACGAGAAAATGTCATTACCAGCTGACGTTGTCTCATCAAAAGAATTTATTCCTGAACAAGATGTGGACTTTAAGGATGTTTCTGAACTGGGGTCGACGAAAATTGATGGGAAAGAAGGGGAAGAGGATGTTCTTGACTCGATAGAGGAAGATGATGATGCTGATGATGATGGGAAACAACCACAGGCGGAAGTTCTTGACTCGGGTCCAGTATTGAGAGGTACACTACAATATCTTAATTATTAGGAACTCATAATTGCTGAATAAAAAGCTCTACAGAAGAACACTGACACGAACAATAAATAAACCCCGAGACGAAAGAAACCTCTGTGGTGTAATGGCAGAAAAAAAAAGCCCATCAATATTCTTTCCAGTAAAACTCAGATGAATACTCTTAAGAATGATCGATCTATGAGCCTGCCTTAGTGAAAACTGCACCTAAAGCCCCAATAACAAAAATTCACCTGCCCGTTTAATTGTTACAGAACCTATCCCTCTAAGTTTGCAGTTTTGATGAGTAGTAGACAAAAAAAAAACTTTTGATCCTTATCGAGTTTCTCAACCCTCCCCACTCGACAATAATTCCATGCCATACTCTTGATACGTAAACTCACATTTACCAGAGCTTGCCATCAAAGAGTCTAGGCTTTCAGTCCAAATTTGCATAAATCATGAAGGCATATTTTAATTAAAACCACTGACCTTAATCATTTCTTCAGTTAGATTCCATCTGGAGCTTTTTCCTTTTATTATAGCCTCATTTTCCCTGTTGATATAGACCCTTAGCAGGAAGCCAAGATCCGTCCTGCAAAATTCCAAGGCAAAGCCTGAAAAGGTGTCCTTATAAATAACACTAAAATAGGTTTATCTTATGATATTTCCCAAAAAAAAAAAAAACATTTAAAAAAAAAAAACAAGAACCTTTAAAAGAACCATCAATCTTAGCAGGGGGCGGAGAATTATTTTGAAAAATGAAAGTTTTCAGTGTTAGATGTAAATTTCTTGAGAGGCATTTAATATGCTAAATTCTTAATTTTGAGTACACAGTTTTGAATAAAACTATCATACAAAATAATAATTTGTAGGAATTAGTATACATGTCTTTGGTTACGTAAGTAATCAAATCAAATATGATGATATCAATTCAATATCACAGCCTTTTAATTTAATTTATTTTTCTTCTTGAGAAAGAATGAACATAAGCTTGAATTAGAAATTCTAGTACTGAATAAAAAAAGAGAAATTATGTTGAATAACTTCAGTTAATCTATTTCCTTGCACAATTCTTGCAAATCTTTCATCAATCAAATCACAACCAACCATGCCTTCAGGTCAAAAGAAGAGGAGAGCTGCAAGAAGGAACAAAAACAAAAAGGGTGAAACTGCTGATTCTCAATGTAAGATAGCCTCTCTGTGTGTGTGTTTCTCCAATGCCCTTATAATTTTTATTACTGGAGTTGGGTTCTTTCCAAAAATACTTTTTATCATGAAGAGATAATTCAAGTTGTTAATAGATTCAATTTCTGTAAGGATAAATGAAATTATTGTTCATATGTTCTTTATTTATGCTCATCAGTCGAGGAGGATGACCTTATCGAACCTACTACAACTGAGGCGGAGGATGGTCTGGCTGTGAAAACTGCTGATCCTGATGTTGAGTTGGCTAAAGCAGTTGATGCTCTTTCCCCGAAAGGGGTTGTTGTTATAAATGTAGGCTCCAACGATGGTCTCGAATGTGTTTCCAAGGAAAAGGAGATGAAAGAACACGTTCTTGACACGAGTCTAGAGGAAAACCATGACAAACCAGTATATGAGAATGTCATCGTCGAATCTACTTCAATTGAGGTGGCAGATAGGCTGGCTGGGGAAACTACTGCTGCTGCTGATGTTGATGAGAAAATATCATTACCAGGTGATGTTGTCTCATCAAGAGAAATTACTCTTGTTCAAGATGTGGACTTTAAGGATGCTCTCGAATTGGGGTCGACGGGAAATGATGGAAAAGAAGTGGCAGAGGATGTTCTTGACTCGAGTTTAGAGGAAGATGATGATGACGGAAAACAACCACAAGCGGAAGTTCTTGTTTCGGGTCCAGTATTGAAAGGTACACTATTTATCTTAGCATCTTTTAACTATATATAGTTTGGGTCAATTTTTCTACTGAACTCTATGCTTAATTACTAGGAAATAGTACTCTCTGTAATAGCTTCATTGACTTCAAAGAGCAAATTTCTTGGCAGAGGAGAAACTGATTTTGTTAGATCAAATTCGTGAATCAAAAGATAACAGGAAACCATTCAATCAGACTTCCTGAATAACGCAAAACTCAACAGAAGAACACTTAAACACCAACAATGATAAACCACGAGACGAATAACACCCCCCCCTGGTGTGAAGGCGAAAAGAAAACCATCAACATTCTTTCCAAAAAAAACTCAGATGAATACTCTTAACAATTATCGATCTATGAGCCTTCTTCAGTGAAACGTCAGCTGAAGCCCTGAAAACAAAATATTTGTAGACCTGAAAAAGCCCAGAAACAGAACAACCCTTATCCCCCACCCAACAAAAAAAGGCCACCTGATTAGAATACTTTCATCAAGTTCAAACGGAATCCCTCACAAGGCCAAGGCCTTGACACTTTTGTTGAAAAACAATAAAGAATCCAGCGAGAGAACGAGGTTTATTTTAGAAATTCACATGCCCATTTAATTGTCAGATAACCTATCCTTATTCAAGTTTGCAGTTCCGACGAGTACTAGTGGACAAGCCAAAACTTTGATCCCTATAAAGTTCTCAACGCTCCCTACTGCCAGCTCGACTAAAATTCCATGCCATACTATTGACATGTAAACTTCCATTTACCCAGAGCTTGACATCAAAGAGTAGACTCTCAATCCAAATGGGCATAATTATGAAAACATATTTTCATTAAGACCCCCTGAGCTCAATCATTTCTCTAGTTAGATTCAATTTGGAGCTTTTTCCGTTTACGATAAACCTCATATCTTGCTGTTGATATAGACCCTTAGAAGGAAGCCAAGACCTGTTCAAAAAATTTAAATCAAAGCCTGAAAGATGTCCTTACAAATGACATTCATTATCTTATGATATTTCATTAACTGTGTTAATGCCTTCAATTTCAGTAACCTTTCAACTTATATTTGTGATAGAAGCATCGTACGGACGCTGGAGCATTTTAACTCCAATTATAATAATAATACTATCTTAGTAATTAGACTTTTCAAACATGGACACTTTGGTTGAAACGGAGCAAGTATAGCATTAGTGGTTGCATTACTTGCGTATAATTTCAACCCTTATAGCATCAAATTTTAAGATTTTACGAACATAAAACTCATTCTCCTTCTCTTATAGTGGGGGAACATTATCAGTATACCGGGGAAAACTTATACACATGGTTCTTTTACAATTTGAAACTAATATAATCATTATCAGAGCAAAATGATGGAAGAAAGTCATCCATCTTTCACTTTCCCAGAAATACTTATTTTGAGAAAGGTAAATGACAAATAAGGGTCTAAAGTTTGGGGGTCATTCATAGAAACGGGTCCCATGTTTCAAAACTCGCAAATAAGAGTCTAAAGATGACAAATATTAGCAATCAAGGGCATCTTGACAAAACAGTTAGAAATTTCCGTTAAACAAGACCCTTAATTAATTGCTAAGAATTAGTAACTTTTGACCCCTATTTGCTAAGAATCGGCAACTTCATACCCTTATTTAACAGAGATTTCTAACGGTTTCATCAAATTCCCTTAATTGCTAATATTTATCATCTTTAGACCCTTATTTGCGAGATTTGAAACATCAGACTGCTTTCTTGGATTGATCCCCATACGACCCTTATTTATCATTTACCCTTTTGAGAGAGGATACTTAAAAAAACCTAATAGATTTTTCATTTATCTTAAACATCCATACGTCCTTCAAGAAGAAATAAGTATGAACATGAAATTTAGGAATTCACATAACTGTAAACACTCACTGGTTTGAACAATTTTAGTCCAGCTTTACAGCAGTGGTAAAATGGGTGCCACGATTCTGTGCTTTCCAACTCTGATTTCTTAAAAACTATTCTGATAATCCTTTCTTCTCATTTCTTTTCTTTTCCCTCATCAAATACATATATCATGTTTTTCTACAGAAGACGTGTCGCCTAGAGTTCCTTACTCATTAAATGATCAAGATTTACTAGTTCCTATTTGTTAATATCTCCTAATTTTGTCAGTGTTTTTTTTTGTTCCTTATCAGTTGAGGAGAATGCCTTAATCAAACATACTTCAGTGAAGGTCGAAGATGGTTTGGAGGTCAAAACTGCTACTGCTGATGTTGAGTCAGGAGAGCCAGTTGATTCTCTCTCCATTAAACGGGTTATTCTTGTTCAAGATGTAGTCCCCAAGGATGTTTTCGAATCGGGTTTGAGGGGAAATGATGGAAAAGAGGTGTCTGAGGATGTTCTTGAATCACGTCTAGAAAAAGATGAATCGAAAGAACCACCTGCGGACATTAATGACTCTGGTCCAAAGGAAAATAAGGAGAAACAAGTCGAGGAAGTTTCCCTTGTTGAAGCTTCTCATACTAAGTTGAAAGATGGTATGGCCATGACAACTGCTGCTGATGTTGAGTGGGCCGACGCAGTCGATACCCTTTCTGAAGGGGATGTTGAAGTTGTAGATGTAGGATCTGAGCATGATTTTGAAGTGGGATTGAAGGGCAATGATGGGAAAGAGGTAATTCAGGATGTTCGTGATTTAAATCTAGAGGATGATGAGGGAAAAGAATCACCACCTACTGAAGTTAATGACTCAGGTCCAAAGGAAAATGACGATAACCTAGTTGAGGAGAATGTCCTTATTGAGGCTAATTCAACCATGTTGGAAGACGGTTTGGCTGTGACAACTGCTGATGTTAACACTGACAAGCCTATTGATGAGGCCCCCTCCACTAAAGAAATTTCTCTTTTTCAAGATGTAGGCTCTCAAGATGCATTCCAATTGGATCTGAATAAAAATGAAGGGAACGACGTGATAGAGGATATTCTTGACTCGAGCCTAGAGAGAGTTGAGGGTAAAGAACCACATGTAGAAGTTAATGAATCTAGTGCAAATGAAAATCCTGAAAAACCAGTTGATAAGAATGCCATTTTTGAATCTTCTTCGATTGAGAAGGCAGATAGGGTTCCCATGGAAGATATTGCTGCTGCTGATCTTGAGGTGGCTGAAACCGTTAATGTTCTCTCATCTATTGGAATGGTTCTTGTTCAAGGTTTAGACTTTGAAGAAGCTCTTGACTTGGGTTTGAATGAGCATGACCAGAAAGAGGGGGCCGAGGATGTTCTTGACTCAAGTTTAAAGGAAGATGATGGGAAACTATCACTAGATGTTCTTGACTCGAGTCCAGCATTAAAAGGTACACCATATTATCTTCGCAATAGATAGCTCGGTTTAATGTGTTTACTCTCTTATTTCATTATTAGGAAATTATACTTTCTCTAGTAACATCACTGACTCTAAAGAAATAAAACTTGAGCAGAGAGATTTTCATATTGATAGCGATTAAAATTTACAGACAATCTTTAGATCAGATATAAAGGAAAACACTCAACAAGAGTTCCTGAATAAAGCAAAGCTGAACACAAACATTTTGACACTATCAATAGATAAACCATGAACATCTTTCTTCCATAAAACAGTATAAATTTTCCTAACAATGATCAATCAATACTCCATGTGGGCAGAGCAACTATATTTCACATATTCACATTCCTGTTTCACAGCCTGAGAACCTCCCTTGTATTCGAGTTTGGTGTTCCAATTAGTCGGAAAAAACAAACCTTTGACATTACCAGCGCAATGGTGAAGCCACACACAAGTGATGGGAGTCATTTGACCCCCTTGATATTTGGGAAATGCCATTTTAGTACCATTAAATATTGGAAAAATACACAAGAATTTTGTTCAATTTCTAAACACTCTCTCTAGTGCCAGCTCAACAGTGGTTACGTATAGCTTACCCTTTTTTTTTTCTTTTTCTTTTTTTATTTGCATAGTACTCTTGACATGTAACTTCCTAGTTTACGCTTATCTTCAAGGAAACTAGACTCTTGATCATTTCTTCACTTTATTCTATATGGAGCTCTTATTCCTTTGACAATAAACCTGCTTTCTCGTTTATGCATATAGACCCTAAGAAGAAGCCAAGATCTGTTCTACAAACATTCCAAGCAAAATCCCAAAAATTATCTTTACAAATGATTGCAATGGATTTATCCAATGATATTTCTTGTTTTAAGAATCCCTCCATTCCATGCAAAATGCACGATTTCTTTTTGTGTGTTTCACTACAAGTATGCACTTTGAGATTCTATACCTTCAATCTCAATAATTTTTTAACTTTAACCTCCACTAATGATAGAAACATCTTATATAGATTCGTGTAATTATACCAACTTCAAGTGTACTTGTATATCGCTTGATAATTAAACTTTCAAACATACAGAAGGGAAGAATATATAATTAATGGCTATGTAAAATTTCAAAATTTAAAAGTCAAAATCTCGAGATTTTGGCAAACTTAATATATTTCTCATTTATCTAACACAACTATGTACCATTATCTTATCTGTTTATTTATTATTCGTTTGGGAAGAAGAAAATACGAACACAAATTTAGGAATTCGTAAGTAATAAGAATGGGTCTAACACTCACTGAAGTGAACAAACTCAATCCAGCATTACAGCAGTGCTTAGATAGATGTCATGATCTGTCCTTTTCAACTCCTGGTTTCTTGAAATACTATACCTTACAGGTCGAAAGAAGAAGAGGAGAGCTGCAAAGAAGAAAACCAGTGTCAGTTCACAAAACGAAAATGGTTCTCAAGGTTATTATGATCATCCTTTCTTTTCTTCTTTTTAAATTACATGTTTTGTTTTTTTACTACAGAACTTAGATATTCCCTCCGTCCCATAATAAATTTCGGATTTGACTTGTCAACGATTTTAAGGATTGTGATTCACTTGCTTGTGCCATGCTTGTACAATGGTAAAAATGTAATAAGATTATTTCCATATTAGAAATGCGACGTTTATTTTGGGACGGACCAAAAAGGAAAGTGTGAAATTTATTATGGGATGGAGGGAGTATTTGCCAAAATCTCTATACTTATGAAATGATAATGCCTCTATATTTCACGTTTCATCGTTCTTAGCATGTTTTGTTTGCTTATCAGATGAGGAGAATGCCCTTACTGAACCTACTTCGATCAAGGTGGAAGATGGTTTGGTTGTGAAAACTGTTGCTGCTGCTGATGTTGAGTTGGGAGAGCCAGTACCTCTCTCCACTAAAGAGGTTATTCTTGTTCAAGATGCAGGCCACGAGGACGTCTTTGACTTGGGTTTGAGGTCAAATGAAGATGTTCTTGACTCGAGTCTAAACAAGGATGAAAGTCTAAACAATGATGAATTCAAAGAGCCACCTGTCAAAGTTAACGTCTCGAATCCAAAGGAAAATGAGGAAAGACCTGTCGTGGAAATTTCCCTTGTCAAACCTTATACTAAGTTGGAAGATAGTTTGGCCATGACAACTGCTGTTGATGTTGGGTTGCCTGAGTCAGTTGATACTGTCTCTGTAGGGGTTGTTGTAGCTCATGATGTAGGATCTAGGGATGGTTTTGAAGTGGGTTTGAAGGGCAATGACAGGAAAGAGGTAATTCATGAGGCTCTAGATTTAAGTATGGAGGAAGCTAAGGGTAAAGAACGAATTTCCAAACCTAATGACTCAGGTCTAAAAGAAAATGATGACAACCTAGTTGAGGAGAATGTCCTTATTGAGGCTAATTCTACCGACTTGGAAGATAGTTTGGCTGTGACAGCTGATGTTGTGTTGGCAAATCCAGTTGACGAGGCCTCTTCTAAGGGGGTTGTTCTTGTTCAAGATACAGACTCGAGTTTAGAGAAAGTTGAGGAAAAAGAACAATCCATGGAAGCTAATGACTCAGGTGCAAAGGAAAATCATGAAAAAACAATTGAAGGAGATTCTCATAGTGATCCTACTTCAATTCAGCTGAAAGATGGTTTGTCTATGACAACTGCTGCTGATGTAGAGTTGGCCGAGCTAGTAGATCCCATCTCCACTAAAGGGGATGTTTTTGTTCGAGATCTGGACTCGGAGAATATTTTGGAATTGGGTTCGAGGGAAAATGAGGGGAAAGATGTGAACAACAACGTTATTGATTCAAGTTCAGAGGAAGATGACGGGAAAGAAACGCCTGCAGACTATCTTGGCCCGGGCTCAGTATTAAAAGGTAAATTATATACATTGACCTCCACTTCATATACTATGGATTATCTTCTTTAAGTTCCTCCACTATGCACATTAACTTTCCCCAATCACCCTTCTGCCTTAACTATGGTAACAGAGTCCATAAACAGAACCCCACCTCAGAATTTAAAAGCTAAAAGCATCAACAAGGAAGATGTAAACAGATAAACACATGTTGCCAAAACATCTCATTCTTAATTATGGACCGACATGGAATGCATATTAGATCCTGCAGTGATCTCAAATTCTAAATATTAGTTTACTTGTAGCTGGATTGGGATTTGAAGCCTCATTTAGATAAAAGTCAATGTTAAAATAACTCTTTAAGTTGCATACATATTTCATCAATATTATTCAGAATACCTCACAAGTTCAGGGCCTTGATTCTTTCTTTAAGCCCAATTCATCCTTATTAAAGACTCCATCTACATAACAAGGCTATATTAGCCAAATTCACCTGCCTGTTTAATAGCCAGAGAACCTTCGCCCTATTCGTCTTTGCAATTAACTAGTGAACAAAATGAACAATTCAAATTATCTGTAAAGTTTCTCAAAGCTCCCTTGTACCAGCTCAACTATGGTTTCATGCCTTACTCTTGGCATGCAATCTCCCATTCTATCAGAGCTTAGTATCAAAGAGACTAAACTCTTGTCTCAACCCAAACTGTGCAGATATTATGAAGGCATATTTTCCCAGACACCTATCCCTTCAAAAGCACTGAGCTTGATAATTTCTCCAATCCGATTCAATTTATTTAGGAGCTAAACCTAATTTCTCGCTATTCATGTAGACCCTAAGCGAGAAGCTAATATCTGGCCTGCAAAAGTATTTAGCCAAACCTTAAAGGATGTTCTTATAAATGGCGTTCCAATGGGTTCATGCAATGATATTTCAAGAGTGGCTTTAACCTGAGTTTTACAACTTGTTGCAATCGGTTATCTAGTTTGTAATTGTACAAATCCGATTCCTAGGTTTGTAAAAGTGTTGCAATGTGGTGTAAAAAGTAACGGGTCGTTAATTTTTTAATGGAATGCATGTCATGTGCAAGCCACATGACAAAACTAACAAATTTGACAAAAAAAAAAAAGCATTCAAATGTCCTTATATGTTGTGATAACGGGAGGCGGAAATTGAAAAGGGGCATGTCGAGAGAGAGAGAGAGAGAGAGAGAGAGAGAGAGAGAGAGAGAGAGATTTGCGTTTGATTTGTGGGTTTCTTTTTTCCCCCTTAAATTCCAAGTGCAAATCCCATTCATTGCGAAAAGACAATTATTCCCCCTTATGTGTCATGTGCGAGGCACACGACATACATTTTGTTATTTTTTTAACAACCCATCCATTTTTACATAACATGGCAACATTTTTACAAACCTAGGAATCGGATTTGCACAGTTACAAACTGAATAACAGATTGCAACAAGATGTAAAACTCTGGTAACCAAATTGCAACTAACCCCAAGGAATCCTCTGTCATTTATGATGTTTCACGTAAAGAGTCCACTTTAAAAACGTGTGTCTTAATCTCCATAACCTTTGACTTAACTCCACTTGAGAGTTGTGATATTAGCATCTAAAGTATGCCCAAGCATATTAACTCCAAGTTTCATAATGATCGCTTAATAATTAGACTTTTCAAACATACTCTTTGGTTAGGACGGAGAGAGCATATCACTGTTGGTTGTGTATATTTTCAACAATAAAAGTAAAATTTATGAGATTTATGAAGAGAAAAGTCATTTTCCTGAACCCCTATAAACATGGTTGTTTTTACACTTCGAACAACTGAACTTGCCAGCAGCTACCACAACTATCAAGAAAATGATGACAGAAATTCATTTAGCTTTCACTATCCCAAGAATACTTTTTCTTATAAAGGGTACTTAACTTGGCGAAGCTTATATTCATATATATGTATGTATATATGTATATGTGTGTCATTATTTGTTTACTTACTTTTCTTTAAGAAGAAATAAATATAAACATGGCTTTAGGAATTCACATACGTAATAAGAACGCTATAAACACTCACTAAATTGAAGGACTTAAATTCCAGCTTTAGCGGTTAAATGGATGCAGCATCCTGTTCATTCCAACTCCTGATTTCATATGCTATACCTGTAGGTCGCAGGAAGAGAAGAGCTACAAAGAGGAAAACCAACGTCAGTTCACACAATGACTCTGATTCTCAAGGTATTCAGATAATGCTTCTTTTTTTTCTTTTTCACCCATGAAATGATAATGCATGCGAGTATATATGTGTGTGTGTGTGTGTGTGTATATACATACATACATATAGATATATACATATATATTGTTTTCCTGCAGAATTTAGACTTTTGCTAAAAGTTCCTTCACTCAAGAAATGATAATGCATGTTGTTCAATAGTTACAATTTGTTAAATCTCCTGAATTTAGCATGTGATTTTTTGCGTAGCAGTTAAGGAGAATGCCTCTATTAAACCTACTTCAATCAAGGTGGAAGATGGTTTGGTTAGCAAAACTGCTGCAGATGATGTTGAGTTGGGAGAGCCAGTTGATGCTCTCTCCACTAAAGGGGTTATTCTTGTTCAAGAAGCAGGCCCTGAGGATGTTTTTCAATTGGGTTTGAGGGAAAATGACGGGAAAGAGGTGTATGAGGATGTTCTTGAACCACGCCTAGAGAAGGATGAATGGAAAGAACCACCTGTGGAAATTAATGAATCTGGTCCAAAGGAAAATGAGGAGAAACTAGTCATGGAAGTTTCCCTTAATGAAGCTTCTTATACTAAGTCGGAGGATGGTTTGGCCATGACAACAGCTTCTGATGTTGAGTGGGATGAGCCTGTCAATACTCTTTCTGAATGGGTGGTTGTAACTAAAGATGTAGGATCTGAGGATGATTTTGAAGCGGGTTCGAAGGGCATTGATAGGAAAGAGGTGATTCAGAATGTTCTTGAGTTAGGGCAAGAGGAAGATGAAGGAAAAGAACCACCTTACGAAGTTGATAACTCAGGTCCAAAGGAAAACGATGATAACCTAGTTGAGGAGAATGTCATTACTGCGGTTAATCCAACCAAGTTGACAGATAGTTTGGATGTGACAAATGCAGCTGCTGATATTAAGTTTCCTGAGCCTTCCTCTAAAGGGATTGCTCTTGATCAAGATATCGGCTCTGATTTCCAGTTAGGTTTCATGGAAAATGATCGGAAAGAGGATATTAAGGATGTTCTTGACTCGAGTTTGGAGAAAGTTGAGGAAACAGAACTACCCATGGAAGTTAATGATTCAGGTCCAAAAGAAGTTCATGAAAATGTAGTTGAGGAATATGCTTTCATTGATCCCAAACTAACGGAGCTGGAAGATTATTCAACTGTGAGAACTACTACTGATAGTGAGTTGGGCGAGCCAGTTGATGCCATCTCCTCTAAAGGGGTAGTTCTTGTTCGAGATGTAGGTTCTGTAGATAGTTTAGAACTGGATTCAAAGAAAAATGAGGGGAAAGAGGTAATCCAGGATGTTATCTCATCTAGAGGAATTGTTCTTCCTCAAGATATAGGCTCTGAGGATGTTCTTGAATTGGCTCCGAAGGAAAATGATGGGAAAGAGGTGAACGAGGATGCTCTCAACTCAGAACAACCACGGATGGAAGTTCTTGATTCGGACCCAGTATTAAAAGGTATAATACATTACATTATCTTCTAAATAGATGCTTGGGTTAGTTTTTTGTACGTCCTATTTCATTGTTAGGAATTATACTTACTTTCTCTAGTAACTAGCGTCATTGACTTAGAAGAAAAAAATAGCAGAGAAATAGGACAAAAATTACGGACGGTCTTTAAATATGAAGTTAAAGGAAAACACCCAACCAGACTTCCTGAACAAAGCAACACAACATGAACAATTTAACACTACTAGATAAATCATGAAATCAAAATATAAACCTCTATGTTGAGAAGGAGGGGAGAAAAAAACAGCAAATATTCCTTCAATGAAGCTCGATTAATACTCTAAGCAATGATCAATCTATAAGCCATCCTCACTCATATGGCAGCTGAAGAACAACAACAACAACAACAACAACAAAGCCTTAGTCCCAAAATAATTTGGGGTCGGCTAACATGAATCCTCATATGTTATCGTGAAAAATAAATAAATTAAAAATAATAATAATAATAATAATAATAATAATAAATAAATAAATAAATAAATAAAAATAAAAATCAAAAAATAAAAAATCAAAAAATCAAAAAATCAAAAAAAATAAAAAAATAAAAAATAAAAAAAATCAACCCCCACATGGATTTTTGCCCTCCACTCCGGCCTCTTCAACACCATACTTTCATCCACTCCAAGTAAATTCATATCATTTTCAATTACTCTACTCCAAGTTTGTTTGGGTCTTCCCCTACCCCTCGCCATTTTATCATTTCTCCACTGTTCCGGCCTCCTAACCGGTGCATCACTCGATCTCCTTCTCACATGTCCAAACCACCGTAGACGATTTTCCCTCATTTTATCCTCAATGGGCGCAACTCCTACTTTACCTCTGATCACCTCATTCCCCAACCGATCCTTTCTTGTATGACCGCACATCCATCGAAGCATACGCATCTCCGCCACATTCATCTTATGCACGTGACACTGTTTCACGGCCCAACATTCGGTGCCGTAAAGCAATGCCGGCCTAATTGCCATGCGGTAGAATTTTCCCTTTAATCTATTGGGCATGCCGCGATCACATAGAAACCCTGTAGCACTCTTCCACTTCAACCAACCTGCTTTAATCCTATGAGCCACATCTCCATCTAATTCTCCATCCTTTTGGATAATGGATCCAAGATAGCGAAAAAAGACTAGACTCGCCAGCCAAATGTGCATAAACTATAAAGACTTATTTTCCCAGGCCCCTATCCATTTAATAGCACCGAGCTTGATCACTGCTTCAGTTAGATTCAATTTGGAGATATTTATTTGGACGATAAACCTTGTTTCTCACAGTTCTTATAGACCCTTGTAGAAAGCCAAGATCAGTCCTGCAAAATCCCAAAATATGTCCTTACAAATGATACTATTTGGTTAATCAAATGATGTTTCAAGAGTTTTGTGATTACTCAATCCATTCCACTCAAAATTCACTATTTCATTTTGGGTTGTTTCACTAAAAAAGTCCACTTGAAAAGTTATGCCTTCAATCTTTGTAAGCTATTGATTTTAACCTCCTCTTCTACTCCCTCCGACCCATAAAGATGTTCCCATTTACCATTCTTGTTTGTCCCACAAATATAGTCCCAATCCATAGCCCCATATTTCAATTTCATTGATTTAGGAACCAATATGGTTAATAATTGTCAATTGGGGCCCTATTGACGAAAAAAAAAAACTAGATTAGGCCCCAAATGGAAAGTATTAACCATATTTTGGGCCAAAATTGACAATTATTGGCCATATTGGCCCCCAAATATTAAGCATTTTTTTACGATTTCTGTCAATAGGCCCCAAATTAATAATTTTAGACCATATTGGGCCTAAATCGATGAAATTGAAACATGGGGCCATGGATTAAGAAAACGATGCCAATATTGGGCCCTATTTCGCTATCAACCCTTGTTAAAAGGATTCCACGACCCTGTCTCTAGTTCCTGGTTTCTTAAATGCTTTGCTTTAGGTTTTAAGAAAAGGAGAGCTGCGAAGAAGAGAACAAATGTCGGTTCACAAAGTGAAACTGATTCTCAAGGTTATTCCTAATTATTATTTTTTCCTTAAATGTTTCCATCAAATACATGTATAGTATTTTCCTACAAAATATAGATTTTTGACACATTCATTTACTCAAGCAATTGTCAATAATGCATCAGGTCCAAAGGAAAACTATGACTACCAAGTTGAGGAGAATGATGGGAAAGAGGATATTGAAGATGTTCTTGACTCAAGTACGAAGAAAGTTGAGGTAAAAGAACCACCCATGGAAGTTAATGAGCCAGGTCCAAAGGAAAATCGTGAAAAAGCAGTTGAGGAAGATGCTTTTATTAATCCAACTCCAATTGTGCTGGAAGATGATTCGGCTATGAGAACTACTGCTGATGTTGAGTTGGCCGAGCCAGTTGGTGACATCTCCTCTAAAGGAGTTGTTCTTGCTCGAGATGTAGGCTCTGAAGATATTTCAGAGCTGGATTCAAAGAAAAATGAGGAGAAAGAGGTGATCCAGGATGTTATCTCATCTAGAGGAATTGTTCTTCCTCAAGATATAGGCTCTGAGGAAGTTCTTGAATTGGGTCCGAAGAAAAATGATGGGAAAGAGGTGAACGAGGATGCTCTTAACTCAGAGCAACCACCGAAGGAACTTCTTGACTCGGATCCAGTATTAAAAGGTACTCCTTCTGTACCTAATTGAATGTCCATTTTCAAGAACTTTTTGTCTCGCAACGAATGTCTTTTTTTAAAAAATTAAAATATTTGTCCCTAAATGATTTTTTCACTATACATTAAATACTAGCAAAACTAAAAGTTTAGAAAGTGATTAACAAGAATATGTATGCATATCATTAAATTTTACAAAAATTAACATTTTCCGAATGTCCCTTAAATGAATATAACATTCACTTAGGAACGGAGGGAGTATGATACATTATCTTCAAAATAGATAGCTTGGGTTTTCTTGTATGTCCTATTTCATTGTTAGGAATTATTCTTACTTTCTCTAGTAACTAACTTCATTGACTTTAAAAAAAAAAAAAAAAACAGAGAAATAGGATTTTGATAGAAAAAAAGTTAACGGGTGATCTGTAGACGATAAACCTAATTTCTTACAATTCTTATAGACCCTATATGCAGGAAGCCAATATCAGTCTTGCAAAAGTTCCAAGAAAAAAAAAAACGTAAACTTTGTCCTTACAAATGATTCTATTTGGCTGATTACTCCTTTCATTCCATTCAAGCATCACTATTTCATTTGAAAAGTTATGCCTTCAATCTCCATAAGTTTTTATTTTAACCTCCTCTTGTATATAGTGAATATGTTGTAAAAATACTTACAAGAAGGTTTTACAAAAAAAACGTGAGAAAACATCGCAAAAACAGCAAATCTTATTTAGTTTTAACCCTAAAAAGGGATCGGATTTAAGAAAAAAGTTTATTTTAAAACAGATCAGTCGCCCTACTCGATGTTTTTTTTCTTTTTTCTTCTTTGTCTATGACTTTTTTTCTGCTTTTCTCGAAACTACTAAACTTGTCTTTGGTTGCCACAATTTTCAAAAAAATGAAGATACCAATTCATTTAGGGCTCGTTTGGTAACTATTTATGTTCCTGTTTTTTTCATTTCTGTTTCCTGTTTTTTGTGAAAAATAGAAATACGAACGTGTTTGGCAAACAATTCTATTTCTCCCTTCATGAGAAATGTTTTTCATTTTTTGGCCAATTCTAGAAATGAAAAAATATGTTTTTCACAAAGGAAAAACGTTCCAAGCAAAAACACGGAAGATTGCTAACTTAAATGAGGTACCGCCTTCGATTACCAGCAGCAACAATTTGGCAACCCAAAAAGAGTTTCCCAACTAAATAGACAGAAGCCCTAACTTAAGCCGTACATCTCCTTCGATCAATCATTACTGCAACAGGACATTGACGAACAAATCCTCTTCATAGTTTCCCCTCTGTACAATTCAATCTTCATCTTCTCCATCTCTCGCATTGACTTTGCCCTTTCAGATTGTATTTTATTTTGGCCAAATCCTCAAGCATGCTATCAATGAAAGCCAGTGTTCCTCATTATAATGGAATTGACTTTTCTTTTTTCTTGGGGTGGGGTTTATGAATCTTTTGCAAAGGATTGTTTCAAATAGAGAAATAATTAGCATCCCAACCAGAGGCAGGTTGAAGGCAGACATCTTTGAGCCTTAAACCATTTTACCCCATATTAAAAATGACTCTCCTTCCACTAATCTGGACGCAAACAAATGCTGAAAATGTCAAAAGATAATATGCACTTGAAGCATCCTTTTCTTTACTCTTCTCTTCTGATTGAATTGGTATTGCAATTTATCTTTTTTTCATTTCCTTTATGAACTGTGTTAATACCTGTCACCGGACCTGTGATCGAAATTTCCTAACTTGACATCAAATTATGAACTGTATTTAATGTTTGTTTCAATGTTCAACAACACATTCGGTTAAGTCACTTTTACCTTTTTCCATACAAATATAAAGAGAAATGGTTAGCAAACAGTATTATGTTTCTATTTAATAAATCATAAATGGAACAGAATTAATGAGAAAAAGAAACATATTTCTGGAATGAAAAAATAGAAATAGTAATCAAACGCCACCTTAGCTTTCACAATCCTAAAATACTTCCCCTACACTCCCTCCGTCCCATCTCAATGTGCACATTTACTATTAAGCACGGGAATTAAGGAGGGAGTATATATATTGAAAAGTATTGAGTGAGAAAGGTGTTATGAGTATGATAAGTGAGAGGGGTTTGCAAGTGGGGTCCACAGTTTAATTGTGTGAGTATGACAAGTGGGGTAGGGGTAGGGGTAATATAATAGTTATAAAAAATTCCTTTTTTGGAAGTGGGACTTATCAACGACACCCACCAAACGGGTAAGTGTGCACATTGAGCTGGGACAGAGGGAGTATATGATACTTGTAGCAGGTAAGTCCTCTTAAGGATTAGTAGGTAGGGTATGTAGTTGGCGTTACACACGAATCACAAAAGAGGAATGGGAAGGAGAAACGAGAATAGGGGCAAGCTAGGAAGGAGAGAACAAGTATTGCGGGAGTAACTTAGAACGTGAGTTACTGTAGCTGACCTTGACAAATGAGCCAGGTATTTGTATTTATAGGAGTTAGAGCTTGGCGGCTCAGTATGGTACACGTGATGGGTCACGTGTATTCCGTGCCGCAAGCTGTCGGACTCCCATTCGTTAGACTGTACGTATCTGTGGAATGATGCCGCGTGTCCCCTGTGGGGACCAGTCCCGCAATTCTCCTTTTTATCCTAGCCAGGCCACGTGTAGTCCCTCAATTGGACCACGTGGCTAACTACACAATTCTAGTCTCCAATACATAGCTCCTTGATGATTTTCATTGATGCGGTAATGGAAATCCCTTTGACCTTGTTCAATCACGGGAATCCTAACATGGATTCCGCTGTGTCACTAGCGGAAAGGGATATCGCGTACATATAAGTATAATTACTCACATAGGAGAAGTCTACGAGCTCTTCCGCATGTGTGTTTATACTGCTGCGTGAATAAGAATCTCACATGCGGGAGCACGTGGGTCAGGGATGCGGGAGACACATCCTACAATACTTAACTTGGTAAGATTTTAATATATTTAATCAAACGACTTACTCCATCCGTCTCATTCGAAGGGCACAAAATTGGCCTTGCACGAGAATTAAGGAAGTGTATAGTGGAGTAAGTGTTGTGAGTATGAAAAGTGAGGTGGGAGAGAGGAAGTGGGGTAGGAAATAGTAAGTGGAAAGTTATTGTGAGTATGACAAGTGGGTTCCTTGAATAAAAAAAGTATTAAAAAGTTTCCATTTGGGAGTGTGCCCTTTTAAATGGGACACTGAAAATGGAAATTTGTGTCCCTTCAAATGGGACGGAGGGAGTACACATCTATGCATGATGATATGTTTATTTATTGAAAATAATTATGAACATGCCTTTAAGAATTCACTTATGTAACATGAATGCTACACAAACTCACCATATTGATAACACTTGAAGCCAGCTATACAATAGTGGTTAAATGGATGCCACGACCCTGTCATTTCCAGCTCCTGATTTCATAAGTACCATTTTCAGGTCCTAAGAAGAGGAGGGCTGCAAATAAGAAAACCAATGTCAGTTCACAGAAAGAAACTGATTCTCAAGGTTACTCTAATTATCCTTTCTTTTTCTGTCTTACATCAATTGTTTTCTTTTCTATTGTTTCCGTTAAATACATACTACTCCGTTCCAATAAGAGCTGCCCATTTTTTGGGCAGCACGCAAATTAAAGAAATGGGGGGAAAGTAAAAATGTTGTGAGTGTAATTTGAAAATAGGAGAGAGAATGAGTGGAGAGAATAGTAAATTATAATGGTGTTGTGAGTATTAAAATAATGGAGGAGAGAGAATGAGTGGAGGGAATAGTGAAGATTCCTTTGCCAAAAAAGGAAAGTGGAAGCTATTAACGGGACACCCAAAATGGCAAAATGGGAAGCTACTATTGGGACGGAGGGAGTATATTGTAATAAGAAGGTTATTAACACTCACTGAATTGAAGGAGTTGAATCCAGCTTTACAACAGTTGCTTAAAGGATTCCATGACCCTGTCTCTAGTTCCTGATCTCTTAAATGGTATGCCTTTAGGTTCTAGGAAGAGGAGAGCTGCAAAGAAGAAAACAAATGTCAGTTCTCAGAGTGAAACAGATTCTCAAGGTTATTCCTAATTATATTTTTATTTCTTTAATTGTTTCCATCAAATGCATGTACAGTGTTTTCCTAAAAAAGAGATTTTTGACACGTATCCATTAACTAATGAAAATTATGAATAATGCATCAGGTCCAAAGGAAAATTATGATAACCGAGATGAGGAGAATGTCCTTGATACTAATTCAACCGAGTTAGGATTCAAGGAAAATGATGGAAAAGAGGATATTGATCCAACTCCAATTGAGCTGGAAGATGATTCGGCTGTGAGAACTACTGCCGATGTTGAGTTGGCCGAGCCAGTTGATGACATCTCCTCTAAAGGGGTTCTTGTTCTAGATGTAGGCTCTGAAGATATTTTAGAACTGGATTCAAAGAAAAATGAGGGGAAAGAGGTAATCCAGGATGTTATCTCATCTAGAGGAATTGTTCTTCCTCAAGATATAGCATCTGAAGATGTTCTTGAATGGGGTCCGAAGGAAAATGATGGGAAAGAGGTGAACGAGGATGCTCCCATCTCAGAGCAACCACCGATGGAAGATCTTGGTATGTCCTATGTCATTGTTAGGAAGTATACTTACTTTCTCTAGTAACTAACTTCATTGACTTAAAGAAAAAGTAGCAGAGAAATAGGATTTTGTTAGAGAAAAAAAATACGGACGATCTTTAAATCGGAAGTTAAAGGAAAGCACCCAACTAGACTTCCCAAATCCTGAACAAAGCAACACACAACAAGAACAATTGACGCCATTACATAAATCATGAAAAACTAAATGGAAATTCCTATGTTGAGGAGGGGAGAAAATAACAGTGACATTCCTTCAATGAAGCTCGATGAATAGTCTAAACAATGATCAATCAATAAGCCTTCCTCACTCATACTGCAGCTGAAGCCCCTGAAATGAAAAAATGTGTAGTCCCGAAAGAAGCCCATCAAAGAGACTAGACTCACAATCCAAGTGTGCATAAACTCTGGAGGCATATTTTTCCAGGCCCCTATCATTTTAAAAGCACTGAGCTTGATCATTGCTTCTGTAGCTTTAATTTGGAGCTTTTTCTTTGGAGGATAAACCTAATTTCTCACATTCTTGTAGATCCTATGCAGGAAGCCAAGATCGATCCTGCAAAAGTTCCAAGCCATAGCCCAAAATATGTCCTTATAAATGATTCTATTTGGCTTATCAAACGATGATTCGAGAGTTGTGTGAATACTATATCTGTTCATTTAAAATTAACTATTCATTTTGAGGCGTTTCACTAAAAAGAGTAAACTTTCAAAAGTTATGCTATCAATCTCCATTAACTTTTGAGTTTAACCTCCTCTCGTGATATAATTATAAACATCTTCTATATCAAGCAATTTAACTTGGTAAGATTTTATATATTTTATCATACAACTTACACATCTATGTGTCATGATATGTTAATATGAACACGCCTTTAGGAATTCACTTGTGTAATAAGAATGCTACAATACTCACCAAATTGAATAACTTGCGGCCAGTAAACAGAAGAGGTTAAATGGATGCCACGACCCTGTCATTTCCAGTTCCTGATTTCTGACATGCTGTGTCTTTTAGGTCTTAAGAAGAGGAGAGCTGCAAAAAAGAAAACCAATGTCAGTTCAAAGAATGAAACTGATTCTCAAGGTTATTCTCCCTTTTTATTGCTTCCGTCAAATACATATATTGTAAAATGAATGTTATAAACACTCACCAGATTGAACGAGTTGAAACCAGCTTTACAGCAGTTGTTAAGAAGATTCCAAGACCCTGTGATTTCTAGTTTTTGATTTCTTAAATGCAGTGCCTTTAGGTCCTAGGAAGAGAAGAGCTGCAAAGATGAAAACCAATGTCAGGTCACAGAATGAAACAAATTCTCAAGGTTATTACTAATTATCTCTTAATGTTTCCATCAAATACATGTATAGTGATTTTCCTACAGAAGATATATTTTCGCCACATTCCTTACTCATGAAATTATCAATAATTCACCAGGTCCAACGGAAAATTATGATAACCAAGTTGAGGAAACTGTCTTTATTGAATCTAATTCAATTGAGTTGGAAAATGGTTTGGCTTTGAGAAATGTCACTGCTGATGTTGAGTCAAGAAAGCCAGTTGACGAGGCCTCCTCTAAAGGGGTTGCTCTTCTTCAAGATATCGGCAATGATGGGAAAGAGGTGGCCAAGGATGTTTGTGACTCGAGTCAGGAGAAAGTTGAGGGAAAAGAACAACCCGTAGAAGTTAATGACTTGGGTCCAGTTGAGGAAGATGCTCTTATCGATCCTACTCCATTTAAGCCGGAGGATGTTTGGGCTGCTAGAACTGCTGATGATGATCGATTGACTGAACCAGTTGATGCAGTCTCCGTTAGAGGGGCCATTCATGTTCGAGATGTAGGCTCTGAAGATATTTTAGAATTTGGTTCGAAGAAAAATGAGGTAAAAGGAGTGATCGAGGATGTTAGTGACTCGAGCTCAGAGGAAGATGATGAAACACATGCAGAAGGTCTTGGCCCGGGTTCAGTATTAAAAGGTACATTACTTTGACCTCCACTTCATATAGTTTCGGTCAATTTCTTTTATCACTTCGTAATGCATATAGTTAGAAGGGCGATGCCCAAAAGACTTGCTAATTTGAATAAAAATTCAATCCGGTTTACGCCATTCCTGAATAGCACCCACCATGCCTTTGAGTCCAATGAAGAGAGATGCAAATAGAGTCAATCCAATCAGTAGAACTCAAGCCAAGATTGAAGAAATCCATGACTATAAACTCAAAATTAGATGAAATCTTTGTGGCTCATTTTAGCCAGAAGAGATGGAATTAAAAATGATCACAAAAGCTTATACTTAAAGAAAAAAAAAAAACTACTACTAATACCTCATTACCAAACTGTTGACAGCTTATAGAAAAGCCCTTATCCACAAAAACCATGTACAAATACTAAATAATCCCAAGCCTCTTTGTCATGTACAGTGGTCTTTTCCAAGTACTGCTTCACAATACTCTGCATTGTGGTTTTGTTGGTGGCCTCGAAGCAACAACTTGTTCCTCTTTTATCGACATGCTCGACTGGATCATCATGGTCTCATTTATTCTCTCCAATAGGAGCATATCTATGTGGTAAGTTTGATGTCCTTTTTCCTCTTTAACCAGATTCCCATCTAACTTTCTCCACCTACGAGCGATTTTTGCTAGAAACTTATTTACTGATTAAATGACAATGCATCTAATTCTAATGTTTGGAGTTGTTTAAAAGATCCTAATTTGAGAATGTTATTGCCCATTGATAACAGGCGAGAATGCTCTCACAGAATATCATTCAATGGATATTGATGAAGCTTGGGTCCTCAAAACTGCTGATGATATTGCTGCATTGACTGAGCCAGCTCATAGTCTTCCCTCTAAAGGGTTTGTCGATGAAGTAGGATCTGATAATGATCTTGATATAGATTTGAAGAAAAATATAGGACGCAACTTACTTGAGGACAATGAACTCGCAGAGGAATATCTTGACTCGGGTCCAACGAAAAAATCCAGAGAACCAGCTGCAGAAGTTCTTTACTCGGTGCCAAGGGAAAATGATGGCAAACCAGTAGTTGAAGATCCTTTGACTGGTGAACTTGAATTGGCATCTGATTCCAAGGAAACTGAAGGTAATGAGTTGGCTTCTTTTGTTCGAGGGGATTCTTCAGATTCACCATCTGTGGTTGATTCATTGGAAGATGATTCAGCTTCATCAAAAGAGGTAGTTCAGAACGTTCTTGAATTGGGTTCAAGGAGAATAGATGAGATAGAGTTGCTTAAGGGTAAAGAACTGGCTGAGGAACTTCTTGACTCAGGTCCAATGGTAAAAGCTAGAGAACCAACTGCGGATGTTTTTCATTCGGATCCAAAGGAAAATGATGGCAAACCAGTACTTAAGGATCCTTTGACTGCTGAACTTAAAATGGCATCTGATACCAAGGAAACTGAAGAGAAGGAGTTTGCTTCAATAGTTGGTAGCGATTATTCGGATTCCACATCTAAAGAGGCGGTTCAGAATGTTCTTGAATCGGGTTCAAAGAGAACAGAGAAGATGGAGTTGCTTGAGGCCAGTGAACCGGGCAAGAGAGTTCTTGACTGGGGTCCAGCAGAGAATGTTGACAAACCAGAAGTCGAAGATGTTTTGACCAGGGAACTTGAATTGGAATCTGATAAGGATGTAACTGAAGGTAAAGAAATGGATTCTGTTCTTGGTGGCTATCCATTGGATTCAGCGGCAGGAGTTGTGACACCCGATCACATGGAAGATGATACAGTAATTTTATCTAGAGAGGTGGTTCAAAATGTTAATGAATTGGGTTCAATAAGTAGTGATGGGGAAGACATCCTTGAGAGAAATAAACAATCTGAGAAAGCTGTTGACGAATCAGCAGTTGAAGATCTTTGGACCAAAGATCTTGAAATGGAAACTGGGGGAAAACTGTTGGCTTCTAAAGAGGTGGGTCCAAAGGAAAATGATGGCAAACAAGTAGTTGAAGATCTTCAGGCTGGTGAACTTGAAATGACATCTGATTCCAAGGAAATTGAAAGGAAAGAATTGGCATCTGTGGTTGCATCAGATGATTCAGTATTTCCTAAAACAGTGGTTCAAAATGCTTTGCTTGAAGGTAAGTCTGGGAGGCAGAACGTAGAAGTAGATGGGGACGATTTAATGGCATTAATTAAGGAAGTCAGGAAGACTATCAAAGAACAACTTATTGTAGTTGAAGATATGAGAGTGAATCTTCGACAAATGCTGGATAAGGTGAACTTGATTCGAACAGCTGTTCAAGGTTGAGTTTCAAACTTGATTTTTGGAACATATTTGACCCCCTTTTGTATACTGTATTTGATTTTTATGCGTTTTGCCTGGATTTTTGTTTTCAAAAATAATAATGCAGAATTGGGGAAGAAATCTCGTGTTCATTATATATCATCTAAGCAATATCATTTGGCTATATTATACTCCCTCCGTCCCGGCTGAAAAGGCACAAATTTCCTTTTTGGGTGTCCCATTTAAAAAGGCACAGTCCCAAAAAGAAAAGTTTTTATTACTATTCCACTCACTCATTCTCTCTCCTACTTTACTTTTACACTCACAACATTCTCTCTCCTAACTATTCCTCCCACTCATACTCTCTCCTATTTAATTTTTCATACTCACAACATTTAAACTTTTTCTCTTTCCTACATCACTTTTCTTAATTTGCGTGCGAGATTGGTTTTGTGCCTTTTGGACTGGGACGGAGGGAGTATATGATTGTTTTCTGTGAACCAGTGTCCACGACGTGGGTGTGGGTGTGGGTAGTTTACACTGCATTTGGTGGAAAATCTTAAAAATTTGGCAGACCAAACGCTTGGATCAGTACCCAGGGTTTCTACGTGATCCCGATATACACCATAGATTAAAGGGATTATTTTACCGCGCAACAATTAGGCCTGCACTGTTATGTTATATGGCACAATGTGTTGGACCATGAAACAGTGTCACGTTCATAAGATGAATGTGATGGAGATGCGTATGCTAGGATGGGCGGGTGGGCATAAAAGAAAAGATCGATTCAGAAATGAAGTGATCAGGGAGAAAGCAAGAGTTGCGCCCATTGAAGAAAAAATGAGGGAGAATCGCTTAAGTGGTTTGGGACTAAGGCTTTGTTGTCGTTGTTGTTGTATAAAATGAGAACAAGCTCGAATCAAGTCATTTCTGGTTTAGTCATTAAAGACTCCATTAAGATTCGAGTTTTATTAGGATTCTAGCTCTTAATTTAATACTAATAACATAATACAGAGACCTAGACCGAACTAGTGTTCATCTCCAAATTGTTGTGTGAATTGCAGATATCTTGAGGAGACTCATGATCACCTTTTTTCTTCACCATGATATAGATTGCTGTCTTTGGAACCCCTTATTTAAGAAGAAAGGAGTCAGTTGGGTTAGTCTCGAATCTGTGCTTTCCTTTCTCCATACATCTACAGGTGGGATTAATAGAGGATCTGTTGAGAGCATCTTGTGGGAATGTGGTATTTTTGATATATTTTGGTCTATTTGGCTAGAGTGTAATTCGATGATCGTTAAGATTATTCCCTAATATCTGTTGTGGGAGAGGGTTGTTTGTTTGGCTTCTTTACGGGCTCAAACAATGGGAGTTTTAAGGGGGATTCCTGTATCAGACTTTAAAAGGGATTGGAGGGCTGTTCTCATCTCAAATCGGGTTTTATGCAAATAGACACTCAGTTTGGAGTGCAAGGAATACTAGTTTTATGCAAGTAAAATTAGAACTACAAAATTGAGTGGATTGATAGGGTCACAGTCTAGAAACCCTTGGTAAATAATTCCAGTGAAACCTCTATGAGGCAACTTCTATATTTTCGCTTAAGTATTGTGTATCCAAATTCCAAAGTTGGAGACCTCAACTAGCCAACCTTCAATCCTTGACTCAGAAGAGTTTTTTCTAATAAGCAAATGATCAATTATATTATTACTATCAGTTAAAGTTACATCATCTTACAAGAGTTAACAAGTAATTATGACTCAAAAAACAATCCCTAATCATTCTCCTAATATACATCAACAAGCCACATTTTACATAGACATTGGAATTGCAAACGAAATCCACTAGAAAATGCATGAGCAAGGTAGCACCAAATCTTTTTTCAAGAGTTAGGTCATAGATTAGCAACGGATCATATACAATCTTCTTAATGAAATGAGTTTTTAGCATAAATGTGCAAATATTTAACATGTTTCTCTGTGGCATTATATCAAACAGTTGGTGAATATTGGTATATACATTGAGCGAATAACTGCAAACATTCAAAATATTAAACAAGGAGTAATATTGATTCGAACATCTCATATGGAAACCTAATTATCAATCGGGTATACAAAAAAACAATGACAAACCAATTAGCAATTCCCCACGACAAAGAATTTTTAACACCCATAAGGCCAATAACACGAAGGAGAGAAAGAAATGATCAAGAATTCGGGAAAATAGTATGAACCAAATGCAAAATTTCAGTATAGAAAGCATAAACGGATTGATACCAACCTGGGAGTTCGAGGGGGACGACGTCTTAAACGGTGGCAAAATATTAGATCAGTCGGGATCGTACCGGTACGGCGGTACCTCCCCGTCTGTCATATACTCCCTCACACACAGTGCCATTAATAACTTCACCTTTTATCATTTTGGATGTCTCATTTAAAACGGATATGGTTAAATACAGGGAACAAAAAATACAAGGAATCAACAAAATTACCAAAATACCCATATAAACCAAAAATTCCGGCCAAATGGCCCGAATTCGAACCAAGTTCCACAAAAAATCAAAACCAAATCGCATATTTAAAAATCGAATTCCGACTTCGTTAACCGCTGGATCGTCGTGAAGCTTTTGGGCTTTGGTCGCATCCCCTAGGCGCACATGATGACCGTTGGGATCTTCCAAATAATTTCCGGAGAGGGAGAAATGGCCGGCGGCGAATTTTGGCTAAAATCTCCAAAAATTCGCTATATTAAAAATCAAATTCCCGCTTCATTAACCGTTGGATCGTCGTCAAATTTATGGGGTATGTTCGCATCACTCAGGCGCTCATATTGACTGTTGGGATCAGCAAAATAATCAGCGGTGCCGGAGATATGGCCGACGGCGCAAAACCGGCGAGGCTATATTAAAAATCAAATTTCCGCTTCATTAACCGTTGGATCGTCGTCAAATTTCTGGGGTATGTTCGCATCACTCAGGCGCTCATATTGACCGTTGGGATCAGCAAAATAATCAGCGGTGCCGGAGATATGGCCGACGGCGCAAATCCGACGAGACATCTCGTTTCACAACATTTCGTGTAGGGCAAGGGCAGGGTTGGAATTTTTCGTTCCCTGTATTTTTTGTTCCCTGTATTTAGTATTTACCTTTAAAACTTTCTCTTTCTTTTTTTGGCAAAAAATCTTTACTATTTCATCCACTCATTCTCTCTCCTATTTTACTATTATACTTACAATATTTTTCAAATTTACTATTTTCTCCACTCATTATTTCTCCTATTTTACTATTACACTCACAACATTTTTTTTGCCCTTAATTTACATGCCGAGCCAAAAAGAATGAACTATGACGGAGGGAGTAAATATAAATGAGGTGGGACAATTAATCCGTATAAAAGTGGACGTGATACATTCCGTTTGGGAGGGGACAGATAGTTGAAAAAAAAAATTCAACTGTTTAATGCTTGCAATGGCCAGGGCTGTAAACGAGCCGAGCCGAGCCGAGCTTTTGATGTTTCGAGCTCGAGCTCGTGAACTTTTAAACGAGCTCGAGCTTTTCTCGAGCTCGAGCTCGATCCCAGAATTCATGTTCGAGCTCGGCTCGAATCAAGTTTCGAGCTTTTCGCGAGCCGGCTCACGAGCTACGCGAGCCGCTCGAACTCGAGTATTAACGAGCCGAGCTCGAGCTTCGACTTATTTTTGAAAAATGCGAAATCGAACGAGCTTTATCGAGCCCTAATTCGAGTTGCAATCGAACTCGAGCCTAAACGAGCCAAGCTCGAGCTTGGTCTTTTAATTTGTCACTAAATATATATATTTTTAACAAAAAATTCATAATTCATCCGAGCTTTTAACGAGCCGAGCCCGAGTCGAGCTTAAACGAGTCGATCTCGAACAGAGCTCGTCGAACATACGAGCCGAACACGAGCCGGGCTCGAAAAAATGACGAACTTGAAATTCGGTTCGAGCTCGAGCTCGAGTTCGCCTCGAGCCCACTCGAACTCGAGCTTTTTTCGAGCCGAGCCCGAGTCGAGCTCGAACAGGCTCGGTTCGTGTAACAGCCCTAGCAATGGGGTAGTTGAAAAAGTTTCAACTGTTTAAAATTTTTCATTTTGTTGAAATTATTCAACGGGTGTTGAAAAAAAAAAGTGGGACCCATTTTTGCCACGTGTCGCCGTCCCATTGGGCCAAAAATGGCGCGTGAAATACACTCTCCCATTAGGCGCGTAAATGGCGCTGAAGCTTTGGTTTTTTTTTCTTTTTCCCTGTGAGATGTCACATGTCTCCATATGATTGGCCACTGAAATTTTTTTTGTTTTAAATCCTTCGAATTTTTCCAAGGCAATTATCTTATATCAAAATAAAAAAAAAATTACACCAAAATTCATGATTTTTTTTTATCTACAAATAGAGTCTTGTTTTATTTGATTTGGATACAGAAAAAAAACACTATTTTTTCAATATAAATTAATTATATTGAAAAATAAAGAATATAAAATAATAATTAAGTATGTAGTTTTTTTTTTAAATTATAAATGATAATAATAATTATTATTATTTTACTAATCAATAAAAATAAAGAATATAAAATAAAATAAAAGTGGTGGGGTATAGGATGATGAGTTGGAAGGGTGTTGAAAAAATATGGGTGTTGAAACTATTGTAGGGGTTAAAAATTGAATGGGGTGTTGAATAATTAGGTGGAGAAGAGAGAAGATGATGTGCCGTATTGGGTTGAAAAAATGGTGTTGTTTAAACCATTGTAAATGGTCTAAGAGATGGGACGTCACGCTCCCTTATTTTTTAAATTTTAATATTATTTTTTTTAACCTCAAAATGTAATTTATCACTTAATCTTTATTTTTATTTTTATTTTGATTACCCAGGTTCCCCAGCTTCGCTGGATCACTCCTGGACCACCAGGTACCGGCCCCTCAGTATGCTGGCGGAGGTAAATCGCGGGATATGCCCTATGCAGCCAGGGTGGCAACACCCCTTATACTCCTGGCCCCAAGGGAGCCCTCCTACAAGGCATTCACACTCTTACAACACCAAGTTAGAACTCTTTGATAAAGGTCTTGGCGAGCATTCACCTCATGGTAACAGTCTGAGCGCACTTGAGCCCACATCTCCTCATCTCCGAATATCTGTGCTGCTACGGCTCTATAGCCACAATGTCCATCGATGCCACATCTGATGCCTCCAATATATGGGATAATGAAAGGTGGAAAAGACCTCAAATACTTAGAGTTTGTATATACTAGTGTGATTGGGGCATCCCATTTCCCTCTCCACGACCCTGACCCTGATCCCGTCCTCGTCCTCGACCTCACCCTCGACCTCGCCCTCGACCCCGTCCTCTCCCACGACCGGCCTAGTGGTGGATGAGACGTAGGAGTACTAGCAGGGGTAGATGGTGTGGGTTACAAGCCGATTTCCATTTGTGCGTGGACTCCGAACTCGCTTGGGTTGATGCAATGAATGCAGATCTAGACCTGAAATAGGGCAAAGAAAAGAGTGAGAAGCATTCATACTATCAACATGCAAATCAAATACATCAAGAACTTAATTGAAATGTGAGCCACAAATGAATGAAGATCTATACCCTTTGCTAGTTGAGGATGGTGTAACGGGGACTCGAAAAAAGTTGTTAGTATGCTCCCAATCTGACTGCTTCTGGAACTTCCGGTCCGGGTTTATTCGCCTTTGAAATATGATCTCGGCTCGTAAGCATCTCTTGTTTGGTGATTTAGCCCTTCTTCCATCATTTTGAATAACTTTCTCCTTACCGGTTCAGGTGCTTTCTCAAATTTATTCAACATAGCTTGAAAATTGTCTTTATTTATTCAAGGCTCGGATGGAGGGTTGTCTACTTCAATATCCAACTTCTTCCAAAAATCATGAATCGAGGCCGCCAATCCGTCCCCACACCCTCTATCCTTGCAATCTCGTGACTACATGGAAGTCCATGTGTTCGCCCGTAGTAACACCCGCAGCATCCTCAATTGATGACATTACCCCCCATTACGACCCCGCTTGATTTTCCGAAGTCGACCCCGCTCTTGTCTCGATAATGCGCAAAGCTTCCGTTGACACTTTAGTCAATATGTTGTGATACATATTACGGGTCCTCAAATCAATTGGAGTTCGGTCTTTGATCTATTCATACCCCGTTTGATATTTTTAGTTGGATATCGAAGATCTTATGAGCCTTTTGAAGATTGTGTCAAAAGTAGAAGAAGCACTCCCCAATGCCTTCTTCAACCTATTATGCTCACCCTCGCTCCCGTTTGTGGTATGGGTCCCAAAGTGTGGTAACACATCCGTGTGCGTAGACAGAATATTCTCGAGAGTATGGAGTAATCCATGTATCGCGGAGGTAATCCAATAATACAGATAAGATATGAAACGGTCACAAAGCCCTCGCTAACGTTCGTCCCATTCGCCGGAGGTAGGGCAGAGATTGCATAATTGAAACTCCTCATGAATGATTCTGCCAAATCCTCGCTACATGTAATTTAAGTAATTATATATATTATAAACAAAGAAAATCAATAAATAAGTAAATAAATAAATAAATAAATACCTGTATGACTCAACCCATGCCTTCTAACATTGACTTCGATATGCCTCCGACACAAGAAGTGTGCGGTGTCGGGAAAACTGTACGGAGAGCGCCGATAAAACCCAATTCACGATCGGTGACAAAAGCTGGGCAACCGGGGAGGTGTAAACAGCCGCGCAAATTGTCCAATGCCCATTTGTAATCATCCGCACTCGATACTTGAGGAACGCATACGCTATTGTGAAATTATGCCCGGTGGAAGTAAATCCTACAAACCGCAAGAAGTACGACCCATAGCAGTTGGTGTTGTAAGTGCAATCACCTTGTACAACATATGGAAAACAGCTTTAGCATCTTCATTGCTAATGGGTGAGAGAAGAATATATCGCCGATCATGCCACTCTCGCCGTCTTCCCTCGTGTAGTATGTATATTCATGATCTACGAGTAATTTAAGGAATTGTTGTAGCGGGGTCCTTCCTTGTCGTTCTTTTTCTCTATATTTTGTGATGGCATTGCGGACGTGCATCGGAGTGCTCACATTCTTCTCATCGTTCATCTTTAACATTGCAACTATGTCATTTGGACGCAATGAACATTCACTTGCCCTACACACAACGTCATATTCGGCACTGTCAATTTCCCGAGAGGAAAACCTTCCTGATACAAAGGAAAGTCATGATTATGTATACCATTCCTTACAACATAACCCCATAACCCATCATCCCTCCTTTCTTTGGCATATAGTTTAAAACTACACTCTCTTCGCTACTACTCTTCTTTATATTCTTAGATCTTCCGGCCCGTGATATCCACCAAAATGACATATTATCATCGCATAAGCTAGTTTATTTCCAATTCTATTCTTCGAGTTCTGTATAACAAGGTGTATATTTCGACGCCTCGCGATTTCCCGTACATGTGCAAGAAGCGCATCCCTGTTTGGAAATAATTCTGATGTCGTGAATTCATCACTGATATCCGGAAATGGACCCTGCAAAATACAGTACTAGTCAGTTTCAAAGCTCCAGTAAGTATATATTTCGTGTATAAATACACGACATAAATCAGTACATCTCGTGTTAGTGTACACGATATGTACATCTCGTGTTAGTGTACACGATATGTAAGCAACTATGCCGTGTATTTTTACACGAAATTATCTCCGTCCAAGATGGAATTTTGATTTCGATTTTGATCACAATACAAAACAAAAGATTAAGAACTTACTTCATAGCTTGGATCATTAAGACTTGGAGAATGTTGATGTGGAGGAGAATTTGGTGAGATTCCTTCTTCTTCATCAAGGACAAATTCTATATCATCAAGGTTAATATTCTCATAAGAATCCATGCTATGATCATAGAAGCTTGGATCATTGAAACTTGGAGAATGTTCATGTGGAGGATAATTTGGTGAGATTCCTTCTTCTTCATCAAGGACAAATTCTATATCATCAAGGTTAATATACTCATAAGAATCCATGCTATGATCATTGAAACTTGGAGAATGTTGGAGAATTTTGTGAGGAATCCATGCTATGAACTTAGAGATTGATTTTTTGAATAATAATGGGGTTTATGGTTTCTGTTCAGAATAGGTGTGTTTTAAGGAATTATAAACGGCGAATTCAACGCAGCTCGTTTTGAAGGGTTACAGGATTTTAAACCTCTCGTGTAGATCAACACGAGATAGAAGCATATATTTCGTGTGTTTTTACACGAGATGTATAAATTATAAATGGCTGCCTATTTATTTTTTTTTAATTTTTTTCTACATTCTAAATGTCATTTAAAGTGTTTTTCATATCTATGAAAATACTCAAAATCCAAATGGAAATTGAGTTACAAATTTTTGCCATTATTTAGGGTTTTTAGGGTTTTACATGTCCCGATCTTGCCAAAAATGGTATACGCCTACCTCGTTTAATTTTTTTTAATTTTTTTCTAGATTCTAAATGACATTTAAAGTGTTTTTCATCTACACGAGTTTTCTCAAAATCCAAATGGAGATTGAGTTACAAATTTTTGCCATTATTTAGGGTTTTTAGGGTTTTACGTGTCCCGATCTTGCCAAAAATGGTATACGGCTACCTCGTTTATTTTTTTTTAATTTTTTTCTAGATTCTAAATGACATTTAAAATGTTTTTCATCTACATGAGTTTCCTCAAAATCCAAATGGAGATTGAGTTACAAATATTTGCCATTATTTAGGGTTTTGTGGTTTTACGTGTCCCGATCTTGCCAAAAATGGTATACGGCTACCTCGTTTATTTTTTTTTAATTTTTTTCTAGATTCTAAATGACATTTAAAGTGTTTTTCATCTACATGAGTTTCCTCAAAATCCAAATGGATATTGAGTTACAAATTTTTGCCATTATTTAGGGTTTTTAGGGTTTTCTGTGTCCCGATCTTGCCAAAAATGGTATACGCCTACCTCGTTTATTTTTTTTTTTAATTTTTTTCTATATTCTAAATTACATTTAAAATGTTTTTCATCTACATGAGTTTCCTCAAAATCCAAATGGATATTGAGTTACAAATTTTTGCCATTATTTAGGGTTTTTAGGGTTTTACGTGTCCCGATCTTGCCAAAAATGGTATACGCCTACCTCGTTTATTTTTTTTTAATTTTTTTCTAAATTCTAAATGACATTTAAAGTGTTTTTCATCTACATGAGTTTCCTCAAAATCCAAATGGATATTGAGTTACAAATTTTTGCCATTATTTAGGGTTTTTAGGGTTTTCTGTGTCCCGATCTTGCCAAAAATGGTATACGCCTACCTCGTTTATTTTTTTTATTTTTTTCTAGATTCTAAATGACATTTAAAGTGTTTTTCATCTACATGAGTTTCCTCAAAATCCAAATGGATATTGAGTTACAAATTTTTGCCATTATTTAGGGTTTTTAGGGTTTTACGTGTCCCGATCTTGCCAAAAATGGTATACGGCTACCTCGTTTATTTTTTTTAATTTTTTTCTAGATTATAAATGACATTTAAAGTGTTTTTCATCTACATGAGTTTTCTCAAAATCCAAATGGAGATTGAGTTACAAATATTTGCCATTATTTAGGGTTTTTGTGGTTTTACGTGTCCCGATCTTGCCAAAAATGGTATACGGCTACCTCGTTTATTTTTTTAATTTTTTTCTAGATTCTAAATGACATTTAAAGTGTTTTTCATCTACATGAGTTTCCTCAAAATCCAAATGGATATTGAGTTACAAATTTTTGCCATTATTTAGGGTTTTTAGGGTTTTCTGTGTCCCGATCTTGCCAAAAATGGTATACGCCTACCTCGTTTATTTTTTTTTAATTTTTTTCTATATTCTAAATGACATTTAAAATGTTTTACATCTACATGAGTTTCCTCAAAATCCAAATGGATATTGAGTTACAAATTTTTGCCATTATTTAGGGTTTTTGTGGTTTTACGTGTCCCGATCTTGCCAAAAATGGTATACGGCTACCTCGTTTATTTTTTTTAATTTTTTTCTAGATTCTAAATGACATTTAAAGTGTTTTTCATCTACATGAGTTTCCTCAAAATCCAAATGGATATTGAGTTACAAATTTTTGCCATTATTTAGGGTTTTTAGGGTTTTCTGTGTCCCGATCTTGCCAAAAATGGTATACGCCTACCTCGTTTATTTTTTTTTTAATTTTTTTCTATATTCTAAATGACATTTAAAATGTTTTTCATCTACATGAGTTTCCTCAAAATCCAAATGGATATTGAGTTACAAATTTTTGCCATTATTTAGGGTTTTTAGGGTTTTCTGTGTCCCGATCTTGCCAAAAATGGTATACGCCTACCTCGTTTATTTTTTTTTAATTTTTTTCTAAATTCTAAATGACATTTAAAGTGTTTTTCATCTACATGAGTTTCCTCAAAATCCAAATGGATATTGAGTTACAAATTTTTGCCATTATTTAGGGTTTTTAGGGTTTTACGTGTCCCGATCTTGCCAAAAATGGTATACGCCTACCTCGTTTAATTTTTTTTTATTTTTTTCTAGATTCTAAATGACATTTAAAGTGTTTTTCATCTACATGAGTTTCCTCAAAATCCAAATGGATATTGAGTTACAAATTTTTGCCATTATTTAGGGTTTTTAGGGTTTTACGTGTCCCGATCTTGCAAAAAATGGTATACGGCTACCTCGTTTATTTTTTTTTAATTTTTTTCTAGATTATAAATGACATTTAAAAGTGTTTTTCATCTACATGAGTTTTCTCAAAATCCAAATGGAGATTGAGTTACAAATATTTGCCATTATTTAGGGTTTTTAGGGTTTTACGTGTCCCGATCTTGCCAAAAATGGTATACGGCTACCTCGTTTATTTTTTTTTAATTTTTTTCTAGATTCTAAATGACATTTAAAGTGTTTTTCATCTACATGAGTTTCCTCAAAATCCAAATGGATATTGAGTTACAAATTTTTGCCATTATTTAGGGTTTTTAGGGTTTTATGTGTCCCGATCTTGCCAAAAATGGTATACGCCTACCTCGTTTATTTTTTTTTAATTTTTTTCTATATTCTAAATGACATTTAAAATGTTTTTCATCTACATGAGTTTCCTCAAAATCCAAATGGATATTGAGTTACAAATTTTTGCCATTATTTAGGGTTTTTAGGGTTTTCTGTGTCCCGATCTTGCCAAAAATGGTATACGGCTACCTCGTTTATTTTTTTTTAATTTTTTTCTAGATTCTAAATGACATTTAAAATGTTTTTCATCTACATGAGTTTCCTCAAAATCCAAATGGAGATTGAGTTACAAATATTTGCCATTATTTAGGGTTTTTAGGGTTTTACGTGTCCCGATCTTGCCAAAAATGGTATACGGCTACCTCGTTTATTTTTTTTTAATTTTTTTCTAGATTCTAAATGACATTTAAAGTGTTTTTCATCTACATGAGTTTCCTCAAAATCCAAATGGATATTGAGTTACAAATTTTTGCCATTATTTAGGGTTTTTAGGGTTTTCTGTGTCCCGATCTTGCCAAAAATGGTATACGCCTACCTCGTTTATTTTTTTAATTTTTTTCTATATTCTAAATGACATTTAAAATGTTTTTCATCTACATGAGTTTCCTCAAAATCCAAATGGATATTGAGTTACAAATTTTTGCCATTATTTAGGGTTTTTAGGGTTTTACGTGTCCCGATCTTGCCAAAAATGGTATACGCCTACCTCGTTTATTTTTTTTTAATTTTTCTAAATTATAAATGACATTTAAAGTGTTTTTCATCTACATGAGTTTCCTCAAAATCCAAATGGATATTGAGTTACAAATTTTGCCATTATTTAGGGTTTTTAGGGTTTTACGTGTCCCGATCTTGCCAAAAATGGTATACGCCTACCTCGTTTATTTTTTAATTTTTTTCTAGATTCTAAATGACATTTAAAGTGTTTTTCATCTACATGAGTTTCCTCAAAATCCAAATGGATATTGAGTTACAAATTTTTGCCATTATTTAGGGTTTTTAGGGTTTTCTGTGTCCCGATCTTGCCAAAAATGGTATACGCCTACCTCGTTTATTTTTTTTTAATTTTTTTCTAAATTCTAAATGACATTTAAAGTGTTTTTCATCTACATGAGTTTCCTCAAAATCCAAATGGATATTGAGTTACAAATTTTTGCCATTATTTAGGGTTTTTAGGGTTTTCTGTGTCCCGATCTTGCCAAAAATGGTATACGCCTACCTCGTTTAATTTTTTTTTATTTTTTTCTAGATTCTAAATGACATTTAAAGTGTTTTTCATCTACATGAGTTTCCTCAAAATCCAAATGGATATTGAGTTACAAATTTTTGCCATTATTTAGGGTTTTTAGGGTTTTACGTGTCCCGATCTTGCCAAAAATGGTATACGGCTACCTCGTTTATTTTTTTTAATTTTTTTCTAGATTATAAATGACATTTAAAGTGTTTTTCATCTACATGAGTTTTCTCAAAATCCAAATGGAGATTGAGTTACAAATATTTGCCATTATTTAGGTTTTTAGGGTTTTACGTGTCCCGATCTTGCCAAAAATGGTATACGGCTACCTCGTTTATTTTTTTTAATTTTTTTCTAGATTCTAAATGACATTTAAAGTGTTTTTCATCTACATGAGTTTCCTCAAAATCCAAATGGATATTGAGTTACAAATTTTTGCCATTATTTAGGGTTTTTAGGGTTTTCTGTGTCCCGATCTTGCCAAAAATGGTATACGCCTACCTCGTTTATTTTTTTTTTAATTTTTTTCTATATTCTAAATGACATTTAAAATGTTTTTCATCTACATGAGTTTCCTCAAAATCCAAATGGATATTGAGTTACAAATTTTTGCCATTATTTAGGGTTTTTAGGGTTTTACGTGTCCCGATCTTGCCAAAAATGGTATACGGCTACCTCGTTTATTTTTTTTAATTTTTTTCTAGATTCTAAATGACATTTAAAATGTTTTTCATCTACATGAGTTTCCTCAAAATCCAAATGGAGATTGAGTTACAAATATTTGCCATTATTTAGGGTTTTTAGGGTTTTACGTGTCCCGATCTTGCCAAAAATGGTATACGGCTACCTCGTTTATTTTTTTTTAATTTTTTTCTAGATTCTAAATGACATTTAAAGTGTTTTTCATCTACATGAGTTTCCTCAAAATCCAAATGGATATTGAGTTACAAATTTTTGCCATTATTTAGGGTTTTTAGGGTTTTACGTGTCCCGATCTTGCCAAAAATGGTATACGCCTACCTCGTTTATTTTTTTTTATTTTTTTCTATATTCTAAATGACATTTAAAGTGTTTTTCATCTACATGAGTTTCCTCAAAATCCAAATGGATATTGAGTTACAAATTTTTGCCATTATTTAGGGTTTTTAGGGTTTTCTGTGTCCCGATCTTGCCAAAAATGGTATACGCCTACCTCGTTTATTTTTTTTTAATTTTTTTCTAAATTCTAAATGACATTTAAAGTGTTTTTCATCTACATGAGTTTCCTCAAAATCCAAATGGATATTGAGTTACAAATTTTTGCCATTATTTAGGGTTTTTAGGGTTTTACGTGTCCCGATCTTGTCAAAAATGGTATACGGCTACCTCGTTTATTTTTTTATTTAAAGTGTTTTTCATCTACATGAGTTTCCTCAAAATCCAAATGGAGATTGAGTTACAAATATTTGCCAATTAAAGGGTTTTATGTGTCTCGTATGTATCCACACGAGATACATCTCGTGTTGATACACACGATATAAATCTCGTGTATATCCACACGATACACATCTCGTGTGGATCTATGCGAGATGAGTGAAGAATTAGGCGAAACCCATTACCAAAACAGCAACAACCATCATCATCATCAACACTAAACAACCGATTACCAAAACCTGAATATTCAATCAAATGAAAGGGCCCTTTTAATGGTGGACGGAGATAAATCTCGTGTAAAATCACACGAGATTATTCTCGTGTGAGTTCACACGAGATAAACTGAAAAGAGAGTTCCTCTACTGGACGCATCAATGGCGTCACTAACAATTCAAATCAGAACCTCCTTTTCCAACAATCAATGATCCAATTACTTCAAACCCTTTCAACAAAAGTGTCCTCAAATCATCTGCACGGAAAAAATTCAACTAAATCAATCACAAACGCACAGGCAAACAAAGAATCGGATTATTGGGAGTTAGGGTTACACGATTCTCACGAAATCGGGTGAAAAGGGGTCGGAGGGGTGGGTGTGAATGCACTTGAAGGTGGATATTAATGTGATGGGAGAGACGAAGGGAGAACCTATCAACCATTGGAGACCTGCTTCGTTGTTGATGATGATATCGTTCGCAGTGTCCATGGTGAACGATTGAAATTTTTCTGCGAGGTGTGTCGTGTGATTCTACACGTGATAAAGGCATTGATATCGTGTAGAATCACACGAGACGGAAGGGCAAAATTGGAATATACCGTTCTCTGTATTTTTCGGGCCGTGTATTTAGTATTTACCGATCGAGAGATTGTAATTATCGAGGGTTTTGGGGATTCCGACTGGATTCTGACCAACCGGCAAGCACCGATCTAATCCTAAATCGTTTTTTCTCTCATTCTTATGCATACTGCATTATTGGTCGCATAAATTCTGAGACTCCCTGACTGGGGAATATGTCGGCTCTAACGGCACGGGGATGCTCCGACCGAGGATCATCCGAGCAACATATTTTCAGGGATAAGTAATTTGATTCTTTCTTCACTTATTTCGTTTCTCGGCGGTGGTCAATTTTGATGTTTTGCCTCGTTGCGTTTTCATATAGAGGATACCGGTTTTAGGGTTTCGTAGCATCCTATATACTTGCCGATCATTCTGTGGGTGCTCACTTTCATCAAAATTTTATTTAATTTTGCTGTATGAGTTTTTGTATTTTGACTACATAAAGTAAAAGTATCTATTCGAAACTACAGTATGTCTTTAAAATTAAGCTAGGCGTTCAGCCTCTTGTTATTGGGGGAGATTTAAAGGCATCATTCACAGAGTTGTTAAGGGAGATGTTTGTAACTTTCGGTTCTTAAATCTCCAAAACAATGATTTATGGGGTGAGATTGGCAAGTTGCTTGCGGGCTTATTGATGGAATATTTTTCAGTACCCACTTCTGGTTATAATAACCCTTATTGATGGAATATTTTTCAGTACCCACTTCTGGTTATAATAACCCTTGCAAGTACGAGTGCCACTTGTAGTGATATACTCTTGTAGGGGTCGAATCCACATGGACTCGGTTGTTTGGAACAATTCAAATGATGCACAAAAGCAAATAAAAGAACGGATGGGGGGTTGGTTTTAACTAACAAGAGACCACAAAATAACAAGACTTAAAATTAAGACTAACAAGAACAAGTAAGCAAGTAGAAAAAAAAAAGATTAAACAATAGGGAGAACTAATTTCATGGATTGGACTTCACAAAATTAGCAATCTATGCCATTTTAGTAGATAAAATAGGTAATTAATCTCAATCTAGGGTTCACCACTATTGCAAAGATTGGGACGGTAAGGCGGTCAAATTTCAATCTATTATTTTCAAATCAATTACTTTTCACAAATCAAGTCAAAGTAATTTAATTAGGAAAAGCTTTAAGAACAAGAGGATAAAGAATCTAAGGTGGTTTTTGTTTTTTTCAAGTGTTGAAATCTGATTTCACTTCTGAAATTGACTGAATCCTTAAGAGGCAGCGTCTGAAATCTGAATTCTGAATTAGACAAACTGTTTGATTTTTCATCTGAGATTGTTTTCTGAAATGTATATGTTTACCATTTTAGCCTTCTGAATAATATATAATTATAACCCTGTTAATAATAAGCTGAAACAATTTTTTCAGTACAATGGTAAAAACGGAAAAAAAAAATTAAAAAAATCCAATGATAAAATGAAACTCACTCTAAAGTTCTAAAGTAAGATGGACAAAAACGAGTTTTCATAAAAAAAATGTTATACAACTCTTAAGCCATTTTCTATACAACTCAATGATCTATACCACAAGCTAAAATTCAGTATGAAAATAATCTTCCATACAATACAATAGCAAAGCCAATTTTTGTACACTGAAACTTGAACAACTAGTACTATCCCTGGTGGTGTTCAAAAAACCAATTAATATTACGTACATCCAAAAACCACACAAGATCAATAAGTAAATACAGTATCATCTTAAGTCCGTGAGCTTCCGTCTGTCCAGCACCTGTAACCAAAACATGCAAATTTCCCCCGTCATTTAACCAACATCCAAGTATGGCAACCAAGGCTTATGACAACCATATAATGTTGGAAAGCAGACCAATGTAACTTCATATCCAGGAACTGAAACAACTACGAAATCTGTTTGAGACCTTATAGAGGTGCATTTTGTTACATCAGACGACCACCTGCGAAGAACATGATCTGCAGAATTGAGACGGGACGAACGGCCGGAGGCCAAATACTCAACACAGCAAAGAAAACTAAATTCCACACCTGTAAGGTTAAATTATATAGCTCATGAATATAAAAGGAAAATAAATAATTGTCATATGAGGGGGGGGGGGAGGTTGAGAGGTGGAAAAAGATGGCTAGATCAAATTATCAAGAAAAGCCCAAATGTCACTGACCCTTGAGGAAAAGGAAATTATCCAGGGAACATTTCACTATCACTGTCCGTCTCAAGCCAAGAGTGTATGCAGGAGAACCTCCATATTGTGTGAAGTTAGAACAATGGCATACCTTCCTAGAATATAAATATAAATTAAAATAAAAACTACTCTATGTCAAATTGCTATCAAAGTAATAACCCCTAACGATTCTAATCAATTCATTGTTTAGGGAAGTCACATCCAATTCCGAAATGCAATAATATGAACCCTAGAAAGCCTAAACAACTGCTTTAGATCCTCTGAAGCTGAACTCTAAAAGACCAAAACATGTGCCTGAATTTCCTAGTATTCCGGGGACAAAAAAAAAAATATTACACAGAATTAAGACCATGTTAGTAAAGTACTAAAATATAATGAAGTCACCAAAGACATGCCAAAATCATGAAAACCAAGTACAGTATCACCTTGTTGATTGCGATGGAGAGAAATATAAAACAAAGCTCCATCAAGCTTGTAGAAACTCAGATTAATTCCAAATCAAAATGCATATCTAGGGCCAAAAAAGCGTCTCCTCAAGGATTCTAAGTTCGTTTAATGGTCAAAATGGATTATAATTCATCGAAACCAGAGAGGAGAAATGAAAAGTACTTCGAATTTAAACAGGCTTCCGCATTTCAACTGATAAAAACTATAGATTGTATCGAACGAATAGCGAACATAAAACAGTAACAAAACGTTAATTAGATTGAAATCAGCAAGGAGGAAGGAACTCAGTCACACTCCACCGGCGACGCCGCCAGCAACGAGAGATTCGCAGATGCTAAGCAAGGCAGTGCGACCGGGAGCCTTAACACCTTCACCAGCAATCTTCGCTTCTTCAGCCAGATTAACGATCGTCGCGCTAGTCTTGCCTACTACATCCTCCGACGCCATCAAATTAAAACCCTACCTAAACGCCTGGCATGAACCCTAAAAATAGAAAGAGAGGAAGAAGAAGATAGAAGGAGAAGGAGAAGATAGAAGGAGAGGGAGAAGGAGCTTACCGTCGTTGCTTGAGCGCCGCCGCTGGAGATCGAACCCTCGGAATCGTAAGAGAAATGGAAGCAAATGAATGAAACTGGGGTCTTCTCACCCTTATAAGCAAGGGTAATACGGGCATTATGAAAATTTTATGAGGACATTTTTGTCCAAAATCGCGGATCAGAGGGGATCAGGGCGCTCAGCACTATTTTCGGCGCTTAAAATTAAGTTGAGTTTAAGAGGTGTTCAGATCTAAAATGGAAAAAAAAAAACACTCTTATTTCTCTCACCTCTGATTCGGTCAGACCTGAAGCTCTTATTAAGAGCTGATTTTAAAAATCAAACGAGGCCTAAATTAACTTGCTTTCTATCACGGCGACAAATCAATTTAATTTTTAAAGCATGATCCTTTGGCGAGAAAAATCCCCAATTCAATGGTGGAAAATCAAATTCAATGGTTAAAAGGCAATTAAAGATTAAATCAAAGTCAAAAGTTGCAATATTTAACAATTTCATGAAATTAGCTAAAAAGAACTAGAGAAATCAAATTTGGAAATACAAAACAATTATGACATAGACTAAATTGATAATGTTAATTCTAACCCATGAAACTATTTAAATTAGCTACTCCTAAACATAAAGATAGAAAAGAAAACACTAAATATAAAAATAAAAATTTTACAAAGATGAAGAAAAATCAAGATACCCCCAAAAGGGAAAGTAGCCTCACTCTTGCCTCAAGATTCAAGCATAATCCTAAAAATTATATTATCCTACTATACTCCCTCCGTCCCACAATAATATGTAAACTTTCTATTTTGGGCGTCCCACAATAATATCTAACTTTCCTTAAATGGAAAGGAATCTTTACTATTCCCTCCACTCATTCTCTCTCCTACATTATTTTAATACTCACATCACCATTATAATTTACTATTCTCTCCACTCATTCTCTCTCCTATTTTATTTTCACACTCACAACACTTTCAATATAATATTTCCTCCTTAATCCCCGTGCAAAACCCAAAAGTCCATAAATCTATGGGACGGAGGGAGTATATACTAAGGGGGACAATGCTGATTAATTTAATGAAGATTGCGCCAAAATACAATTAAGGCCCAACAAAATACAAAGGAGGGCCCAAAGATTCATTTTAATCCCTTAAGACACTGAAAATTTGCCTTAAGGAGCTTGGTGGAGAGGCGCTGGTGCATTGACTTGGGCGGTCGCCGAAGTGCCTGGGCGGCCGCACAAGAGCCTCGGCTAAACAAGGGCGTCCGCACAAGCTGCTTGGGTGGCCGGCCATTTCTCCCTTTCTTCAATAATTTCCAACAGGTCCTTGCAATGGAAATTTCCAATAGGTCCTTGCAACTCCAAAATGATCCTAGAGGCCTCAAAATCTGCTCCGCTCAATATTTTCATATTTTTACTTTAAACCACCAATTTTTCACCTTTTCAACCTGAACTAAAACAACACTAACAAAGCAATTAAACTACCATTTTTCTCGAGAATTTTGCAATAAATAGAGTTTAGACTGTATAAATTGGATATGTAAACATATTCATGCTTATCGAGATGCAACAATCACAGCTTGGAGGAGTTGAATTTGTCAGATACTCAACTACACGGACAACTTCCAGCAAATTCGCTTAAGCACTTGAGTGTCAAGCTAAGATCTGTCTGACTTTTCTTACAACAAAATATCATGAAATTAACCGCATTGGATCTCCACTGCAATGGCTGGGAAGGCATTTTATCACAAAACCATTTTGTGAGCCTCACAAACCTAGCAGAATTATATATTTCATCATCTTCCCTCAACTGCAACTTCAGCCACAACTGGAAACCTCCTTTTAGCCTAGAAGTCTTCTGGATTGAAAATTGTTTGTTGGGTCCTATTTCCATCCTGGTTTGAGAACCAAACACAACTTAAGGTATTAATCTTGAGCGATGTTGGCATTATATCACCAATACCCCCTTGGTTTTGTAAAAACAAAACCTATGCAGTACTCTCCACAAGACCGTGAAGAATTTAAAAAACAAATTGATGAACTGCTAGAACTAAAGTAATTAGAAAAACTAGAAGTCCTCACTTCTCTCCGGCCTTCATGGTAAACAAACACTCTGAACAAAAAAAGAGGAAAAAAGAGGATGGTTGTAAACTATAAAATGTTAAATGACCACACTAAAGGAGATGGATATCTTCTACCCGATAAGGAACAATTATTACAAAGAATTGGTGAAAAAAATTATTATAACAGCTTCGACTGTAAGTCAGGATTCTGGCAAGTAAGATTAACTGAAAGCTCTATTGAACTTACTGCATTCACCTGTCCCCAAGGAGAAGTCAGGATTCTGGCAAGTAAGATTAACTGAAAGCTCTATTGAACTTACTGCATTCACCTGTCCCCAAGGAGATTACGAATGGATAGTAATGTCTTTCGGCTTAAAACAAGCACCTTCTATATTTCAAAGACACATGAATGAAAGTCTCTCAAATGACAGTTTACGTAGATGACATTATTGTATTTTCTGAAACAGAAAAACAACATAAAGAACATGTTAGCAATGTTTTACAAAGATGCTTAGACCATGGAATAGTTCTAAGTAAGAAAAAGGCCCAATTATGCAAAACACAAATTAACTTTCTAGGACTTACCATCGATCGTGGAAAACTTGTTTTACAAAAACACATAGGAATCCACATAAGTGAATTTCAAGACTGATGTAGCACAAGTTTCATCTGATCAAGCAGAGAGCGAGATTCTGGCGATGTGCGCGACCGCGCAGCAGAGGAGGGCGACCGCGCTCGAGGGAGGATTGGCGAAGGCGTGGTCTCGCCCCAATTGCGCGACCGCGCTCGAGGGAAGAGCGACCGCGCTGACGAGAGACCAAAACTACGGAACAGGTGCGCGACCGCGCTCGTGAGGAGGGCGGCCGCGCTTATGACGGATTTTCAAAGATCATGCGTTTTATTTTCTTTCCAGTTTACGAATTATAAATAGGGGTATTTTGGGTATTTCTTTAATTCCGTTTTAATTAGGTTTTCAGTTTCCTAGGTCATATAAATACTTTGTTTTCATTATGGTTGAGGTAGAACTCTTATTATTGAATTACTTTTGCTTTGCAAATTAAGGATTATTCCTTGAAGTCAAGATTGGCTTGTTAAACCCTATTCGTGGATTCGAAGAGGTCGAACGTTCCCTTTGAATTGTTCGTTATTTTGGTTGTTTAAGATCCTTTGACGAGGAATTATTCAACTCTTTTCTGTTCGTTTTGTTCCGCTGCGTTTACTTGACATCAATTGGTATCAGAGCAAGGTTGATCCTTGGAAGAGATGGCGGGAAATAACGGTGGCAACAACGCAGACAACCAAGCCGCGGTTATAGCGATCCTTGATCGTATGGAGCGACAAGCTACGGAGCGTGCAGCAATCCAAGATCGCCAACATGCTGAACTTTTGGAGGCTTTGCGCGGTTTGAGGGTTGAAGGCAATCGCGGGCACAGAGATGATCTTGATTTTGAACCGGAAGATCGAGGGGAGGGCCGCCGTCGAGCTCCACCGCCTGGTGGTGATAGAAACCATGGGAGGAGAGAAGGTAATAATCTTAATGATCCGTTGCCTAAAATCAAAGCTGATTTATCATCTTTTTCTGGTGATTTGAATATGATCGAATTTTCGGATTGGTTAGAAGATGTTGAGAAATTTTTCGCGTTGATGGGTATTCCGGAGGATAGGAAGGTACCATATGTAGCCTATAAATTGCGTGGGGGTGCTTACGCGTGGTGGAAGCAAGGCGAGTAATCAATTACGTAGGGAGTTTCGGGAGCCAAGTCGGGCATGGCCACGAGATGAGGCTAGCTTTGCGTCAGCGTTTTCTACCCAAAAATTATGGTCATGTTATCTATCAAAAGTTTTTGGAGTGTAGACAGGGGGCGAAAAGTGTGGCGGAATATTTACATGAATTCCATACTCTATCATCTCGTTGTGATTTGGGAGAGTCGGATGTTCAGCAAGCTTCGAGATTCGTTACTGGCCTTCGTGCCAACATCAGAGATGTGGTGGAGTTGCATGCTCATGAATTTTTGGAGGACGCGATTGACAGGCTACCGCGGTGGAGAAGCAACTTTCTAGACCTCGCCACATTATCGGGAACTTTGGAGGTTCTTATTCGGAAGCGAGGTTTGGCTCAAGATAAGGCACGAGGCTATTGGTGCTAAGGCGTCGGAAGAGAAGAATGATGTTCTGCGGCTCAGTTAGCCGACACGAACTAGAAAGCCCAATAATTCTGCGGCAACAAAACACTAACCCTTACGCCGAAAACTTTTGGTAACAAGTGTTTTAAGTGTGGGCAAACCGGGCATATTTCTAGTGGTTGTCACCTCCGTAAGAGTACTAATATGGTGGATCGTGACGATACCGGTGATGGCGGAGAGGAGGAAGATGGTCCGGAATATTGGGAGGATCCCAATGGTGATGACGAGGGTGTGAAAGATCATGGGTCTTTCGTAGTTAATAGACTTATGTTGACTACGCCGAAGGAGGAGGAGGATCAGCTAGGCACGGCATTTTCGCACCGAAGGGAAGGTGAAAGACTTCGATATTCGGATCATTGTTGACAGTGGGAGCAGTGAGAATTTGGTGGCTCGTGATTTGGTGGACAAGCTAAAATTGGAGGTCCTGCCCCATCCTACACCCTATTTCGTTGGGTGGATCAACTCCGTCGGCAAAATTAAGGTACACGAACAATGTCTTGTTCCTTTCTCTATCGGTCGTTATAAGGATGCTATTCTCTGTGACATTATTGATATGACTGCTTGCAATTTATTGTTGGGGAGGCCGTGGCAATTTGATCTTGATGTAGTACATAAGGGGAGAGATAATATTCTTCAGTTTAAGAAGGATGGTGCACGTTTTAACTTGTGTCCTTTACGGGATAGAGATCCTTATGTTAAGAAGATGAAGAAACCTATTGTTTCTCTTTGCACTGCTAATGAATTTGAGTGATATTGATGAAGCTACATGTGTTTTGCGGTGGTAAGAAAGTGGGTGTGTCAGGTTCGGTTTGTTTGGTTCCCAAGTCTTTGGAGGCTTTGTTACATGAGTATCGTGATGTTATGCACGATGGAGCACTGCGGGGTTGCCTCCCTTGCGTAATATTCGGCATAACATTGACTTGGTTCGGGTGCATCTCTTCCTAATCTAGCTCATTATAGAATGAGTCAAATTTGAACATGCAATTTTGAAGGAGCAGTGGAGGATTTCTGAAGAAGGGTTATATTCGGGAGAGCTTGAGCCCTTGTGCGATCCAGGCTCTATTGGTTCCTAAGAAAGATGGAACTTGGCGTATGTGTGTAGACGGTCGGGCTATTAATAAAATTACGGTTAAGTATCGTTTTCCCCTTCCTCGTCTTGATGATATGCTAGACATGCTTCGTGGTGCTAAGATATTTTCTAAAATTGATCTAAGGAGTGGCTATCACCAAGTACGTGTTCGTCCGGGTGATGAGTGGAAAACGGCCTTGAAGACCAAAGAGGGATTGTATGAATGGTTGGTGATGCCGTTTGGTTTATCAAATGCACCTAGTACTTTCATGCATTTGATGAATCAAGTATTGAAGCCCTTGATGGTAAGTTTTTGGTGGTTTATTTTGATGATATCTTGATTTTTAGCAAGACGGAGGAGGAACATGTTGGGCATTTACAATCAGTGTTGCAGACATTGAGGGAGAATGAATTGTTTATAAATCTCAAGAAGTGTTGTTTTATGCTTGATAAATTATTATTCTTGGGATACATTGTTTCTGCGGAGGGTATACAAGTTGATGAAGACAAGATAAAGGCTATTCGAGAGTGGCCTACTCCTACTCTTGTTAGCGAGGTGCGTAGCTTTCATGGCTTGGCTACTTTTTATCGTCGTTTTATTCGCAACTTTAGTTCCATTGTGGCTCAGATTCGAATGTATGAAGAAAGGTGGTTTCCGTTGGGGTGATTAGGCGGATGCTAGTTTCGCTCTAATTAAGGAGACATTGACTAGTGCTCCTTTACTAGCTTTACCGGATTTTTCTAAGCCTTTCGAGCTTGAGACGGATGCCTACGTGATTGGGATAGGGGCATTTTGATTCAAGAAAAGAGGCCGGTTGCCTTCATGAGTCAAAAGTTGGAGGAGGCTAAACGAAAGTGGACACCTTATGAGCTTGAGTTTTATGCAGTGGTTGAGCTATTAAGCATTGGGAGCAATATTTATTGCATCGTGAATTTGTTCTTCACACTGATCATGAGGCTTTGAAGTATATGAATGGTCGAAATCTCTTTCACGTATGCGTGCTCGTTGGGTAGCTTATTTGCGGCAATTTACTTTTGTTATCAAACACAAGAGTGGGAAGACTAATAAGGTTGCGGATGCTTTGAGTCGTCGGGCACATTTGTTAGTTACTATGAAGAATGTGGTTATCGGGTTTGAGTGTATGAAGGACTTGTATGAGGCGATGTTGATTTTGCAAATGCTTGGGCGAGTGTCGTGATGGTGTTCAAGCTAGCTTATTTTCTTTGCAAGATGGATTTTTGTTCTTCGTGGACAAGTTATGTATTCCGCAGGGGTTACGTCTGAGAGTCTTATTTATGAGATTCATAGAGATGGTCATCGTGGGCGTGACAAGACAGTTGAGTTAGTTACGAAGAAGTACTTTTGGCCACAAATCCGGAGGGATACCTACAAGATTGTGCGAAATGTATGGTGTGCCGAGACGAATAAGGGCGATCACAAAATACGGGGTTGTATACTCCTTTGCCGGTTCTGATAAGCCGTAGGTGGATATTTCTATGGACTTTGTGCTTGGGTTACCTCGTACTCAAAGGTCCAATGATTCAATGTTTGTTGTGGTTGATCGTTTTTCGAAGATGGCTCATTTTATTCCTTGTAGAAAGGCTGGCGTCTTTGCACATATTGCGGGGTTGTTTTTCAAGGAAGTTGTTCGTTTGCGTAGGGTTCCAAAGACTATTACCTCGATCGTGACACGAAGTTCCTCGGTCACTTTTGGCGTACTCTTTGGAAGATTTTGGTACGGAGTTTGCAATTTAGCGGTTCTTTTCATCCGCGGTGATGGCCAAACAGAGGTGGTGAATCGAACTTTGGGTAGCATGGTCCGTTGTTTGTGTAGTGATCATCCCCGAAGTGGGATTTGGTGTTGGCTACTGCGGAATTTGCCTTCAACAACATGACCAATAGAACTACAAAGATGTCTCCGTTCGAAATAGTCTATCAGAGAGCTCCTACTCACACTTTAGAGTTGGTTCCGTTGCCTAGTTTACCGGGATATAGTGTTCTTTGCGAAAAATCGCGGAGATGGTTGATTACGTGCAGCCGAGGTGAAAAGGAACATTGAAGAGTCCAATGCAAAGTACAAGGAAGGCTGCAGATCGGAAACAACGTCAAAAGGTGTTTTACGTGGGGATATGGTTATGGTTCATTTACGAAAGGAACGTTTCCCTCAAGGAACATATAGCAAGCTGCATCCGAAGAAGATTGGCCGTGCAAAGTGGTGAAGAAGATAAATGACAATGCGTATGTGGTGGATTTGCTGGTTGGTTGGAATATTTCGCCTACTTTCAATGTGTCGATTTGGTTGATTTTTACCTGATGATCCTTTATATAGCGATGCGGATTCGGGGACGAATCCTTTTAAAGTGGGGAAAATGATGTAGCACAAGTTTTATCTGATCAAGCAGAGAGCGAGATTCTGGCGATGTGCGCGACCGCGCAACAGAGGAGGGCGACCGCGCTCGAGGAGGATTGGCGGCGTGGTCTCGCCCCCGGTGCGCGACCGCGCTCGAGGAAGAGCGACCGCGGCGACGAGAGACCGTAACTACGGAACAGTGCGCGACCGCGCTCGTGAGGAGGGCGGCCGCGCTTATGACGGATTTTCAAAGATCGCGTTTTATTTTCTTTCCAGTTTACGAATTATAAGTAGGGGTATTTTGGGTATTTCTTTAATTCCGTTTTAATTAGGTTTTCAGTTTTCTAGGTCATATAAATACTTTGTTTTCATTATGGTTGAGGTAGAACTCTTATTATTGAATTACTTTTGCTTTGCAAATTAAGGATTATTCCTTGAAGTCAAGATTGGCTTGTTAAACCCTATTCGTGGATTCGAAGAGGTCGAACGTTCCCTTTGAATTGTTCGTTATTTTGGTTGTTTAAGATCCTTTGACGAGGAATTATTCAACTCTTTTCTGTTCGTTTTGTTCCGCTGCGTTTACTTGACATCAAAGACCAACTACAAGATAGAAAAATCGTAGAAAGATTTCTCGGACTACTAAATTATATTTCAGGATATTATCCAAAAATCGCTAGTATTAGACATCCCCTTGCAGACAAAACTAAAAAAGGAAATAAAATGGTCCTGGACTGACCAAGATACAGAAACAGTAAGAAAAATCAAGGAACAAGTAAAAACTCTCCCTGATCTTTATAATCCCAGTACTACTGAGGATAGACCCATCATAGAATGCGATGCATCTGAATTGTACTGGGGAGGAATATTAAAAGCCCTCACTCCTGATAATCAAGAACTAGTAAGAACTAGTATGCCGGTATTTATCTAGGACATTCAGCCCAGCAGAAACAAGGTATCATAGCAATGAAAAAGAAATTATTTCTTTAATAAAACCATTAATGCCTTAAAAGTATATTTACTTCCTTATAAATTCTTAGTCAGAACTGATAACAAAAATGTATCTTATTTCATAAGAATCACCATCAAAGGAGATTACAAGCAAGCCAGGTTGGTGAGATGGCAACAATGGTTAAATTACTATGATTTTGAAATAGAACATATAGCAGGAACAAAAAATGTACTTGCTGACATCATGAAAAGAGAATTTACATGTTCCAATAACAACTAAGCTGGAATGAGTTCATTAAGTTCAAAGGAAGAAATAGAAGATCAAATTCTTCAGCTAAAAGTAGAAATTCTTGAACGAGAAACCCAATTAAGGAAACTCGAAAGGATACACGGTAAAATGAAGCAAGGAAGTCTAACTCCTAACAGTATAACTTCCACTCGGTAAAATGAAGCAAGGAAGTCTACTCCTAACAGTATAACTTCCTCTATATGCAACGAGAATAACACTACTCATAATAAGGGAATTCGCAACAGCAAAGACTTAGAGACAGCAGTCTCAAAATCTCCTATAGAGATTAGAGTAGCTCATAATAAGAGCATAATTACACCTCTTGAAGGTATATTCCTCCCAAAGGGAAATCCGACTCAGTCTTCGAAAAATAAGACTACAGGGAACTTTCATTCTCTTTCCAAACCAAAAAGGCCTCTAAATACTATGCCCTCTATTCCGGCCTGATGGAGAAAAATTCCTCTAGTAATAAAAACCGAGCAAATGTACTCATCACCGGTGTAGCAGTATGCACGAGCAGGGGTCGAACCACAGAGACTCGTTGGTAAACAAGTAAAAGAATGAATATAGTAACCAGAGATTTTTGATTGGAAACAGAAATTTAATTCTAAAACAGAAGGCAAAAGATTAAAGCTAAGGAAAGCAATGTAAAAGTAACGAATTTACTCGGATCAACAACGGAGATTCACGGATTGGATTCACAATTACTTTCACTCTATGCTATTTTTATTGCTAAAAACATTAATCTCAATCTAGGATTCATTCACACAAGTAAGGATTGAGACGGTGTGGTGCCCGGATTGCAACCCTTTAAATTATTATCAAGCTGCGTTTTCTATTACGGCCACACAACAATCAAACAATTATTCAGCACTTTAGAATTTCGAATCTAAACCCTTTTGATTTCTATTATGGCCTCAATTAGATCTAATCTTCAAAACAGTGTTCAATTGTATCAATTCCCAATTTAATGGCGTAATCGATACCCAAATAATTAAAAGGCCAAAGTCATCTTAACATGAAATTGAAACCTTACAACATTTAAAGATTAATACTTTGAAGAACTAGAAAGAGATCAATTGGAAGAATTAAATCTATAGCATAAAGATTCAGTAATTGTTACCACCAATCCGCAAACCTAAACGATTTAGCTACTCAATGACATAATGGAACTAGTAATAATCATAAAACACAAGAACATCAAAACCTGAAGAATCCGGAATTGATGAACAAAGAATTCTCTACGAAAACTCAAAAGCTAAAACAAAAGCAATATCCAAGATGTCTTTCATAAGTGTGCTGCTGAAGTATAAATACTAGGGCAAAATCCATAAGCAAAAACGTGAGAAAAGTCGAGAACGCCCTTCATTAGTTGTTGAATACTGGTGCTGAAAACGGGCTTAGCGCGGCCGCTCTTGTGTTGAGCGCGCCCGCGCACCTTGGCAGAAAGTTTGGTCTTCAATTTCCTTCTTGAGCGCGGCCGCTCTGGTAGTGAGCGCGGCCGCTGTGAATGGCCGAGAGTTTGGCCTAAATTTCTTCAATTGAGCGCGGTCGCTCTCAGGTTGAGCGCGGCCGCTCTGGAGGCCAGTTCCTGGAGCTCGAATATGTTTCACTTATTTTCCTGCTCCGCTCCAACTTGATTTCCTTGCCTTTTCTTGACAAAACTCAACACTTAACCATCTTTTTCCCCTGTACTCATCAAATACTCAACAACCACATTAAAACAACATAAAACCCGGGATTTTGAGCCTAAAATAGGTTCGTAAACATGTAAAATGGGTGTGTAAAAACACATCCATCAAACACCCACAAACTAACCTTTTGCTCGTCCCAAATAAAACAGAACAAAAACTAAGCTACCCAACATAAAATAAAACTACACTACGAAAACAAAAACACAATATTTTTGGGATGTTCTCTTCAAAATGGGAATTTTGTCAGCCAGACAGTCTCAGATCTTTACACAAAAATAATCACAAGCGTGCTATCATGAATCATCAAACTAAAGTTACATTAATGCAAAAATCCACAATTTTCCATCGCGGCCTGAATAATGAAGTGAAGTCTGGTAGATCATTGTCATACTCTAAGATTGTTTATGGATTCACTAAGTGATGCTCTAACATAATGTGTGTCAAATACAATCACAAAGGGACACTCATATGCATGTTTCCACAATTGTCAACCCGGCTACTTGATAATGAAACGAAGATATGGCTCTAAGTGTTATGGTGCGAAAGATCGCATGGCTCGGTTCACGGTTACAAAAGAAGATAAGGACATACGACTCGGAAAGTGAAGCTAAGAAGTCTTCTTTTTATTTGTCCATCCTCACTATAATAATTCACTCCGCTCACCCTTTTACTTCCCAATGTGCCAACCCACAAACTAAAACTTTTGAATACATACACAACATTGGGTTGAGCACATTCCCTTATTTTTGGGGCCTCTTCTAGTTTCCAACCTTTGACACAATGGAGGGGCAAGATTCTTTTTTTTTTTTTTTTTTTCATAAATTGAAAGAACGTATATACAAACGCATTCTCTTTTTTTTTTATTTATTTATTTGCCCCTCTTCATTATATTTCACACCCCTTTTTGCACTTTGACCCCAACTTGCACATTTGATTCCACTCACCCAAATTCAACCCATATTCCCATTCATTCCCTAGTTCACTTTCCAAAAGGTAAGACATCCTAGAACTATGTGAAAAGGTAAGGACATGGGTATCAAATGAAGGCGAATGGCGGTCTAAGTTTCCATTCTTTTCTATTAAGGCTCAACAAGGGTTTTAGCGGAATATATTATTTACTGGGGTAGAAAGCTGAAGGTACACAAAAGGGATAAAACAATAAGCCATATGTATCAAAATAGCCTAATGACGTGTTATTGACAATCATGCAAACAATGTTCTAGGGACCCCGAGAATACACAAGTGATCCCATAAATGGCACTTAGAATGACAACAATGATCAATGATAAGAATGGAAGTGAGAGGTGGTGCAATCATGGTTTATTGTTTCAATGTAACCCTACTTCTCAAATCCAAGATAGCACAATGATTAACAAATAACACTCAATCATCACAGACATAGGCCAACATATCCCAAAATAAAGAGAACAAAATTTTTAAATTTTTACTAAAAACAGAGAAAACCTAAACTAACATGGTGATTAAACAAAAATTGTTATTTACCGTTTTTCGAGTCATTAGTGTAGAACGTGTCGAACTACGGTGACCTGAGCCTATTAATGTGTGTAGTCCGCTCACATTAATGGGGACGTAGGCAGCGAAAGTGCGGTAAAATGTTTGACATATTTTTGTCGAACAAAAGTTTTGTGTCACCCTTTATGGGTCTCTCCGAGTTTGTGGGTTTATAGGGGAGTGTAAATAGTTGTCACCCTCCAAAAATATTTACTTTTATTTTATGTCAATAGGTATTACGCTTGTGTGTGTTTGTGGTGATGTGCAGGATAGCACATAACTGATCAAAACTGAAGCTGTGGACTTTAAGGCGGTGAAAAGGAGCGAAAAAAATGATGAAAACTCGCTGCCAGGGTGCGCGGGCGAGCTCTGAGGTAGAGCGGCCGCGCTTGATTAAGGGAAAAACATGCCAAGTTTCTGCCCGGGCGCGCGGGCGCGCTCTGAGGTAGAGCGGCCGCGCTTGATTAATGAAAAAAGGCACATCAGTTTCTGCTATCCAGCGCGAGCGCGCTTGTAGGGAGAGCGGCCGTGCTCGAGCGAAAATTCAGGCGAATTTTGAATAAACATAATCAGATGCCGCCCCCTCCTCATAATACACAAGCGCCGCCCCCTTCTTCTCTCTCAAAATTTTCGAGCCCCAATCTCTCTCTCTCCTAAATCCTTCACCCAAATCCCAAATACTTTCACTTCCAACTCCTAAATTACCCTTCCCATCCTATTCTCAATCCAAAAGCCATTAAATCCGGCGGATTTGAGCAATTTCAAAAATTGAAAGAAGGGGTTCTAGAGTGCAAAATTGCTGAATCAAGTGGGATTGAACTCGAAGTTGAAGGTGGTATTGTGGGCATTAGCTTCGCAAAGACAAGGTGTTGGTTTTCCGGCCATCTTTCCAAAATCCGGCGAGATTTTCCGGCAGCTCCTCCGGCGAAATTTTCCGGCAACCATTGAGTAGGGGTAAGATCTTTGAATCTTAGAATCCTTTTACTGCTTCGTAGTGTGATAACATGTCTACATCTACTTCCAAGCGTCGAAAGGTAACAAAGAAAACCCCGGTTAGGCCACAACCCTTGTATGATGATAATAAATTTGTGAGTGTTGAGGCAGAGAAGTTTTTTAACACTCATGCTGCCCGGAGTTTCAATGTCGAAAAGGGTAAGATATTACCGACATGGGATTAGATGAGGTTGTAGAGAGGTGTAGGTGGTAGAATTTGTTGATTGCCCCGGTCGATGGAGGGAGTAGTGTACTAGTCCGCGAATTTTACGCGAATGCTTTTTCTAGAAAAGGGGAAAGAGATATGTCTTTTGTGCGGGGTAGAGAGGTGGGATACACTCGGGAAAGAATTGTGGCGTATTACAACCTCCCCACGCATGTGCAAGCCGACACCTGCTCATTCTTGTACCTTGAGAAACAAATGATGTACAATCCTAAAGGCAACCTCCATTTGATTGCCGACACATTCGGGGCTTTCTCTATTGACCCGACACTGCAAAAAGGAGTATTAATTGCCTCCAAACTTCTCCCCCCACGGATGAAGTATCTGCATAGGGTTATTTGCGAGAGAGTTCTCCCTTCTTCGAGACCTCACGAGGTTAGGTGGCGTCGAGCAGCTTTGATGCACGTGATCTTGACGGGGTGTAAGTGCTCCAATTTGAGTTGTTAGTATTTTCGTTAGAAAATTAACGAAAGTTTTAACATTCCTAACATTTCTAACAATTCCTAACATTTCTAACCAACCAAGGGTAGATTAGGGATTACTATTTTAAGATAAACCAAGAAAAGAATCCTAAAAAGCAAAAGAATGGTAAAAAACCCGAAATGGAAGTGGCTGGGACATTTTCTGGTTACTTATTTTGAATTTTATTCTTCCTGTCCAAAGCCTGGAGCAACATTTAATGAACAGTGCACGCCTTCAAGACCATCCGCGCGGACAAGAATGTAATTTCAGAGTGCCTATAAATTGAGCCCTTCAGTCACAGAAATAAGGGAGACAACACATTTTCACAACTGCACCTTGGCGAAAATAGGGAGAAAATAGTGAGAATTCACTAGAATTGTCACTCTTTTCTTGATTATCTTCCCAAATCACCCCACTCACTCTCAAATTCAAACCCTAAACACATTCAAGCCTTGAATCCATTCAACACAAACTCAAAAGAAGATAGGTATAACCTCCCTCTTCTTACCCTAAAATCTCTCATCCATGCATGCATTTTCTTATTCCAAAATGTAGTTTGTTCATCTTCTTGCCCTAGATCCAAGAAGATCACCATGAAAGTTCATCTCCATGGTTGATCTTCTACAAGGATCAAAATTCTCTTCAAAGTGCTCTTACTTACTTGCAAATGCATTTTCAAAACCCTAAAAATCATTTTCATACATCAAATCTCATTTTCAAAGGATAAAATTCTCATTCCCAAGCAAATGAAGTGCTTAGTCCTAATGTACTCCAAGGATGGTTTGATATAGTTGATTCACCACTAAAATGTCAAGTGATCACTAATCAAAACCTAGGGAAATGGGAACAAGCATGGATGCAAAACCCCCTTTTAAATCATGTTTTCCTTCTTGAGAAGTTGCTGTCCAGTAGCAATTTTCTAAGACCCCAGTCCATGGTCTAATTTTTTGGACACAGATAAACTTGGAATTTGGTGTTGACTACAAAACACTTTTTGTAGCCAACATCCAGAGCTTTCCAGACATATTTTTACTTTATTTTTTGCGTGAGTAAAACTCCCTTTTTCAAATTTTCTTTTAAAGGTCAGTTCCTCAGTCTCTGGAAGTCCAGATTTCATATCTGAGATTTCCAGAAGGTTTTGGTCCCTCAAATCATCTCCAAAATGGAAAATTCTTTTACAGAAATCTTATTTGAGGTGTCTGGAACAACTTTCATTCTCTAAGTTTCCTCAGATTATGAAGTTTTAAAGCCCTTAAATCCATTTCAAAGTCAAGGGTCCACTGCCTTTTTCATCCTGGCAGAATTGGTTTTCAACTTCAAAAAATCCTTTTAGTCTCAAAACTCAACCCAAAAATCATACCAAAAATCATGGGATCTGTCCAAAGTCTAATAAAGAATTCTCAATTTTTACTTTTCTCAGTTTCAATTTATTTTGGCCAAAGTAACATACACACACACACACACAAATGATTTTAAAATGTTTGGAAGACTCGTTTTACGAGGCATTCCGGGTGAACACTAACGTCCTTCCCGACGTGTAACGTGACCTCCGAACCCAAATCTCTAATCTCGGGCATTTTTCAAAGTTTTGGCCCTTAAAACAAAAATGGCGTGGCGACTCCGTTTGATTTCAAAAAATCGGGCAACATCATCACAGTGGCGACTCCGCTGGGGAAGAAATAAGCTTTATCTTAAAAAAAATGATATTTGGTATATTGGTGGAAACCATTAAACTTCCCGTTATCGCCTCCTAACACGAGTCGGGGATAAATTGTGGTTTAACAATCCCACGTACCGGTATCATTGTTTTCAAAAAAAAAGAAAAGCTTTTGAGGGTCAAGCTTCTGTCCCGGCATTTAAAATCATTTGAGGTGTGTGTTGGTTTTTCACATTTTCGTGTTGTTTTGGTCGTCTCGGAAAAATCAAAATTTTGACCATCGGACCCGTTGACTCGAATTTTGAATTATGTGTTTATGTGCTTATGTGTGCATTTACTTTCAAAAAAAAAAATTCAAAAAAGAAGTTCAAAAAAAAAAAGAATTTCAAGAAAAAAAAGGAGTTTCAAAAAAAAAAAAGAAAATTTTCAAAAAAAAATCATGCATCATTCTTTCTAAGACACATGAAAAATTTCTATTTTACTCAGAAAAAGAAGATAGACTGCTTGCACACTACGCGCACGTGGCCTTACACTGCACACTACGTCCCTAACCCGGGGAAATCCCTGTCGCGGCTCGTTTGGTCTTATTACGCATCTCGGTGCAAGCACGGGACTACCCAAACATCCCAAGGAGCCTCGTGTCGACCATGCACTTGTCCGTGACACACTCTGTCCGAGACCCGATTGGTTTTTAGTCTGGTCTGTGTCATGCCCTGTCTGTGTATAGACCTTTCCTTTCAAGCCTTAGTCGGCATACCAAGTCAATATCTTTCGGGACCCTAATCAGTCGAAGTTCTGCCGGTTTTCCGTCATGGACTTTGACCAGATATTGACTGGCGCCTTGACTTTGACTCGACCGGCACAAATTATACACTGACTCCCAGCATCACACTGAGTCATCAAGGATTAATGATTATTCCATGCCTAATTACGGCCTAATTGACGACAAGTCAAGATCAATTGTGGACATTCATCAGTCCAAATCATGCCGACTTTTCGTCGAGCCCCTGACATGATCTTGACTTTTGACGTCGGCCTTGTCCGTAATTTACATCGAATGCTCGTTAAGACTCGATTACCCGCCACTTTTAGGATCGTTTTCTTTCGGTCGGTGGGACCCGCTTGCCCTATAGGACCCTCGCCCGGGGCCGTCCACCCCGGGAGGTCGAAATACAGGGTGGAATACGAGGGGCTTATAGACGTAGTGACGGGGCCCACTGATCCAGGATCCAGAATAGTTTGCGAAAAAGAAGAGCAATCTTTTCCAACCGATTAGGTTAATAAAACATGTTTTAAGTAAACAAGAACAAATAACTGCATGTTGCGTGAGCCCAAAGCCCAAACACCTACCCTCCTTCAATCCCTAAATCTCGAACCTTCGTGCCTTTTCCCCGCAGCCTCACAAAGGTTGGTTCCGGATACCGGGTCACCGTTTGATCGGTTGGGAAGAGTCAAGCGCGTCATCGCCTTCACCGTTTGTTCCGACTCCGGGTTTTAATGTCTCGCACGGCCGGTAATGATGGGGACAACGTCACTCCGTCCTCCAAAATCCCTCGCAGCACCAAAGATTGGATCCAGCTTGGTAGAACAGATGAGACTTCGACATGAGGCTCAAATTGACGACCTTCTGGGGGTTGTTGCAACTCATGGTTTGACTATCAGTCTCAATTCCGATGGCACTTTTACCGCAAAGAAGGAAGAAGGTTCTCCTCCCATTCTTAATCATCTTGGGCATATCAAGATGCCACCCCAAGATTCCTATGTCTCCACCGCCGGGACTCCTGCCCGTCGACTTACAGGGCAACTAGCCCCCAAACAGCAATTCAAAGGGCCACCATTCCAACAATAGCTGTGGACGAAACAGCTGCCTACCGTCGCTGTCCCTCTCAGAATGATACCGATCCCGCAAATATCAGCATGGGTAATGAAAATCGGGAAACAGTGGAGGAAATATGGTCAGCCATCAAAGCTCTTGAGGAACGCCAGAGCAGACAGCAAGCCTGGATTGAAGAGGCCACACGCCACATTAGCAATCTCCCAACTGACTGGGGCTCCCCTGAAGGACAAACATGTGCCTGTTCCCCCGGCTCTTAATACCTCTCATTATCCGGCAGAGTCCAACCATTCGCTTCCCGATGAGCCCAACAGCAGATCTCCCTACCGGTCAACTCAAAGTCATTCCAAAGACCGCCAACCCGAGGCCCCAAATCCACCACCACCGCGTAACACATTTGGTGGGATATCTCGATCGCCCGATCGCCTTGAAAGGGACTATCAGATCGGATACACGAGGACCGTCCTCCTAAGAAGAAGAAAATTTCCTCCCAAAGAAAATTGAAAGAGAGGTTCGAGGCCGGTGATACCAGCTGGTACGCTCGGAACCATCTCGGGATTTGACACATGTACTCTACTCCACTGCCTTTCCCCAAAGCAAACAGGGAAGAAAAGCCGAGAGGCCTTGCCGAGCGATAGGATTCGAGACCTTCGGGCACCGAATACCGCAGAATCCGGGTGATTTTACCGCTAATCAAAAGTCTAACCCCGCGGATCGCCCAAGATTCGCTTTGTCCGGCTCCCGAGCGCATACCGACAAAGAAAGACCAACGCCTTGAGTTTGGCGCTCGCGCTCAAATTAATATGCCTTGGCAGGGATGACCACCGCCACAAACGGCCTCAACATAACCCAGGGCTTCAAAGAAAGGTTCTACCTCGCAAGAAAAAGGCACGAAGTGACCGGCTTCGATGACTCACTTTCTCCGTACAAGCACCAAATCTATGATCCCCGCCTATATGGTAAAGCATGATCACCTTCGCGACGAAGACTTGCCAAGAGACGTCTCCAAGCACAATGAAGCCTTGTATATCACTATTCGGCTCAACACCAGTATCAGCTCCCTGTGGGTATTGGTGGGCAAATGGATCGGCGTTAATGTCCTTCCCCTCGGCGTGATGCGGGCCCTACGCATCAATGAAAGGCACATGATCCCATCTACCCGGCCAATCAAGGCATATGATGGCACGTCTCGTCCCATCTTGGGGACGGTGGTTCTGGAGCTCGTACGAAACCTCCAAATGGTGCCAAGAAAATTCCATGTAATGGACATCCCATCCGACCACAGCCGGGCGCCTCGTTACACCACATGAAAGCCATAGCCTCCACTCTCCATCAATGTGTCAAGTTCATTAACCGACAGGGAGACCTTGAAGTCATTAGGGGTGACAGTTTCCTCATGGGGAACGGCCGAGACCGTCACCAAGCATGCTCTAGCCGTACACCGGGCTACCTCCTCCGAATCGACCAAGGGACTATCGGGGCAAGTCTCATCGTAATCCCCGTAATCCGGTGATGCCAACTATGTCAACGAACTCAAGCGGGCACTCACGGCGCTTCGATTCATCAAGATCAATTGCCATTTCCAACATTTGGAGGAAGAATGGAAAGAAACACCGAACACCGCCACGGTACGAGCACACTTGAAACCTCCGAGTCTCCAATCAGAGATTTGTCAGCATTCTTCAGACCCGTTCTCTGGCCTCGCCAAGCGAAGAGATTTTCATAATAAAAGTCGACAAGTACCGACAGACTCGACTCGAATGTATGAACATCGTATGGGACGTCCTCCTCGAAGAACTACCCGCTAAGCCTTTCCGCTCAAGCATGGGGCATGAGATTTTTCCAGCAGCACACCGAGACGCAATACGTCCTTACATCTGGATTGAGCGGTCAGATTGTGACGAGTTAGAATTCCCCGAAATTGAGGATGCGGCAGATCCGCAAGAAGATCCCTACCTTCATATGCTTGGTTTCCAGGAAGAGATGATAGCCATGATTGAGGAAGAAGCACAGAAACAAGATAACCCCCGAGTCATGAGGCCACTGACAACAATGCCATTAAGGAATCGGGAAACTCTCTCAGGCCCGTCCGCGACCAAAGAAGAAATGATCACCAAGCTTGGATTGGTCCCCCGTCCCTTTGTGTCAACCTTTGTAAAGTCCTCCGAGTCTCTCATTGTTGAGTTTGAGTCTTTCGAGTCGTCCGATGGCCTCACGCCTGAAGACCATGAAATTGTAGCCAATGCTGTATTCCCTTTTATTCTCAATGAAATGACGAACCTTTCTGAGTATCCCTTGATTGCCACTTTAACTAATGATGAATTAACTAATAATCTAAAAACAGTTAATAATAATTCATTAGATAAAGAAACAGACACATTAAATAAAAAAAAAGAAGAGAACAAAAATCTTTAAGCAGGTTGTTCGGAAAGAGGAAAATCGAGCCAAAGCTGCCGAAGAGGTTTTGACAATTGTGAATTTGGAAACTGCGGAAGAGCCTAAAGAGACGCAGATTGGTGATTTCTTCGAAGGAACTGGAAAGGATGCCTTACAAAATCCTACAAAATTCTCAATTCAAAGAAAGTAGCCCTCTTCATCAAAGAGAACATCATATGCAGATACGGGTTGCCAGCCGAAATCATCTCAGATAATGGATCCCACTTCGAAGGGGAATGCGACAGGCTGCTGGCGGAATTCAGAATAACCCGTCACAAGTCATCTCCCTACAGGCCCCAAACCAACGGAGCCGTCGAGGCAGCAAACAAGACTCTGGAAAACATTATCCGGAAAATGGCTGTCCGAGGCAGAGATTGGCCCGAGAAGCTACACCTGGCACTCTGGGGCTACAGAACATCCGTCAGAGAACGGCAACCGGGGAAACACCGTTTGCCCTCACCTACGGCTTCTCGGGCCAATCTCTGCCTCGGACAGCCATTTTCCGGATGATGTTTTCCAGAGTCTTGTTTCGCTCGACGGCTCCGTTGGTTTGGGGCCCTCGTAGAGATGAGTTGTGACGGGTTATTCGAATTCCGCGGCACACTGTCGCATTCCCTTCAAGTGGGATCCATTATCTCGAGATGATTTCTACTGGGCAACCCGTATCTGCGCATACGATGTTCTCTTTGATGAAGAGGGCTACTTTCTTTGAATTGAGGATTTTTGTAAGGCATCCTTTCCAGCTCCTTCAAGAAATCACCAATCTGGCGTCTCTTTAGGCTCTTCCCAGCTTCCAAATTCACAATCGTCAAAATCTCTTTGGCAGCTTGGGCTCGATTTTCCTCTTTCCGAACAACCTACTTAATGATTTTTGTTCTCTTCTTTTTTTTTATTTACTGTGTCTGCTTCTTTATCTAGTGAATCGTTATTAACTGTTTTTAGATTATTAGTTAATTCATCATTAGTTAAAGTCTCAATCAAGGGATACTCAGAAAGGTTCGTCATTTCATTGAGAATAAAAGTGAATACAAGATTTGCTACAATTTCACGGTCTTCAGCGAGGCCATCTGGACGACTCCTAAGACTCAAACTCAACAACGAGAGACTCCTGAGGACTTTACAAAGGTTGACACAAAGGGACTGGGACCAATCCAAGCTTGGTGATCATTTCTTCTTTAGTCGCAGACGGCCCGAGAGAGTTTCGATTCCTTAATGGCATTGTTGCCGGCCTCGTGACTCTGGGGTTATCTTGTTTCGTGCTTCTTCCTCAATCACGGCTATCATCTCTTCCTGAAACCAAGCATATGAAGGTAGGGATCTTCTTTGCTGGATCTCGCGCATCCTCAATTTCGGGGAATTCTAACTCGTCACAATCTCGACCGCTCAATCCAGATGTAAGGACGTATTGCGTCTCAAGGCCGGGCTGGAAAAATCTCATGCCCCATGCTGAGCTGAAAGGCTTAGCGGGTAGTTCTTCGAGGAGGACGTTCCATACGATGTTCATACATTCGAGTCGAGTCTGTCGGTACTTGTCGACTTTTATTATGAAAATCTCTTCGCTTGGCGAGGCCGTAGAACGGGTCCGAAGAATGCCGACAAATCTCTCGATTGGAGACCGGAGGTTTGTGTGCTCGTACTACGGCGGTGTTCGTTGTTTCTTTCCATTCTTCCTCCAAATGTTGGAAATGGCAATTGATCTTGATGAATCGAACCGCTTTCAGTGGTCTCGCCCGCTGAGTTCGCTGACATAGCTGGGCATCACCGGATTCTGGGGGATTCTCGATGAGACTTGCCCCGATAGTCCCTCGGTCGATTCGAGGAGGTAGCCCTGTTCGGCTAAGAGCATGCTTCATGACGGCCTCGCTGTTCCCATGAGGAAACCTGTCACCCCTAATGACTTCAAGGTCTCCCCGTCTCGGTTAATGAACTTGACACATTGATGGAGAGCTGAGGCTACGGCTTTCATGTGGTGTAACCAAGGCGCCAACAGGCCGTGGATTCGATGGGATGTCCATTACATGGAATTTTGCCGGCACCATTCGGGGTTTCGTACTGCAGCTCCGTAACCACCGTCCCCAAGATGGGACGAGACGTGCCATCATACGCCTTGATTGACCGGTAGATGGGATCACGCGCCTTTCATCGATGCGTAGTAGGCCCGCATCACGCCGAGGGAAAGACATTAACGGGCCGATCCATTTGTCCACCAATACCCCGGGAGTGATACTTGCCGAGCCGAATAGTGATATACAAGGCTTCATTGTGCTTCGAGACATCTCGCAAGTCTTCGTCGCAGTAAGGTGATCATGCTACCATATAAGGCTGGGATCATAGATTTGGTGCTTGTCTCGAGAAAGTGAGTCATCAAGCCGGCCACTTCGTGCCTTTTTCTTGCGAGGTAGAACCTTTCACAAGCCCCCGGGATATGTTGAGGCCGTTTGGCGGTTGCCATCCCTGGCCAAGCATATTAATTGAGCGCGAGCGCCTAACTCGGGCGCTGGGTCTTTCTTTGCTTGCATGCACTGGGAGCCGGACAAACCGAATCTGGCCGATCCCGCGGGGTTAGACTTTTGATCAAGCGCAAGAAATCACCTGCATCTCGCAGATTCTCGGTGCCCGAAGGTCTCAATCCTATCGCCGGCAAGGCCTTCTCGGCTTTTCTTCCCCGTTTGCTTGGGAAGACCGGCCTGAGTAGAGTACATAGTAATCAAATCCCCTGCATGGTTCCCCGAGCGTACCCACACCGGTATCACCACCACGAACCTCTCTTTCAATTTTTGTCGGGAGGAAATTTTCTTCTTCTTAGGAGGATCGGTCCTCGTGTATCCAGCCCCGATAGTCCCTTTCAAGGCATGGCAAGCCACGTATATCCCACCAAATGTGTTCTACTACGCGTGGATTTGGGCCTCAGTTGAGCGGCCGAATGACTTTGAGTTGAATCGTCCTGGGGAGATTCGTCGGCTCATCGGGAAGCGAATGGTTGGACTCTCGCCGGATAATGAGAGGTATTAAGAGCCGGGGAACAGCACATGTTTGTCCTTCGTGGGAGCCCTGGCCATTGGGAGATTGCTAATGTCCCGGGCGCGCTGGCCTCTTCAATCCAAAGCTTGCTGCCTCGCTCGGGCGTTCTCAAGAGCTTTGATGGCCGACCATATTTCCTCCATCGCTTCCCGATCTTCATTACCCATGCCGATATTTGCGGATCGCAGTATCATTCTCGAGAGGGACAACCGACGGTAGGCCGAACTCTTTCGTCCCCCGATCAGCTGCTGAATGGTGGCCCTTTGAATTGCTGTTTGGGGGCCATGTAAGTCGACGGCAGAGTCCCGGCGGTGGAGACATAGGAATCTTGTGGTGGCATCTTGATATGCCCAAGATGATTAAGAATGGGAGGAGAACCTTCTTCCTTCTTTGCGGTAAAAGTGCCATCTAATTGAGACCGATAGTCAAACCACGAAGTTGCAACAACCCCGTAAGGTCGTCACCTGAGCCTCATGCCGAAGTCTCATCTCGTTCTACCAACCGGATCCAATGCCGGTCCTGTTCGAGGGATTTGGAGGACCGGAGCGACGTTGTCCCCATCATTACCGGCCGACGTGCATTCTCAAACCCTAGTCTAACAAACGGTGAAGCCGATGACGCGTCGACTCTTCCCAACTGATCAAACTGACCCCAGATCCTGAACCAACCTTCATGAGGAGCCGCGGGGAAAAGGCACGAAGGTTCGTAGATTTAGGATCGAAGCGAGGGTAGGTGTTTGGGCTTGGGCTCACGCAACATGCAAGCTTATTTTGTTCTTGTTTACTTAAAACATGTTTTATTAACCTAATCGGTTGGAAAAGATTGCTCTTCTTTTTCGCAAACTATTCTCGATCCCCGGATCAGCCGGGCCCCGTCACTACGTCTATAAGCCCTCGTATTCCACCCGTATTTCGACCTCCCAGCGGATCGCCCGGCGAGGGTCCTATAGTGGCAAGCGGGTCCCACCGACCGAAAGAAAACGATCCTAAAAGTCTCAAGTGTAATCGAGTCTTAACGAGCATTCGATGTAAATTACGGACAAAGCCGACGTCAAAAGTCAAGATCATGTCCGGCTCGACGAAAAGCTCTGCATGATTCGACCGATGAATGTCCACATTGATCTTGACTTGTCGTCAATTAGCCGTAATTAGGCATGGAATAATCATTAATCCTTGATGACTCGGGCCGCGACAGCCGGGAGTCACGTGTATAATTGTGCGCCGAGTCAAAGTCAAGGCGCCAATCAATATCGGTCAAAGTCCACGACGGAAAACCTGTAACTTCGACCGACAGGTCCCGAAAGATGTTGACTTGGTACGCCGACTAAGGCTTGAAAGGAAAGGTCTATACACGTACAGGCATGACACGTACTGCACTAAAACCAATCGGGTCTCTGACAAAGTGTGTCACTGACAAGCGTACGGTCGACACGAGGCTCCTTGGGATGTTTGGGTAGTCCCGTGCTTGCACCGAGATGCGTAATAAGACCAAACGAGCCGCGACAGGGATTTCCCCGGGTTAGGGACGTAGTGTGCAGTGTAAGGCCACGTGCGCGTAGTGTGCAAGCAGTCTATCTTCTTTTTCTGAGTAAAATAGAAATTTTTCATGTGTCTTAAAGAATGATGCATGATTTTTTTGAAAATTTTCTTTTTTTTTTTTTTTTTCAAACTCCTTTTTTTCTTGAAATTCTTTTTTTTTGAAACTTTTTGAATTTTTTTGAAAGTAAATGCACACATAAGCACATAAACACATAATTCAAAATTCGAGTCAACGGGTCCGATGGTCAAAATTTTGATTTTTCCGAGACGACCAAAACAACACGAAAATGTGAAAAACCAACACACACCTCAAATGATTTTAAATGCCGGACGGAAGCTTCGACCTCAAAAGCTTTTCTTTTTTTTGAAAACAATGATACCGGTACGTGGGATTGTTAAACCACAATTTATCCCCGACTCGTGTTAGGAGGCGATAACGGGAAGTTTAATGGTTTCCACCAATATACCAAATATCATTTTTTTTAAGATAAAGCTTATTTCTTCCCCAGCGGAGTCGTCACTGTGATGATGTCACCCGATTTTTTGAAATCAAACGGAGTCGCCACGCCATTTTTGTTTTAAGGGCCAAAACTTTGAAAAATGCCCGAGATTAGAGATTTGGGTTCGGAGGTCACGTTACACGCCGGGAAGGACGTTAGTGTTCACCCGGAATGCCTCGTAAAACGAGTCTTCCAAACATTTTAAAATCATTTGTGTGTGTGTGTGTGTGTGTTACTTTGGCCAAAATAAATTGAAACTGAGAAAAGTAAAAATTGGGAATTCTTTATTAGACTTTGGACAGATCCCATGATTTTTGGTATGATTTTTGGGTTGAGTTTTGAGACTAAAAGGATTTTTTGAAGTTGAAAACCAATTCTGCCAGGATGAAAAAGGCAGTGGACCCTTTACTTTGAAATGTATTTAAGGGCTTTAAAACTTCATAATATGAGGAAACTCAGAGAATGAAAGTTCTTTCGTACACCTCAAATAAGATTTCTATAAAAGAATTTTCCATTTTGGAGATGATTTGAGGGACCAAAACCTTCTGAAAATCTCAGATATGAAATCTGGACTTCCAGAGACTGAGGAACTGACCTTTAAAAGAAAATTTGAAAAAGGGAGTTTTACTCACTTATTTTCCTGCTCCGCTCCAACTTGATTTTCTTGCCTTTTCATGACAAAACTCAACACTTAACCATCTCTTTCCCCTTTACTCATCAAATACTCAACAACCACATTAAAACAACATAAAACCCGGGATTTTGAGCCTAAAATAGGTTCGTAAACATGTAAAATGGGTGTGTAAAAACACATTCATCAAACACCCACAAACTAACCTTTTGCTCGTCCCGAGTAAAACAGAACAAAAACTAAGCTACCCAACATAAAATAAAACTACACTACGAAAACAAAAACACAATATTTTTGGGATGTTCTCTTCAAAATGGGAATTTTGTCGGCCAGACAGTCTCAGATCCTTACACAAAAATAATCACAAGCGTGCTATCATGAATCATCAAACTAAAGTTACATTAATGCAAAAACTCACAATTTTCCATCGCGGCCTGAATAATGAAGTGAAGTCTTGTAGATCATTGTCATACTCTAAGATTGTTTATGGATTCACTAAGTAATGCTCTAACATAATGTGTGTCAAATACAATCACAAAGGGACACTCATATGCATGTTTCCACAATTGTCAACCCGGCTACTTGATAATGAAACGAAGATATGGCTCTAAGTGTTATGGTGCGAAAGATCGCATGGCTCGGTTCACGGTTACAAAAGAAGATAAGGACATACGACTCGAAAAGTGAAACTAAGAAGTCTTCTTTTTATTTGTCCCTCCTCACTATAATAATTCACTCCGCTCACCCTTTTACTTCCCAATGTGCCAACCCACAAACTAAAACTTTTGAATACATACACAACATTGGGTTGAGCACATTCCCTTATTTCTGGGGCCTCTTCAAGTTTCCAACCTTTGACACAAATGGAGGGGCAAGATTCTTTTTTTGTTCTTTTTTTTCATAAATTGAAAGAACGTATATACAAACGCATTCTCTTTTTTTTTTTATTTATTGATTTGCCCCTCTTCATTATATTTCACACCCCTTTTTGCACTTTGACCCCAACTTGCACATTTGATTCCACTCACCCAAATTCAACCCATATTCTCATTCATTCCCTAGTTCACTTTCCAAAAGGTAAGACATCCTAGAACTATGTGAAAGGGTAAGGACATGGGTATCAAATGAAGGCGAATTGCGGTCTAAGTTTCCATTCTTTTCTATTAAGGCTCAACAAGGGTTTTAGCGAAATATATTATTTACTGGGGTAGAAAGCTGAAGGTACACAAAAGGGATAAAAGAATAAGCCATATGTATCAAAATAGCCTAATGACGTGTTATTGACAATCATGCAAACAATGTTCTAGGAACCCCGAGAATACACAAGTGATCCCATAAATGGCACTTAGAATGACAACAATGATCAATGATAAGAATGGAAGTGAGAGGTGGTGCAATCATGGTTTATTGTTTCAATGTAACCATACTTCTCAAATCCAAGATAGCACAATGATTAACAAATAACACTCAATCATCACAGACATAGGCCAACATATCCCAAAATAAAGAGAACAAAATTTTTAAATTTTTACTAAAAACAGAGAAAACCTAAACTAACATGGTGATTAAACAGAATGATAACACAGATACCCCCCACCCACAAACTAAAAGATTGCATTGTCCCCAATGCAATTAACTAAAAAAACTCGGGGTAGGGATACCTCAACCGATCATGGTGGCGGATAGCCCCATTGGCTGAATGAGCCTGTGGAATTGCCGCGCGCCACTGATCTCCTTGGCTGGATGTGCCATCGGGGAATTGCTGCTGCGGCGGGTACTGTGGCCATGTATAACCAGTAGGAGGCAACCGACTAAAGAGTTGGTCCCACCTACTATCCTGCTGGGCCCGCCATGCTTGGGCTGTCTCTATCTCCGCCCTTACCCTATCATCAGTCGCAGTCTGTCTCTGCTTCAGAGTAGTGAATCTCTGATCAAATCTCAATCTCATCGCCTCCATCTGCTGCGACAGAAAGTACATCCCCTTAGCTGGGTCCGCTCTCCAATCCCTGACAACATCTTCCTCCTCTTCTTGTTCCTCTTCCCCCTCTTGTTCTTCCTCCTCCTCCAGCTCAATCACATTCACCCCCTTGGGGTGGCTCTTATCCCTTATCTTTCTCTCTGTAATGGTAGGCTCCAATCCTATATCCCTAGGGATATTGGTAAAATCAACTCCCTGGAGCCCCATCAACCCCGTAATCATCAATGGGTAATTGTAGCTGTTCTTCCCCATTTGTTGATAAGTCTGGTTGATCTCGTGGGCGATGATTGAGCCGGTGTCAATATTTTGCCCCGTCAAGATCACGTGCATCAAAGCGGCTCGACGCCACCCAACCTCGTGAGGTCTCGAAGAAGGGGGAACTCTCTCGCAAATAACCCTATGCAGATACTTCATCCGTGGGGGGAGAAGTTTGGAGGCAATTAATACTCCTTTTTGCAGTGTCGGGTCAATAGGGAAAGCCCCGAATGTGTCGGCAATCAAATGGAGGTTGCCTTTAGGATTGTACATCATTTGTTTCTCAAGGTAAAAGAATGAGCAGGTGTCGGCTTGCACATGCGTGGGGAGGTTGTAATACGCCACAATTTTTTCCCGAGTGTATCCCACCTCTCTACCCCGCACAAAAGACATATCTCTTTCCCCTTTTCTAGAAAAAGCATTCGCGTAAAATTCGCGAACTAGTACACTACTCCCTCCATCGACCGGGGCAATCAACAAATTCTGCCACCCACACCTCTCTACAACCTCATTTAATCCCATGTCGGTAATATCTATACCCTTTTCGACATTGAAACTCCGGGCAGCATGAGTGTTAAAAAACTTCTCCGCCTCAACACTCACAAATTTATTATCATCATACAAGGGTTGTGGCCTAACCGGGGTTTTCTTTGTTACCTTTCGACGTTTGGAAGTAGATGTAGACATGTTATCACACTACGAAGCAGTAAAAGGATTCTAAGATTCAAAGATCTTACCCCTACTCAATGGTTGCCGGAAAATTTCGTCGGAGCTGCCGGAAAATCTCGCCGAATTTTGGAAAGATGGCCGGAAAACCAACACCTTGTCTTTGCGAAGCTAATGCCCACAATACCACCTTCAACTTTGAGTTCAATCCCACTTGATTCAGCAATTTTGCACTCTAGAACCCCTTCTTTCAATTTTCGAAATTGCTCAAATCCGCCGGATTTAATGGCTTTTGGATTGAGAATAGGATGGAAAGGGTAATTTAGGAGTTGGAAGTGAAAGTATTTGGGATTTGGGTGAAGGATTTAGGAGAGAGAGAGATTGGGGCTCGAAAATTTTGAGAGAGAAGAAGGGGGCGGCGCTTGTGTATTATGAGGAAGGGGGCGGCATCTGATTAGGTTTATTCAAAATTCCCCTGAATTTTCGCTCGAGCGCGGCCGCTCTCCCTACAAACGCACTCGCGCTGGATAGCAGAAACTGATGTGCCTTTTTTCATTAATCAAGCGCGGCCGCTCTACCTCAGAGCGCGCCCGCGCACCCTGGCAAAACTTGGCATGTTTTTTCCTTAATCAAGCGCGGCCGCTCTACCTCAGAGCCCGCCCGCGCACCCTGGCAGCGAGTTTTCATCATTTTTTTCGCTCCTTTTCACCGCCTTAAAGTCCACAGCTTCAGTTTTGATCAGTTATGTGCTATCCTGCACATCACCACAAACACACACAAGCGTAATACCTATTGACATAAAATAAAAGTAAATATTTTTGGAGGGTGACAACTATTTACACTCCCCTATAAACCCACAAACTCGGAGAGACCCATAAAGGGTGACACAAAACTTTTGTTCGACAAAAATATGTCAAAAATTTTACCGCACTTTCACTGCCTACGTCCCCATTAATGTGAGCGGACTACACACATTAATAGGCTTAGGTCACCGTAGTTCGACACGTTCTACACTAATGACTCGAAAAACGGTAAATAACAATTTTTTTTTTTTATGAATACCCCCACCCACAAACTAAGAATTTGCGATGTCCTCATTGCATAAACAAAGTCCAACGCGAATTCAAAGCTAACAAGTAGTGGTAAACTGAAAATAAAGACAGAAAGCAGTAAAAGTTACCTAAGGTTGGGTTGCCTCCCAACAAGCGCATTTGTTTTAAGTCTTTGGCTCGACATGATGCTCATGATTTATCATTTGGTTTCCGGTGCATCCACCAACATCACCACATCAATTTCCTCCAAGATAGACACCCCTTCGTAATAGGGCTTGACTCGGTGCCCATTCACCTTGAAAGTACTTCCGGTTTTCAAATCTTTGAGCTCGACCGCTCCATGTGGAAATACTTTCACTAACTCATAAGGGCCCGACCATTTGGAACACAACTTGCCAGGAAAAAGTCTCAATCGAGAATTGAACAATAAAACCTTTTTACCCGGCTTTAAGACTTTCGGCTTTAAGTACTGATCATGGTATCTCTTGGTTCTTTCCTTATACAGCTTGGCACTCTTGTAGCTGTCTTGCCTCAACTCCTCGATCTCATCCAAATCAAGCATTCGTTTCTCACCCGCCTTCTTCAAATCCATGTTGAGTTCCTTCACAGCCCAATATGCTTTGTGTTCCATCTCAACTGGAAGGTGACACTCTTTGCCATACACAATTCTGTACGGACTCATCCCAATGGGAGTTTTGTAAGCAGTCCGATATGCCCATAATGCATCATTGAGCTTCAAAGCCCAATCTTTTCTGTTTGGACGAACTGTCTTCTCAAGAACCCCTTGATTTGGCGGTTGCTTACTTCCACTTGCCCGATGTTTGGGGATGGTAAGTTGTGGCTAGCTTGTGAAACAACCCCATATTTCTTTAGGACTTGGTTGAAAAGCCTGTTTGTGAAGTGAGTTCCTTGATCACTAATGATAGCAGAGGCACCCGTACCTGCAAAAATATTCTCACACACAAACTTTGAAACAACATTAGCATCATTAGTCAGGGTGGCAATAGCTTCCACCCATTTAGATACATAGTCCACGACTACCAATATATACACAAAACCATGGGATGAGGGGAAAGGGCCCATGAAATCAATGCCCCACACATCAAATATGTCAACCACTAGATTATAATTTTGGGGCATCTCATCTCTCTTACCTATCCCTCCAGTTCTTTGGCATTTGACACACTTTTTGCAAAAGTCTTGCGCATCTTTAAATATGGTGGGCCAATATAGGCCACTTTGAAGGATTTTCCTAGCAGTCTTTTGACCACTGAAATGCCCACCACATTGTAAGTCATGACAAAAGCGCAAGACTCTCAATTGTTCATGTTCCGGAATACACCTTCTCACAATCTTATCCGGACAAATTTTCCACAAGTAAGGATCATCCCAAATGTAGTGCTTAACATCAGATTTAAATTTCCTCTTTTGATCATAAGTAAAGTGAGGAGGAATCATGTCACATGCAAGATAATTAACAAGATCCGCATACCAAGGCTCGTGAACATGTAAAGCAAGTAGTTATTCATCCGAAAAATTTTCATTCACCGGAATCACTCCTTCTTTGCTATTCTGAAACGAGAAATCCTCAAGCCTTGATAAGTGATCCGCCACTACATTCTTGGTCCCCTTTTTGTCCCTTATTTCCAAATCAAATTCTTGCAACAGAAGCATCAACCTAAGAAGTCTAGGTTTTGCATCCTTTTTATTCAACAAATATTTTAAAGCTGCATGATCAGAATAAATTATTACCTTCGACCCAAGCAAGTATGAAAGGAATTTCTCAAGTGCAAACACAACCTCTAAAAATTCTTTCTCAGTGGTGGTATAATTAAGTTGTGCATCATTAAGAGTTCTACTTGCATAATGGATTACATGCGATAATTTATCTATCTTTTGTCCTAAAACAGCCCCAATAGCAAAATCAGATGCATCACACATGATCTCAAAAGGGTGAGACCAATCAGGGCTAGAAAGAATGGGAGTGCAAGTAAGTTTTTCTTTTAATAAAGTGAAAGCATCTAGGCAATCTTGGTCAAAGATGAACTCGGTATCTTTAGCTAGCAAGTTACTTAACGGCTTACAAATTTGTGAAAAATCCTTAATAAATCGCCGATAAAAACCCGCATGGCCTAAGAAACTTCGAACACCCTTGGCGAGACCGGGAAGGTAGCTTAGAAATCACATCTATCTTAGCTTTATCCACCTCAATCCCCCTACTAGACACTATGTGACCCAAGACAATCCACGTCTAACAAGAAAGTGACACTTCTCCCAACTAAGTGTCAAATTGGTCTCATGACATCTCCTCAAGACCATAGTCAAATTATCAAGACACCCCTCAAAGCTATCTCCAACCACAGAAAAATCATCCATGAACACCTCGACACACTTCTCTATCATGTCCGAAAAGATGGAGGTCATACACCTTTGAAAAGTAGCGGGTGCATTGCAAAGCCCAAAGGGCATCCTCCTATAAGCAAAAGTACCAAAGGGACATGTGAAAGTGGTCTTTGATTGGTCCTCGGGTGCGATTGTGATTTGATTATATCCCGAGAACCCATCAAGAAAGCAATAATAAGCATGACCCGCCAACCTCTCTAGGATTTGGTCAATGAAAGGCAAAGGAAAGTGATCCTTTTTGGTGGCGGCATTGAGCTTTCTCAAATCTATACACATCATATACCCGGTCACCTCTCTAGTGGGCACATCCTCATTTTTATCATTTTTCACAACAGTAATGCCCGACCTCTTGGGAACCACTTGAACCGGGCTCACCCACTCACTGTCCGCAATTGGGAATATAATTCCCGCATCTAACAATTTAAGGACCTCTTTCCTCACTGCTTCCTCCGTGTGAGGATTTAATCTCCTTTGTCTCTCCCTCGAAGGTTTAGCCCCCTCTACAAGATTAATTTTATGCATACACATTGAGGGGCTAATTCCTTTAATATCCGCCAAAGTCCACCCTATGGCCGATTTGTGCTCACAAAGCACAACAATTAATTTGGCCTCTTGTTCTAGGGTCAAGTCTGAAGCAACTATCACTGGTAAAGTCTCGCCCTCCCCCAGAAAAGCATACTTTAAATTAGAGGGGAGGGGTTTTAGCTCAAGAACCGGTGGAACCACAACTGATGGCGCTGACATCTCATTGAAGTAGCCTAGGGAGTGAGACAGGCCATTAACAGAATAATGTCCCTCAGCCTTATTTTCAATGGCCATTACTTCAGAACCCGCATTATCCCTAGTTTTCCCACTGCCATTCAACAACATCTCAAGTTCATCACACGCTCTATCATGCCACAATTATTCCTGCACACAGTTATCTATTTTATCCACAAAGTTACAAGAATTCCCATTGTCCATTGGATTTTGCATAATATCATATACAGAAATTTCAATTTTCTCGTTGGCCACAGTCATGGAAAGAGTTCCATTGCCAACATTAATAATAGTGTTTGTCGTCGCCATGAATGGGCGCCCAAGTAGAATTGGGGAATCACGACGACTACACTCACTATTAGCCATCTCAAGCACAACAAAATCCACAGGTATGATTAATGAGTCCACCTAAACCAAAACATTTTCCACAATCCCCAACAGTCTTTTAATAGATCGATCAGCAAGTTGGAGAGCCATGGATGTAGGTTTCAATTCAGGCAAACCCATCTCAAGATACATATAATGAGGCAACAAATTAATACTAGCGCCTAGGTCCAACATCGCCTTCACCTTACTCGAGTTCCCCATATTGATAGAAATTATAAAACTTTCGGGGTCCTTTTGTTTGGGTGGGAGGTTTTGTTATACCACTGCACTAGCATTCTCTCCCATGATAACCTTCTCATCCTTGCCATACTTTGGTTTCTTGAAAATAATTTCTTTGAAAAACTTGGCATAAGCCGGAACATTTTTTATCACATTCAGCAAAGGGAGATTGATGTTCACTTTAGAGAACATGTCCATCAACTCCGACATTTGTTGATCCATTTTATTCCTCATAAATCTTCCAGGAAACGGTACAGCCGGTACATATGAATTGGGGGTTGGAGAGTCAACTTTAGATTTCTCCCCCAATTCATTAGTACCTTTTTCCTCATTAACAATTTCAACAACAAGAGGTGGAACAGAAGATGAAGAAGAAGTTACCTCGCTACCTACCTGTTTACCATTCCGGAGTGTGGTAATGGCCTTTGCTTGGTGACCTTGACTCAGGAAGGTCCCTGACTTGTGCCCATGTAAGGCTTGAAAAGCTTCGACCATCCGCCTATGTTGGGTCTCCACTTTCTTCATTGCGGCAGCCTTCATGATTCTTTCTTTCTTCTTTGTTCGGCTCTCATCTTTCCTATTGCACTCCTCCCAAGGCTCCTTCTTTCTTTCAAATACCCCTTGTGGAGGTGGAGGATGGAGAGGTTTATTTTGTGGATTCTGATTACCTCCCCACGAGAAATTAGGATGATTCCTCCACCCTGGATTATAAGTGTTGCCGTAGGGCATGTTCGGTGGAGGCCTTGGGGGATGCCCATACATAGCATTTGCCTGTTCAGGATCAAAACCAAACTGCACACCACTTGAACACATATTAGTAGCATGAGAATTTAAACCACAGTAAGCACATAAATCATTTACCACATTGGCACTAGAAGAGGTGCCTTGAGCAGTCAACTTGTCAAACTTACTACTTAAGACTGCAATTTGCTTGGAAAGATTATCAGTAGTAGTCAAATCCAATACCCCCCTTGTTTTACCCCTAGAACTCTTTTGTTTAGAATTAGCACTCAACATCTCAAATAATGCCTTAGTCTCCTCAGGGGTCTTGGCTCCTATAGAGCCTCCTGCTGCATTGTCCACAACAGACTGAGTGGAATCATTCAAGCCATCATAGAAAGCTTAATTCAAAGAGGGCAAAGAGAAATTATGCTGAGGACATTGAATAAGCATCATCATATTAAATCTCTCCCAAGCCTAATGGAGGGGTTCTCCCACATCTTGTGTGAAAGTCATCAATTTCTGCCTAAAATTAGCCTGCAGATGATGTGGGTAGTACCTCTTAAGAAAAATATCTTGCATCTCAGTCCATGTGCTGATGCTTTGGGACGGAAGCATCATTAACCAAGTTTTCGCTACCCCTTTTAGAGTGTAAGGGAAGCACTTAAGCCTAATCTGCTCTTCAGTCACTCCTGCTCTTAATAAAAACTGGGCTACTGTCATAATGTATTCTTTCAAGAAAGTCAAGGCATCCTCGCCTGGTAGCCCCTGAAAACTAGGTAACATAGCAAAATACTGACCTTTGACCTCTAAATTCTTTCTTTCTCGGACGTAGCACTATGCATGAGGTAGAAGTGTTACACCACAGATCTAAGGTAATCATTCATCGTTTGTGCCGGTGGTTCTGCCATCTCGGCTTTCTCTTCCTCTACCTCGGTGGTGGAGGGTTCTAATTCGATGTTCGAATCTGAAAAGAGGGGATTAAAGAGGGGATCGCCCTCAAATGCTTCCTCAAGTCTATTTATGTTGTCGTCCAATGGCACCAATGTAGGCTTCAAAGAACGACGACCTTGCATTCACTACCTAACCTACTTGTTTACTTGCAACAAGTCCCCAGCAACGGCATCAAAAACTTGATGAAGAAAAATTCCTATAGTAATAAAAACCGAGCAAGTGTACTCACTACCGGTGTAGCAGTATGCACGAGCAGGGGTCGAACCACAGAGACTCGTTGGTAAACAAGTAAAAGAAAAGCAATGAATTTAGTAACCAGAGATTTTTGATTGGAAACAGAAATTTAATTCTAAAACAGAAGGCAAAAGATTAAAGCTAAGGAAAGCAATGTAAAAGTAACGATTTTACTCGGATCAACAACGGAGATTCACGGATTGGATTCACAATTACTTTCACTTTGCTAAAAACATTAATCTCAATCTAGGATTCATTCACACAAGTAAGGATTGGGACGGTGTGGTGCCCGGATTGCAACCCTTTAAATTATTATCAAGCTGCGTTTTCTATTAAGGCCACACAACAATCAAACAATTATTCAGCACTTTAGAATTTCGAATTTAAACCCTTTTGATTTCTATTATGGCCTCAATTAGATCTAATCTTCAAAACAGTGTTCAATTGTATCAATCCCCAATTTAATGGCGTAATCGATACCCAAATAATTAAAAGGCCAAAGTCATCTTAACATGAAATTGAAACCTTACAACATTTAAAGATTAATACTTTGAAGAACTAGAAAGAGATCAATTGGAAGAATTAAATCTATAGCATAAAGATTCAGTAATTGTTACCACCAATTCGCAAACCTAAACGATTTAGCTACTCAACGACATAATGGAACTAGTAATAATCATAAAACACAAGAACATCAAAACCTGAAGAATCCGGAATTGATGAACAAAGAATTCTCTACGAAAACTCAAAAGCTAAAACAAAAGCAATATCCAAGATGTCTTTCATAAGTGTGCTGCTGAAGTATAAATACTAGGGCAAAATTCATAAGCAAAAACGTGAGAAAAGTCGAGAACGCCCTTCATTAGTTGCTGAAAACTGGTGCTGAAAACGGGCTTAGCGCGACCGCTCTTGTGTTGAGCGCGCCCGCGCACCTTGGCAGAAAGTTTGGTCTTCAATTTCCTTCTTGAGCGCGGCCGCTCTGGTAGTGAGCGCGGCCGCTGTGAATGGCCGAGAGTTTGGCTTGAATTTCTTCAATTGAGCGCGGCCGCTCTGGAGGCCAGTTCCTGGAGCTCGAATCTGTTTCACTTATTTTCCTGCTCCGCTCCAACTTGATTTCCTTGCCTTTTCTTGACAAAACTCAACACTTAACCATCTCTTTCCCCTGTACTCATCAAATACTCAGCAACCACATTAAAACAACATAAAACCCGGGATTTTGAGCCTAAAACAGGTTCGTAAACATGTAAAATGGGTGTGTAAAAACACATCCATCACGGCCCTAACCAAGATATCTATACCGCATGGGCAAAAATTACACCTTTAATATCCAACAACCACCATCAGTCATTCAATAACCCAGAAAAAGCCCAGCGAGCCTTTTTCAATTATAGAAAAACCTTGAGTTGAAATGAACAAAGAACATACAGTCAAATGATTCAGTCAAAACCAACCCCTAGCCTCGGACCACAAATGACAGTGCCAAAATCTCCATAACCCAGATCTCCAGTTTCGGAGGTCATAAGAAACAGGATAAACAGATCCAAACTAATCCTTCATGAAGAAACCAGTTACATTAATAAAGAAAGATTTTTTATTACTTTAATATGGCAGAAGCCTCTGATGAAGATAAAGAGCAATGCTTTTTTACAATTGACAAGAAAAGAATTTCTTTATACGTTTTCTTCGAAAAAGCCAAACCAGAAATGGTTAAAGATGTTTATGACTGTGGATTATTATCCATGGTTTATCCAAGCAACAGTTTGGCTGAATTAAGCTTATTACCAAAGCCTATTTTTCATGCTATATCATTGGATTGAAGTAGGGCTATCCAAAAAAGATACAAGGTTCGAACAACCTCAAGCAAGGAAAGTCACAGAAGATGTGAAAGAACTGGTAAGAGCATTAAGAACATCAAGATTAAGGAACATCTACAGAAAATACACAGAAATCTGATAGCAAGAAGAAAGTTAATTATTTCAACAAGGTTGTAATAATATCCAATTTCCCCTACGTGATTACGTCACAAGAATTAGAAAATATTGCAATGAATGAAACAAGTTTCCTTGATGGAAAACTTAGTGGAGGTGCTTTTAGCTGGAAAAGTTCTAAGCAAAGTACCGTAGGAGATTCTACAACTGAAGCTGAGTATATTGCTGCGAAGGAAGCTGTTTGGATTAAGAAGTTCATCACTGAACTAGAGGTGGTTCCTAGCATTGACAATCCAATAGACCTTTATTGTGATAATAATGGTGCTATTGCTCAAGCAAAGGAACCAAGATCACATCATAAATCCAAACACATACTTAGGCGTTTTCATATCATTCGAGAGATCGTTGATAGGGGAGACGTAAATATATGCAGAGTACCAACTGATGATAACATTGCCGACCCATTGACAAAGGGTCTTCCTCAAGCAAAGCATGATGGTCATGTTAAGTCTATGGGTATTCGATACATTATTTAGGCCTAGTGCAAGTAGGAGATTGTTGGTGTTGTATGCTCTAGGCACGTTATGAGAACGATTAATGTTATTTATTCATTATATATTAAAGATATTGAATGTTTGATTATTATATCTTTTGCATGTTTATTATAATAATCCGCGTCCCTAATAATTATGTTTAATTGTTAGTATAAGTTTAATAGATAATCATGAGATGATTATGGTGTATGGGATACAATTAAACTTATGGGTTTTGTTGGAGACCAAATACTGAACTGACCCATATGAGATTTATGTCATGGTCACAATGTCATAATTAAGTCTCATATAGTTATATTACTGGAATCTCTAGACCTGAGATTATTACAGTCTTCCACTTGATGAACATTACGTTGGACGTATTCAAACGTTACCCGTAACTGGGTAGCTATAAAGAATATGATTGGCGTAACCAGATTCACGTGGGGAAAGGTAATAAGTCAAGAAGGGATTTGTTCCTCGTCAAGAGAGATGTCAAGCTCTGGCCACTCGATGAATGGTATTGATGAAATGCATGGCCGTGCTCAAATAAGATTTGTACTATCAATACATTTGGGATCGAGAAAGCATTGAACATTGTAAGTTGACCATTGACAATAGCTTACGTTCAATAGAGACATCGTGAAACAAAGAGATTGTAATATGTTCTATAAAGGATTCACGAACTTAGACAAGTTATATTAATTGGGTAGTCATGATGGCTTGCTAGAGTCCGCTCATGATTTATGAGTACAAATGTGTTTGGGCTCATTGTCAATTTAATATAATCCTATGGGGTCACACACAAAAGAACGAATTGTTTAAAAGGCTAAAAACTGATTTCTGGTAGTGCTCGGCCGAGCACCTCACAAGACTTGGCCGAGCAAGGGTCATCAGAAGGTATGGTTTTCTGGAGCAAAGGTGCTCGGCCGAGCACCTCTAAGAACTCGGCCGAGCAAACCTGTTCGGGCCCAATTTCCTGATTACGTATTATGACCGGTTTTAACCTATTTCTCCTAAAAGGTTTAGGTCAAATAAGTTTAAATACTCTTCTTAATGACCTAATCAGAAATAGTTGATACTTGATCAATTAGAGAGCCTCCAAGAGAGAGAAATAAGTTCTTCTTCCTCAAGAACAAGAACAATAATTTTCTTATAACCTTCATAATAGAAATAGTTTCTATTGGGTCTAGCAATCCGGATCAAGAAGAGTTCTTGATATTCGTTCGCGTGTGGATAAACATAGAGGGCGTTGGAATCAACTCCTCCAAGTTCGTGATCCAAGCTTTGAGGTCGTGTTCCTGCGTTCGTGATTCAAAGAAGCGCGAAGAACAAAGATTGAAGATCCAAGATTTTAAAGCATCACCACGGTTAGTATTCTAAATTCATCTTCATATTAATTTAATCATCTTGATCGGATCTAGGCTTTTGGGTATATTCCGCTGCGCATGTTTGCTCAAAACCCAACAATTTTTGTGTCAAGTGAAATGACTGAGTGTGGAATGTCATCTTGGTGGCGCGTTTATATAGTTAATGAAGAGTTAGGGTGCCTTTTGGGGAATAGGCACATTTGGCAACAGGTGGATTTCCATCCGCTGGATCAGATTCTTGATGGAAGGTTGGGATTGACGGGATCAACCCAGAACCTGACCCGCCCATACGAAGGGTCGCGTGTGGATAAACATAGAGGGCGTTGGAATCAACTCCTCCAAGTTCGTGATCCAAGCTTTGAGGTCGTGTTCCTGCGTTTGTGATTCAAAGAAGCACGAAGAACAAAGATTGAAGATCCAAGATTTTAAAGCATCACCATGGTTAGTATTCTAAATTCATCTCCGTATTAATTTAATCATCTTGATCGGATCTAGGCTTTTGGGTTTATTCCGCTGCGCATGTTTGCTCAAAACCCAACAATTTTTGTGTCAAGTGAAATGACTGAGTGTGGAATGTCATCTTGGTGGCGGGTTTATATAGTTAATGAAGAGTTAGGGTGCCTTTTGTGGAATAGGCACATTTGGCAACAGGTGGATTTCCATCCGCTGGATCAGATTCTTGATGGAAGGTTGGGATTGACTGGATAAACCCAGAACCTGACCCGCCCTTACGAAGGGTCGCGGGTCGCACCCCTTCCCTTGACCCGGTTCGTCAACCGTCGCGGGTCGCTCCAGAACCTTCCCGATCGACCACTGGCGGACCGCTGATGGGCCGAACTTAAGCCCAAGACCCACCATGGACTGGACCGAATCGCCAAGCCCAACCACTGAACCATGCCACGGGTCGGGCCACCACCGAGCCCACCTTTGCCAAAAATTTAAGCTCCACAGCTCCCAGCGACCGATGTGCAAAGTGCGCCCTAAACCGCCCATTCCACCCTTCGCGGGTCATGGGTTGATTTTGGGCAAGCCCAAAATTAACCCTCTTCCCACTAGCTTAGCATGGTTGGCCCAATAGCCCACTTGTTTGGCTTAAGGAGGATACAACTTGATGACTCCTCCTTAAATGGATCCACTTAAACACTCTCATTACTTTCATTCATAAAGCAATGTGGGATAACCATTTCATATCCCATAACCTCTTAATTTACCCACTTCAACTTGCATACTTTGGACATTAATTTCTCATTCACTCGAAATTGATTTTGAGAAAACAAATATACCTCGTTAATCTACTCCAAACGTAGATTACAAATATGCAATTAATATCCATTTACACAAAATGGAACCTGATGAAATTCTTGGTCAAAAGTCGATCAAACCTCCTTTTTCCAAAACCAAAATTCCAACAAAATTTGCATTCAAAAATGTCTCTCAAGAAATATTTTGCTTTTAAAACGCGGCATACCAATGAATCTTGGTCGGATAGCAATCGCGACCCCCATTTTCCAAGCATTGCAATGTTAAAAGGTTAAGGACTTCGGAAACCTATGCCACCTGAACTTTTGTGAAACAAATGAAAAGGTAAACTGTAATACTTTCTCGACTGATAGATATATTAACGGTGCATCTAATTATGAACTATCCCACTTACTCCCTCCGTCCCATCTTAAACTTCAAAAATTTCTATTTTGGGCGTCCCATCTTAAACTTCAAAATCCCAAAAAGGAAAGTTATTTATATTTTTTTAATTAGTGGGACCTACATGTCATACACCAAACAACTATCCACTACATATTCCCTAACCTCACTTTCTCTCTCCTACCACTTTCTATACTCACAACACTCTACCCCACTATCTATACTTTATAATATAAAGATTCCCATCTTAATTCTTGTGCCCATTTTTTTTTTTTGAAGTTTAAGATGGGACGGAGGGAGTAGTTATTTTCTGTTTTCCTTTTATTTTTAACAATCCTATTCATGTTCATCATGTTGTTATTCGAACACTGTTTTCGGCCAAAGTCTTATGTTCGACTGTGTCAACAATAAATATTTTTTAGTCTGTCCCTATATCCCTACTAATGCGGCTCCAAAGGCGCTACCGCAGGCGCCAGCACCACCCTCTCTCAGAATATATATCCACCTTTTTTTTAGTCTGTCCCAGAGACGGTGGCGGTTCTAGGCCCTTTGAGGGGGGTACTTCGACCCCCTGGCTTCTGTAATTTTTACAAATTTACCTTTTACAATTTTTGAATTTACTATATTGACCCCTGAAAAGAAAATTTCAAGGGGGGTCTAGATTCGCCACTGGTCCAGAGTATATGTCAACTTCCTAAAATGGTTAAGAATTTTTACTATTCCTCCATTTTCTCGCCTACTTACTTTTATACTCATAACATCAATCAACTTTCTATTGTCTCTCACTCATTCTCTCTCTTATCTTATTTTTGTACACACAACACGTACATCACTTCCACTATTTCTTAATCTACGTGCAAATAAGAGAATGGATATACTCTAGTATGGGAAGGAGAGAGTACTATACTGTAAGAATATGATTTACTCCCTCCGTCACATAGTTTACTACTCCCTCCATCTCAAAAAGATAATCCACCTATTTTCATTGTTACTACGAGGAAACTTTGAGCAGTTATAAATGCTACCTTTTTTTTTTGAAAGTTTGTATCATATCATTTAAGGCAATTGTCATCGTGTTACAAGCTCCTATGAAGTCTGTTGCAAATCTATTGCCCTATCTATTACAAATTCCTATATTGGAATCTATTACAGTGATACTTGCCTCTCTAGAAATCTCTCGTCGTAGACGTTCCCGCGCCATCTGGTAGTCTGCTTGTCATAGACGTCCTGCGCCATCTGGTAGCCTCCTTGCCATAGACGTTGATGAGTTTTTACTCATTCTATTGTATAATTTTAAACTTAATTATTGCTTTGTTCTCAAGCTTTTGTTATTTGATTAGTTTTTTTTTTGTGTGTGTTTATTGTGTAGGGTGGTTATGTCTTCAATCTAGAAGAAAAGGTGAGAAAGAGCTTAATTGATCAATGCTGGAAATCCAGCGACCAAACTGTCAATTCTGAAAGTCTGGGGACTAAACTGCCAGATCTGAAAGTCTGGGGACTAAACTGCCAAATCATGAAACTTCAGTGGCTAAAGTGAAACTTCAGAATTCAGCCCATGCTCTTGGAGAATATTTTCAGCTTTTATCCCATGCTCCTAGGGGATGCTTTTCCATCATTTTCTCCATACCCTTCCCATACCTCTTTCATGATTGTGTCCCCCTTCTTGGCTATAAATAGAGAGGTTCTAAACTTAGTTTGGGGATCCTATCTATTATCCAAGAATCCAATAAATAGCTTACTTAGTGTTAGATCAAATAATGTAGCTAGTTAATATTTTTTAAGGTTTGTAAGGTTGGGAAGATTGATCTTTGTCTATGAAGATCAATTTCCCCAACTACGAATTGGAGGTAACCTTTTATCAATTTTATGCTTTAATATAATTCTTGCATTATTTCTAATTCTTGTTCATCAAAATATTCTTCATACCAAATTCTTTAGTTTCAATTATATGTTAAGATATAAATTGGCTTTAGAATTTTTGGGTATCTGTTGTTACAGTGACTCGAGCATTGATACATTGACCACTATTTTGATAATTAGATCCAATTGAGGCCGTGATTGAAATCAAAAGGGTCTAGGTTCATATGTTCTTTAGAACGTAATAACTCTTTAAATAATTACATGGACTTGATTTGCGAAGTATAATTAGTTAAAGAGAAAAAGATTGCAATCCGGCGACCGAACCGTCCCAATTCTTACATAAGTGAACGAACCCATGAATTTAGATTAATGACATGATTATTAGCATAGCATAGAGGAGATGATTGTGAATCTATATTCCGTAAATTCTATCATCATATGCTAGTTCATGTTGAACATCTATCTTAATTTATTATCATGATTATTAGCATAGCACAGAGGAGATGATTGTGAATCTGTATTCCGTAAATTCTATCATCATATGCTAGTTCATGTTGAACATCTATCTTAATTTATTAACTTTTATTTTATTGTTTTAAAATAGTTAACTTAGAATTAATCCAAGTCTCTGTGGTTCGACCCTTGTGTTTGCATACTGCTATGACGATAGCTCGTGCACTTGCGAGGTATATTTTTATCCATCAAGTTTTTGGCGCCATTGCCGGGGACTTGCGCTTTAATTCTAGTTATTTGACTATTTATTTATTTTTCTAAAAAAAAAACAATTATGTAAATACTATATGTCTATATCCATTTTAATTTAGTTGTTGTGTCACTCGAAAGAGTCTCCTTGAGTTTGTGGGTTTATATAGGAGTGTAAATAATTGTCACCCTCCAAAAAATATTTTTTTTAGTTTTTCTAACAATTAATATGTTTTCTGTTAGTGTTTTTGTTAGTTTTCTGACGAAAACAGGTCAACATAACGGAAAATGGGGGTTGAATTGCGAAGAAGATAAAGACAAGGGCTGAAGTGAAATATGGAAAAAGGATCAGAAGGTTTGGGCAAGTTTCTAGCCAAATAAGCTCCCGTTTGTTATCATTTGAGCGCCCGCTCAATTTGCTTGGAAAAAAAAAAAAGAAAAACCCTAATTCCCCCCCCCATATCCAGTCGATCCCTCTCTTCTCTCTCTCTCTCCACCCACAACCCAACTGTCGGCGCACCCCCTTTCCTCACCAGAAGCCGCCGGCACCATCTCCCTCACCACTCCGATCTCCATCCTCTCTCTCATATACCCATCGCCGGCGAAATCCTCCCCGTTCAATCCACAATCCGCACCCTTCGCCGCGCCCTCTCACTAAGCCCGCCGCTGATATCCGACACCCCTCCAACCCACCTCCACAGATCCGGCCCTCTCTATCCGCCGCCGTCGTCTTTTCTCCACCATCACCAGTGACCCATGTTCCTCGTCTCAGGCCCACATTCCACTATCTCTCTCTAGGCAGTCCACCAACCGCCACCGGTCACCACACCCCTGCCGGCCTTTCAATCTACGACCGTCGCGCCAGATTCCGGCCACCAAACGAGCTCCATCTCTGACTCCTCCTGATCCTCCAATCCGACAATGGCCACTGCATCCCCTTCAATTGCAGTTTGAGGTACATCCATTTTTCATCGAATTTCATTTTCACACTAGTCAATGCTCATCCTTGGATTGGAATTTTTGTTCTGAAATTAGTCATTCACATTGAGATACTTACTGGGTGATGATTTGATTTTGGAAGTGTTATACATATTGAAAGTCTATTGGAAAGCTTTGTGTGTGGGTTTAGTGCTCTGATTATGTACTGTGTTGGGTTAGGTGTTGGTTCATTGTCAAAAGGGTAGTCTGTTCTTGCTGTATTATTCATAGTGAGCAAATTGATGGCTTGGTGATGTTGTTCTTGCCATTGTTACTTTGTTTTGTGGGTAACACAATTTGGACATTGTTCTTTGCAAGTTTAGGGGTGGGACTATCTGTTTAATCCGTTTACCTGTTTAGTTTAAAACTTTTTGAGTTAATTGCGTTCTTGTTTTTGTGTTTTTGTCGGGTTCAAACTACGGTGATCTGAGCTCCTTATTGTCCTAAGGAGAACGTAGGCAACTTTGGTGCGGTCAAATCAAATTAATTTTCTTGATTGTTAGAAAAAAAAAATCTCTCTCCCAGTTCTTTTATTTTTACTACCTCAAATGATTTGTTTTGCAAAATAGGGATAAAAGCTTGTGATTTTCTGTACATGTGGAATTTATGAAATATTTTAACTTAGGTTTCATGATTAAGTTGTAACTCCCTAGTGCATTGTGCAAATTATACCATATCTTTGAAAGTTCAAATTTTTACTTATCTTTATCGAGTTATAGTACCCGAGCATTATCTTATGTGAGATTGTGTGATTAAAGGGTAGACATGACTCAAAACCACTCCCAGCGTTAAAGCGGCGGCCACGGCATTATTTCTTCCTCTTCCACATCCTTTTTTTCAGTTTTGTAACAGTGTGGTTTTTTATTTATTTTTTAATTGAATTAAGTACTTATTTCATCCAGTATTTAAGTTTTTACCTTTGCATCACTAAACAATACTATTTTTTTACTTTTTCATCCTTGACTGTTTTTTAATTTGGTAATATTTTGACCCCAGCCAAAGAAAATCTTTGTTTATTGGGACTTCGAAAACACTCCCATTCGTCCTTTATATCGGATGGGTGTGCCTGAGAATGTGAGGTTGAAGCTTCTCTCGGAGGGGATGGACGGACCTATACATTATTTTTGTTATTGCAGAATGAGTGAATTGGCATCTGAATTGCAGAATACGCCCATGTTCAAAGTGACCGAGGTTAAAAGTAAGTTGTAATTATCATGCTAATTGCAAAATATCACATCTAAATTCCTTTGTTAGATTGTTATGTGTATAAAGAACAACACTTGACATTCATTGCTTTTAGACTCACTTCTAGTTCTTTTGACATTCATTGCTTTTAGACTCACTTCTAAATTTTGTGTTTATTAAGGGGAGGGCACAGATGCGTGCGACAAGCACATGATGGTGGACATTGGTATAAAGACTTTGATAGAACCGGAACCAGTTTGCATCGTTCTAATTTCGGGTGATAAGGACTTCGCTAGACTTCTGACCGGATTGAAAGATTTACAGCACAAGATAATCATTGTCTGCCATCCACTTAGCGCGAGTAACAAGCTTATAAAAGTGGGACATTCAGTATGGTCCTGGCCAACGATATACAAATCTTCAAGTCGTCCACTCAGGAGATGTTGATGGTGCAGGAGGACGACTTGAAGATTTGTATATCGTTGGCCAGGACCATACTGAATGTCCCACTTCTATAAGCTTGTTACTCGCGCTAAGTGGATGGCAGACAATGATTATCTTGTGTTGTAAATCTTTCAATCCGGTTAGAAGCCTAGCAAAGTCCTTATCACCCGAAATTAGAACGATGCAAACTGGTTCCGGTTCTATCAAAGTCTTTATATCAATGTCCACCATCATGTGCTTGTCGCACGCATCTGCGCCCTCCCCTTAATAAACACAAAGTTTAGAAGTGAGTCTAAAAATAATGAATGTCAAAAGAATTAGAAGTGAGTCTAAAAGCAATGAATGTCAAGTGTTGTTCTTTATACACACAACAATCTAACAAAGGAATTTAGATGTGATATTTTGCAATTAGCATGATAATTACAACTTACTTTTAACCTCGATCACTTTGAACATGGGCGTATTCTGCAATTCAGCAGTCAATTCACTCGTTCTGCAATAAGAAAAATAATGTATAGGTACGTCCATCCCCTTCGAGAGAAGCTTCAACCTCACATTCTCAGGCACACCCATCCGATATAAATGACGAATGGGAGTGTTTTCGAAGTCCCAATAAACAAAGATTTTCTTTGGTTGGGGTCAAAATATTACCAAATTAAAAAACAGTTAAGGATGAAAAAAGTAAAAAAATAGTATTGTTTAGTGATGCAAAGGTAAAAACTTAAATACTGGATGAAATAAGTACTTAACTCAATTAAAAAATAAATAAAAAACCACACTGTTACAAACTGAAAAAAAGGGTGTGGGAGAAGAATAAATAATACCGGTGGTGGCTACTGCGGAACGTGGGAGAGGGTTTCTCGAGGGTTTTGAGTCATGTCTACCCTTTAATCACACAATCTCACATAAGATAATGCTCGGGTACTAAAACTCGATAAAGATAAGCAAAAATTTGAACTCCCAAAGATATGATATAATTTGCATAATGCACTAGGGAGTTACAACTTAATCATGAAACCTAAGTTAAAATATTTCATAAATTCCACATGTACAGAAATTCACAAGCTTTTATCCCTATTTTGCAAAACAAATCATTTGAGGTAGTAAAAATAAAAGAACTGCGAGAGAGATTATTTTTTATTTTTTTTCAACAATCAAGAAAATTAATTTGATTTGACCGCACCAAAGTTGCCTACGTTCTCCTTATGACAATAAGGAGCTCAGGTCACTGTAATTCAAACCCGACAAAAACACAAAAACAAGAACACAATTAACTCAAAAAGTTTTAAACTAAACAGGTAAACGGATTAAACAGATAGTCCCACCCCTAAACTTGCAAAGAACAATGTCCACATTGTGTTCCCCACAAAACAAAGGGAAATAATTTTCAACCAAAAGTGAAAATTATTTTGAAGTAAAGTTTTTACCCAAAAGTGGCAGTTATTTTGGACCGAAGATAGTACTACGAGTGCGACAGTGGAAATTAATTTCCAAAAATTGAGATATTTTTTTGGGCTTTTTGTTTGTGGGCCTTCGCTTAAATTTGGGTGTGTTAAATAATTATTAGTGTTGGTGGATTTAACTCTGGGTCGAATACTTTATTGTTAATACGTTTATAAAAATATTAAATATAATATTACCTCTGGCTTCAATTATAAGCAAAATATAAGCATGTTAATCCAGTCAACCACATTCATCAACATTAAAAGACATTGATGATAATGTGAAACTAAAATGAACTGAAAATTTATAAAATCACACACTTGCATAAAACAATGTTTCATCTCAATAAATGTTGAGATTGTCGATCCAAGCAACCACATTCACCAAACACCTTCAACATTATAAATCTACCATTGTTGAGAAAATGAACTTGAAAACGTGGTTGTTCTCTCGATAGCGTATCTATCAGAAACTGTAACAAGAAGCGTCAGTGTTCTTAGGGTGTCAGATTTGCTTTACCTTTTGTGTAGTTGTAAGGAATAATATCATAGAAACTGAGTTTGAAATAGTCTGGCCATTTACTAGAAATAATTTTTTTAAATGTTATTATTATTTTCATTAAAAGTTTTATTTTAACCGCTTCCTAAGACAAGAATTTGATTTTCGAATTCAACAATTTGAGCGCCATTTCTAAACTTAAGAAGACAGACGGGTTGTTTAAAAGACTTGAACTCTCGAAACATGTTTTTGAACAACCATTCGAGCTCCCATTTCAATACTTCAGATTGCCAAGGTTCATTTCCCATTTGCGCCTTAATTTTCCACCCTCCCCTTTGCTAAGGTAAGCTCTCTTCCTCTATTTCGTTCCTAGATTAAAATTTCTTATGATCAATTCGTTTAGGGTTTCATATTGAAATTATTGGTTTCGAAATTGAAATTAATAGTTTATAAAAAAATGCATAATTGAGAGTCTCTAACATTACTTTCCAACAAGATGTTCGAAATTGAAATTAATAGTTTAAAAAATGCATACTTGAATTCAAAATCTCCTATTAGCTTTAAGTGCATTATGTATTTGTTTATAGCTGGTTAACTGAAGACTTCATGTATGTAACAGAGCAAACAGCCCCAGACATTACCAACAACAAAAAATGTAGAAAGCAAACAGTAGATAAAATCATAAAAGTGACAAACCTATGTCTTTAATCTAGTTTTCACCACGTCAAATGGAGTTGTGAACAAAGCAGCAGTAGATCCAGCCACTCCTCCACAAATTAGTTGTAAGGATCAGAATACGAGGAGAATGTAAGCAATTACCTCAAAGAAAGAAATCAGAATAATGCTACTCTAAACTTGTGAGCTGCCAGCCAACACTCGCAAGTCAGTTTCAATCATGATATATAATGGATCTCCTAAACCAGCAAGAAAAATCATGCAGATCAAACAATTAAAACTACCTCAAATTTCGGAAACAGTAGGTAAGCAACAAACTCCGAAAGCTATAGATTGCAGAGCAATGATAAAGATAACACCAATACACTGTAGAGTCATTTAAAAGTAAGCAACAAACCGATGATATTGTAGTGGGTTGGCCATTTGATTGACGTGAAGACAACATAAACTGCTTTAAACTTTCATATGTATAGAACTGCAAGGATCACAAAAGATTACTTATTAGTTATACCAATGCAGTGAAACTGAGAGCTGGTTGTGAGAATGGAAATCACTTGCTCGAGAGCTGTACTACACTAATGGGCAAAGAAACATATAACAACATGTGATTTGAGAATATTTGAAAATAAAGAGGTCGGAACTAACAACAAACGAAGCATAATTGAAACAAAAGGAACAAAAACAAGCACAAATGTATTTGTAACCCATAGTAATTAAAGAACTTTTGCTAATATCCAACCACAACATCGGATCACAAATCAAGTGACCAAGCCATTTTCAATTTCCAGCCAATTTCCAGCTATAATTAACCACATGAGCAAATTCAAATAAAGAAATTAGAAACCAGGCCAGAGAATTACCAATTTGATCCACACAAATCAAACAGCTACAGATTCAAAATCAATAACTTCACACCTGGAAAATAAAACCAATAATAATCCAATTAGAACATGAATCAAGGAGAACGGATATAGATCTTGAAATGAAGCTTCCGTAAAATTGTAACGGATCTGAACCGGTTGAACTGAAGATGGAAGATTTGGGAAGAAACAACCCAGATTTGGTAGTAGGGGGCGAGATTAGCAATGCCACTGTGCCAGTGTGACTATTGTGTGTGTGTGTGTGAGTGAGAGAGAGAGAAAGAGAGGTGTAACCTAAGTAAACAGAGAGAAAAAGGGCATTGAAGAATGGCAACTAACCAGAGAAGGAAGAAGGTCGAAAATGCATAAATAATCACACGGTGATAAAACGAATTAATATGTGGAAGAATGAAGGAAGATAGAGGATGGGAGCAGGAGTGTACCGGAAGGAGTGGGGAAACGAAGGGAGACGTAAGTGTATAGATCAATAGAGGCAGTAATGGTAAGAATCTGTACCGTAGCAGTTGGAGGAAGCTGTTGGGAGCTCAGTTTTCTCGTTCTTCGTGATGTGTGTGCAAGAAACTATCGTCGGGGTTGAAATCGGCCGGCAACGGAGGATTTGCAGTTGTCTCTGGCGATCTCTATCCTAATGGGAGGAATGACCGGAATCAAGGATAAGTGATGGAATTCGGGTTATGGATTTGCTTGGACTGCAGGAGATCACGAGCAGGGAGGGAGAGGGGAGAGAGATACGAGCCCTAATTTTAGGGGCATTTACCAAATAATCCCTCTAAAGAAACAATACTACTTCCTAGGACAATTTATAATTTGCTTAACCATTTAGTCCCTAGCTTAATAACTACACCCTCCCAACATTTTAATAAGTTCACCCTCCTATCATTTCACTAAGTCCACTCTCTTTAACAATTTAATTTCTTTCCAACCACCCTCACCTTAGGTCACCCCCTCCCCATCTTCTCCGGTCAACACTTTCGGCAACCATCAACTCCGGCGACCAACTCCGGCGACTTTTTCCGGCGACTTTTTTTTTTTCCCCCGGCGACCTCTCTGGCGACCAAACAACTGAGAACTTAACTTATCAGTAAGTTCTCAGTTGTCAACTAAACTACTAAGAACACAATTAACTCCGGCGACTACCAACTCCGGCGACCACCAACTCCGGCGACCTCTCCGGCGACCAAACAACTGAGAACTTAACTTATCGCAAGTTCTCGCTGTCAACTAAACTACTAAGAACACAATTAACTCCGCGACTACCAACTCCCGGCGACCACCAACTCCGTGACCTCTCCGGCGATCAAACAACTGAGAACTTAACTTATCGCAAGTTCTCAGATTGTCAACTAAACTACTAAGAACACAATTAACTCCGCGACTACCAACTCCGGCGACCACCAACTCCTAGCGACCTCTCCGGCAAACAACCGAGAACTTAACTTATCGCAAGTTCTCGCTGTCAACTAAACTACAAAGAACGCAATTAACTCCGACGACTACCAACTCCGGCGACCACCAACTGAGAACTTAACTTATCAGTAAGTTCTCAGTTGTTTTTAATAGTTTAGTTGACAACTAATAACTTACTAATAAGTTCTCAGTTGGTTGTCTTCGGCGATCACCAACTCCGACGACCTCTCCGGCGACCAAACAACTGAGATCTTAACTTATCAGTAAGTTCTCAGTTGTCAACTAAACTACTAAGAACACAATTAACTTCGGCGACTACCAACTCCGGCGACCTCTCCGGCGACCAAACAACTGAGAACTTAACTTATCAGTAAGTTCTCAGTTGTCAACTAAACTACTAAGAACACAATTAACCCCGGTGACCGCTTGGCTCGGCGACCCGAACAAGCGAGAACTTAACTTATCAGTAAGTTCTCAGTTGTCAACTAAACTACTAAGAACACGATCAACTCCGGCGACTACCAACTCCGGTGACCAAACAACTGAGAACTTAACTTATCAGTAAGTTCTCAGTTGTTAACTAAACTACTAAGAACACGATCAACTCCGTCGACCACCAATTCCGGCTACCACCAACTCCGGAACCTCCGTGACAAAACAACTGAGAACTTAACTTATCAGTAAGTTCTCAGTTGTCAACTAAACTACTAAGAACACAATTAACTCCGACGACCAAACAACTAAGAACTTAACTTATAAGTAAGTTCCCAGTTGTCTCCACTAAGAACGCGATCAACTCCGGCGATCACCAATTCCGGCTACCAAACAACTGAGAACTTAACCCATGTTCACTAAGTTCTCGGTTGTCAACTTAAATACTATTCTAAGAACACTATCAATCCCGACGACCTCCAACTCCGGTGACCAAACAATTGAGAACTTATCAGTAAGCTCTCAGTTGTCAACAAAATTATTAAAAACACGATTAACTAAGTCGACCAAACAACTGAGAACTTATTAGTAAGTTATTAGTTGTCAACTAAACTATTAAAAACACGATCACCGAAGACAACCAACTCCGGCGACCCACCAACTTGTTAGGCGGTAGAGCCGGGTCTAGGCGCCTAAAGCGCCTAGGCGGGGACGAGAATTTAGTTATAAATTTAACATATATAGTATATAATAATTTATATCTCTAATATACAAAAACATTAATTTATATCTCTAATATATAAAAACAAAGCCTTATATATATTAAAGTTGTTAACATGTACTCCCTCCGTCCCGGTTCACTTGGCACCAATTTTTTGGGTGTAGGAATTAAGGAAAAGTGATGTAAGAAAAAGAAAAAGTTAAATGTTGTGAGTATGAAGAATTAAATAGGAGAGAGAATGAGTGGGAGGAATAGTTAGGAGAGAGAATATTGTGAGTGTAAAAGTGAAGTAGGAGAGAGAATGAGGGGAGGGAATAGTGAATATTCTTTTCCATTTTGGACAGTACCAAGTGAAGTGGGACGACCCAAAATAGAAATTAGTGCCAAGTGAAGTGGGACGGAGGAAGTATATTATGTTGAATATTATTATAATTGAATTTATAAAGTAATTATTTAAGATTTTCAACTGGCGTAGAAAAAAAAAAGAGAATTGCTGTTCTAAGATCACATTAACAAAAGCAAAAAATATTTAATCCAACTATGAGTATGCCAAGGGAAGACCAGAAAGAGAAGGGTAGAGAAATGTCTACTGAAGCTCCCTACTTGACATACAATCAATCAATGCTCTCATCTAACATACACCAGCAAAAAACAACAAGAACAGACTATTCGGTCCTCACCACAGGTCCACAGCTCTCCCTGCACCCGCACTCACCAGATCGGCGCCCTATCCATTGTAATCATCACCTTCTTCTTCACCCGGCTCTTCGATCAGTCCTCCTTCAATCTCCACCAAAATTACAACTCCGGTGACGACATCGTTCGATTCCCGGATGGCGACAGTTCAATCTCCATCTATATCAACATTTGTTTGTTCGATTCCCGGACGGCGACCAGTCCTCCTTCAGATCTAATTTGTTTCCGGCGTCGGTGGTCGGTATCGTGCGATGAGGAGAGAGGATGACTCGCCGAAGAAGTGGAAGGGGTCGCGGAGGAGAAAAGTGGTCACAGACCGGAGTAATATACATGATCGCCGGAGGATTAACTCCGGCGAATGGTGGGTGACGGGAGGTAGGGCAGGGAAGTGGTGGTCGGAGAGTGAGAGAGATGATAGCCGGAGTAGGAGAAACGGTCGCCGGAATAGGGGGAGGTGGTTGCCGGAGTAGGGGATGGGTGGCCGGAGTAATGGGTGGTTGAAGGTGGTATGGTATAGAGAGAGAGAGAGAGAGAGAGAGAGAGAGTATAGAAAGGGAGAGAGAGGAGGGAGTGTGTATTTTATGTGGGTGTAATATGGAGTGTTCAAATTTTTATTTATGGTATAAAGGGATTATATGGTAATTGATTTTGTTTTGTGATACTAGGAGGTAAATAGGATTTTTCATTGTCTTAGAATGTAGTTTGAGTTAGAATGAGGGATTAGGACGTAATTTTCTCCTAATTTTATCTCTCTAAAAATCCAAAATTTTCTTATATAGATATTTGTATTTTCTAAAAAGATGAGTATAAATTCCAACTTAGGTGGACGAAAATTATACTCCCTCCGTCTCAGAACAAGTGACACAGTTACTGTTCCGCACGGGAATTAAGGAAAAAGTGAAAAGGTTGATGTGTTGTGAGTGTAGATAGTTGAGTAGGAGAGAGAATGAGTGGAGAGAATAGTAAATTATAATGGTGTTGTGAGTATTAAAATAATGTAGAAGAGAGAATGAGTGGAGAGAATAGTAAAGATTCTTTGCCATTTTAGGAAGTGTGACTTATTAATGGGACGCCCAAAATAGCAAAGTGTGTCACTTGTTGTGGGACGGAGGGAGTATTCATTTTTTATTTTTATATTTGGCACAGAAATTATACTCCCTTCCTATTTATATTTTTTAAAAGTATTTTAACAATAATTTTAGATTTATTTAATATCTGAATAAAATTCTAAAACTTATTATTAATAGCATTTATAATGATGTATTAATAATAGTGTTAAATTTTCATTGAATAATTAAATCAACCTAAAATTACTACTACTACGACTACTACTATGACTAGTTTACAACTGCTACTACTACAACAACTACTACTACTATTACTACTACCTATGACTACCACTACTACTACCTACTACTACTACCTACTACGACTACCACCACTACCAATACCACCACCACTGCCACCATCACCACCACCACCGCCACCACTACCACTACTACTACTACCACCACTAACACCACTACCATTACCACCACCACTACAACCATCACTATTACCACCACTACCACTACCACTATCACCACCACCACCACCACTACTACTACGACCACTACCACTACCACTACCACTACAAACACTACGACTACCACCACCACTACCACCACCACCACCACTACCACCACCACTACCACCACTACCACTACTACCACCACTACTACTCCACTACCACTACCACCACTACTACTCCACTACCACTACCGCTACTACCACCACTACCACAACCACTAATACCACTACCACTACCACTACCACTACGACTATGACTACGACCACCACCACTACTATCACCACCATTACCACGACGACCACCACTACTACTACCACTACTACTACTACCACTACTACTACTACTACCACCACCACTACCACCACTACCACTACCATTACCACTACCACTACCACTACCACCACCACCACCACCACCACCACGACCACGACCACGACCACCACTACCACTACCACTACCACTACCACTACTACTACTACGACTACTACTACTACTACGACTACTACGACTACTACTACGACTACTACTACGACTACTACTACGACTACTACGACGACTACGATGACAACGACTACTACTACTACTACGACTACGACTACGACCACGACTACTACTACGACTACTACTACGACTACGACTACGACTACGACTACTACTACGACTACTACTACGACTACGACTACTACGCCTACAACTACTACTACTACTACTACTACTATGACTACTACTACTACTACTATACACCATATGCCCGTACCTATACCCTAAACCATAATTCATACCCTAAACCATATGTCATATGCCATATCCTATACCCTAAACCATAACCTTTAGATGTATAACAATTGCATTAGAAGGATATAATGCAACGCCAAGTAACTTAACGCAAGGGTGTTATTAAGGCGTTGCATTAGTAATATAGCAATTGCATTAGAAGGATATAATGCAACGCTAAGTAACTTAATGCAAGGGCTTTATTGTTGGCGTTGCATTAGAAGAATCTAATGTAACGCCTAGAAACCTAAGGCAACGCAAAGGCCATAGATGTTGTAATAGCTCAAATAGACTATTGCATTGATGAAATAATGCAATGCCATTCTAAAACATTGTTGCATTTGATGCATTTGATGCGTTACATTTGTTCAAAAATGTAGTAGTGTGGTTGAGTTTGAGCAGTAACAATCTTTCTGGGGAGCTCCCTTTCTCTTTAAGGTATTGTACAAATTTGGAGACTCTTAACCTTGGTGATAACATGTTCTGTAGGCAAATAGCCAAATAGCCAAATGGCTTGGTGAACGCTTTTCAACACTATTTGAGCTACGCGTGCGGGGTAATTTATTTACAGGAAAGATTCCTCGACAACTTTGTGATCTTCGTGCACTTCATTTGTTAGATCTTTCTCTTAATAATTTATCTGGAAGTATTCCACCATGCCTTGGAAATTTGAGAGTTGATGAATGAAGAATATGTATCTTTACACCTCTACACTTATTGAGTCTAATTCGCTAAACATGGAAACAGTAGTGAAGGGATCTGAATATGATTACTTCGATTTACTTCACATCGTCCACCTTATCAACCTAAGTAATAAGCTATCTGGAGAAAATCCTGATGAAGAGATAACAAAACTATTACTCTTGTGTACCTTAAATTTATCTGGCAACCACTTGACAGGATAGATACCAGAGTTGCGGCGGTTGGAAACCCTTGACCTCTCATGCAACCATCTTTTGGGTACAATTTCCACCCTACATGGTCTCTTTGACTTTATTGAGCCATCTCAACTTGTCTCACACCAATCTTTCTGGTACTATTCCATCAGCCAATCAATTTCTCACCTTTGACGATGCTTCCATGTTTAGTGGTAACCCTGGACTGTGTGGAAAACCACTAACCAAATGTATTCTTCCATGTCAAGAGGATAATGGGTGCAAGAAAAATGAAGTCACCAAAGGGGTGAATGGTGAAGGCAAGAACAAAAATCTAGGTTGTACATCAGCATGGTGTTGGATTTTGTAGTAGGATTTTGGTCTGCTTGTGGAAGTTTGCTGATCAAAGAGTTGTGGAGACATGCTTTCTTCGGAATTTTTGACAAGGTTAAAGATTGTCTCTTTGTGTTTGTTTCTGTGAAATTCAACAAAATAAGGGGATGATATAAAAACTGAATGTACCACTCGAACGTAGAAACTTTCATTACCGTACACTCTCGAAACAGATTTAGGTGTCCTATCTATAATTGTTTATAGACTACATATTTCTGAACATTTACGATCTAATTATACATTTTCGGAATAAACTGTGCTTCTCATTGGACTGCAGAGATTGCGTGCTGAAGGAACTCGAAAGCTCTTTGATGATTTCTGAATCCCATAAACCAAAAGTCAAAATCATCCACAGTAACTATCTCAACATATAACTTATTTGATGACTTATGTAAGTCCATGCTCTCCCTGGCTTTCTTTATCTGTATCAATGGGATTGACACCTTGTAACGAATCTTAACAATCTCCCCTGTTGGTGTAGAAGTTTTGAAAATGGATCTATCACTGCAAAAGGAAACCCTATGGGTGGAGATGAAGAGGGAACCAAAAATGGGACCGGCTGTTGTTGATAAGTAGCATTGGAAAGCCTTCTCCAACTTCTCTCCGTCGCATAAGGTGAAATTTTTCTTGAAAACTTTTGTGGCTCCTCCGCTGCTTAATTGAAGAATTTTTTGCCCCAGGCTTAACATATTGCTCTTCAACAGAATTGACATGTTTCTTGATGAGGCTTGTGCTGGTTGGTTTTTTAAACTTGACTAGATGAGAATATTTGAGCTTGTTGTGATGGATATAGTATATTTTAGGGTTGTATTTATAGGAGAAAAAGTTGGTTGGGGGAATTGAATGTCTTATAGTTGGATGACTCATATCTGACTCATCTCCAAGACTAAAGGGGTAGGCAGTGGCCACACATGATATAAACAGATTTGGTCATGGCAAAAACAAAGCAAGCTGATGATGATTGATTGGGTCAGCTGTTAGGTCATTTAAGGAAGATGACATGTTACTTTCCTATTTTTCATACTCCCTCCGCCCCATAAAATCTTACCCATTTTGCTATTTTGGGCGTCCCACTTTAAAGTTCCACTTTCCTAAAAAGGAAAGTGGGACAATTATTTTGGGATAGCCCAGAAGGGAATATGAAGGTATATTAGTGGAGTGAAATGCCTGTATTTGCTCCATACCATAAGATAACTCATCTACTAGAGCAAAGGGCTGGAAAAGAAAAAGAGGAAACATATATAGTGTTAAGGATCAAAACTCTTCACAGCCATGTGAGGCGCCCGCCCCACTTCCCTTCATGCGTGCGCCTCAGACTGCTCGTAACAATGCTCCAGCTACTGCCTCTGATGCGCCCGCCTCACTCCATTTGGTGCGCCCGCCTACTTTGTCGCAGCCGAAGCCTCCCTTGCTGCATCCCAGGCGGCCGCCTCACTCCTATGATGCGCCCGCCTCAACTCATCTCAACAGACAGTCAATCTCCTGATGCTTCCACTTCAGTTCTCTTTTATTCTCAAATCAATGTATTATAGAATTAGAAACGACCTTGGATGTTTGTATATATACCTCTGTTATTCATTAAAATAAATCACTTTTGATCAATCCTTTACATGGTATCAGAGCAATAACCGATCATCTCTATAAAACACCAGTTCACTACCACCCACCCATCTGTTGCCATGGCAAACCCATCTTCCTCCACCATTCCAAACTTGGCCGAGCCTAACAAACCAATCCTCTTGGTAAACCTGTCTCAGTGCAAAATCCTCACACCACTCACATACCTCTGTTGGTCATCCCAAGTCGAGTCACTACTCTTCGGTCTTGATTTGCTAGGTTTCGTCGATGGCTCCGACCCTCCTCCAACTGCCACCATCAAGATCGATGGTAAAGACATCCCTAATCCAGCCCTAACCACTTGGAATAGGCAAGATCGCCTTATCCTCAGCGCTCTTCTTGGAACCTTAGACACTGCCGTCGCACCACTAGTCTATCATGCCAAAACCTCCAACCAAGCTTGGACCACTCTCAAAAACACCTACGCCAACCCTTCTAGAGGCCATATTCTCCAACTTAAGGATCACCTAGACTCCATTACCAAATCATCCTTAACCATAACCGATTATATGCAATCCATCAAGTCTTGTACCGACAAACTTGCTATCCTTGGCAAACCCATGGACACTGAAGATGTCATTGCCAAAATCCTAAAGGGCCTTGATTATGAAGCCTATAAACCCATCATAGACTCTGTCCGTGCCCGAGATAATCCCATCTCCTTCGAAGCCCTCCACGAGAAGCTCATTCACCATGAACTAACCCTTAAACAGAACTCTGCAAACTCCAGCTTCCCTATTTCTGCCCATGTTGCCCACACCCACCACTCCTCCACCTCTCGCCCCTTCCCTCATCAGCCAACTCCCTCCTTATTGCCCACTCCACCACCTACTGCCAGAAACCCCTCAGCCGCACCCTTCAAAGGCAAATGCCAATATTGCAGACACATCGGTCACGTAATATCCCAATGTCGCCAATTTAAACGCGACTACCCCAATGTGACCTTTCCTCCTCCCTCCTTTTCCAATCGCTCAACCCGCCAAAACACCACCCAACCCCAAGCCCACACTGCTGCCGCCCGCCCCACTTCCCAAACCTCTTGGCTTGTTGACAGCGGTGCCACCCACCACATCACCAACGATCTTTCCACCCTCTCTCTCCACCACCCTTATGATGGCAGTGACGATGTCATTATTGGGGATGGTTCGTCCCTTCCTATTTCAAACATAGGTTGTTTCTCTATTCCTTCCTCTAACTCTATTCTTCATTTTAACAATGTCTTGCATGTTCCACAAATTTCTCGTAACATCCTCTCTGTCTCTCAATTTTGCAAAGATAATAATTCTTATATTGAGTTCTCACAATCTTCCTTTCTTATCAAGGAAATCTCGACCCAACGCATTCTCCTCCACGGAACAACTGATCGTGGAATATACCTATGGCGCTCCTCATCTCCTCAAACATTTCTAAGCACTCTGTCTCACAATTCGTGGCATCACAAACTAGGACACCCCTCCCCATCTATTATCTCCCATTTGAACAATAAATTTTCTCTATGTATTCCGTTCAGTACAACTACTACATGTAACCCATGCAATATCAATAAAAGTCATAAACTTCCTTTCTCCACATCTACCCTACAATCTCATGCTCCTCTCGACCTTGTGTTCTCCGATGTGTGGACATCTCCTTTATACTCCTACGATAATTATAAATATTATGTAATTTTCGTAGACCACTTCACAAAATACACCTGGTTATACCCCTTGAAAAATAAATCCGACACCTTCTCTACCTTTCATCGCTTCAAAGCAATAGTCGAAAAATACTTTTCCGTCCAATAGTTCAATTCTTCTCCGACAATGGAGGAGAATATCTCAAACTCACACCCTCACTTATTCAAGATGGAATCTCTCATCTCACCTCCCCACCACACACTCCAGAACACAATGGTTTTGCCGAAAGGCGTCATCGCCATCTTGTTGAAACAGGTCTTTCTCTTCTCTCTCATGCTAACCTTCCCCTCACCTTTTGGACTCATGCTCTTCAAACAGCAGCCTATCTTATAAACAGGCTCCCAACTCCCACTCTTCAAAATGACTCACCTTATTTCCGCCTCTTTCAAACCTCACCAAATTACCACAAACTCCGTAGCTTTGGATGCCTCTGCTACCCATGGCTCAAACCATACACTCCTCATAAACTCGCCCCAAAATCCACTCCTTGCATCTTTGTTGGCTACTCTTCCTCCCAAAGTGCCTACCATTGTCTAGATCCTAAAACTCAACGCCTCTACACCTCTCGCCATGTTAAATTTATTGAAACAGAATTTCCATACACCTCCCTAACATCTCAACACACTACTCCTCCCTCTCTCTCTTCATCCGAATGGTGTACCTTCTCTATTCCCATTCTTCCAACCCTCACTACCGACATAAATCCTCAAAACACTGCCGTCAATGACACCCCAAATATACCACCAACGCCCCAACCCCCTGCCCAACCTCCTACAACCAACCCCTCACACCCTCCTGCTTCCGCCTCCATACCCAATCCAACTGCTGCCCCACCTCCACCAACTCGCACCATTACCACACGTCTCTCCCATGGCATACGCAAACCCAATCCTAAGTATGCAAACCTTGCTGCCCTCTCCTCCCCTACCTCCCTCCCAACCACCACCAAACAGGCCCTATCCACTCCCCATTGGCATGAGGCCATGCGTGATGAATACAACGCACTCTTACGCAACCAAACTTGGTCCTTAGTTCCTTCCCAAGAAGCACCCAACATTATTGGCTGCAAATGGGTTTTTCGTATAAAATATAACCCCGACAACACCATCCACAAATACAAAGCCCGCCTTGTAGCCAAAGGGTTCCATCAACGACCCGGACTAGACTATTCCGAAACCTTCAGTCCAGTTGTCAAACCCGTCACCATTCGTCTAATTCTTTCTCTAGCTATCACCCAAGGTTGGTCTCTACGACAACTTGATATTAACAATGCCTTCCTTCAAGGTCATCTCTCCGAAACTGTTTTCATGTCTCAACCCCCCGGGTTCCAAGATTCTTCCAAACCCTCTCATGTCTGTCGGCTCTCAAAAGCCATCTACGGTCTAAAACAAGCACCACGTGCTTGGTACACAGCTCTCAAACAATTTCTTACTTCATTTGGTTTTTGTCCCTCAATTGCGGACCCCTCACTCTTTACCTACAACAAAAATTCACATCATCTCCTCCTCCTTGTCTACGTTGATGATATAATCATCACAGGTCCTTCCACTTCCTTCCTTGAGTCATTTATTCAAACCCTCTCATCTCGCTTCTCTTTAAAAGACCTTGGTCCTCTTTCCTACTTCCTTGGGATTGAGATAACACCCAACACCCATGGAATCCTTCTCTCCCAGTCCAAATACATCTCTGATCTTCTCAACCGCCATGACATGCAACACTCCAAACCATCTCCCACACCTATGGCAACATATCCACCCCTCTCTGCTCAACCCAAAACACCAATACACAATCCTACAGAATATCGAGCCATCATAGGTAGCCTTCAATACCTCTCTCTTACCCGCCCTGACATCGCCTTCCCTGTAAACAAACTTGCTCAATTTCTTAACCACCCACAGGAATCACATTGGTGCGCTTCTAAAGCGACTCCTTCGCTATCTCCACGGTACTCTTCATATGGGCATTCAAATCTACAAAAACACACCTCACACTCTCCATGCTTACTTGTGACTCACGTCGGGCCGGTGACAATGATGACTATCTATCCACCTCCGGTTTCATTGTCTATCTCGGTCGCAACTCAATAGCTTGGTCCTCTAAAAAGCAACGAGCGGTCGCTCGCTCCTCAACAGAAGCTGAATTCCGCTCAATTGCTGCAACTACGGCTGAACTTATCTGGGTAACAAACCTTCGTTGCGAGCTTGGCTTTCCCTCCTCCACCACACCGGTCATTTTCAGTGATAACTTAGGGGCAGCCAACTACTCTGCCAACCCAATTTTTCACTCACGGATGAAACACCTAGCTCTTGCCTTTCACTTTGTTCGTGAGCAAGTTCAGCTAGGGACTCTTCGGGTACAACACATCTCCGGTAATGATCAATTAGCAGACGCACTTACAAAACCGCTTCCTCGCACACGGTTCGTTTCTCTCGTCTCCAAGATTGGACTCACCCAAGGACCGTCCATCTTGCGGGGGCGTGTTAAGGATCAAAACTCTTGCGGCCATGTGAGGCGCCCGCCCCACTTCCCTTCATGCGTGCGCCTCAGACTGCTCGTAACAATGCTCCAGCTACTGCCTCTGATGCGCCCGCCTCACTCCATTTGGTGCGCCCGCCTCGCCTGTCGCAACTGAAGCCTCCCTTGCTGCATCCCAGGCGGCCGCCTCACTCCTATGATGCGCCCGCCTCAACTCATCTCAACAGACAGTCAATCTCCTGATGCTTCCACTTCAGTTCTCTTTTATTCTCAAATCAATGTATTATAGAATTAGAACAGCCTTGGATGTTTGTATATATACCTCTGTTATTCATTAAAATAAATCACTTTTGATCAATCCTTTACATATAGAAGTCATCTTCAATACCCACCTCATTAAGATAAAATGCCAACACAAAACTTTAATTCCCACCTCAGTACACAGTCATGGATATTAAAAAGATGAAACATACATGTCATCTTCATTTCCTTATCTTATGATCAATCGTCGGATTGCTTAGACCGATGGTATATATATAAGATTGCATGTGCATCTGTCGACACTTTATGCATGGATATGAGTCTGAGATGACTCATCCAACTAAAATTTCATCAAATCAGACAACTAGCTTAAGTTATCCCATTAAATACATTCCTTGCGTACACATATGATTCATCATAGCAACCCCAAACATTCCAACTTTTCGAGTGTTAGAGGCAGCCAACACCTGCAGGCTTACTAGATCAATCTGACTATTATGGAGTGTTTATCATAATGTGAATCTGATAGCTTTGAATCATGTAAGAGTTGACTTGTCAAACTCGATGAGAAAGTTATCTATGCAAAATTAGAGGACATTCTTCCAGAATTCCATCAGATCACCATGATTAAATTGACTCTGATTCTGATTCCAAACATCATACCTTCTCAAGTTTCAGATGGGTAAATTAGAAATAAGGGTCTAAAGTTTGGGGGTCGTTTGCTAAGAGGAGTCGGATGTTCCAAATTTGATAAATAAGGGTATGAAGTTACAAAATGTTAGCAAATAGGGGGGGGGGGTTGACGAAAATGTTAGAAAAATGAGCTTGGTTGTTGATAGTGGTGTGTGGGGAGGGGGGAAGCTGGGAGGGAGGGTGATGTTAATGGTGATAGTGTGAGTGTGAGTGGTGGCTATGATGTTGTTAGTGGTGGTGGTTATGATGGTGTTAGTGGGGTGTTGGTATGAAAATATATTAATGGGAAAGGGGTTTGTGAAGATTCTGAGCAGGTGGGCGACCGCCCGGTCCACGTGGCGACCGCCCAACCTCAAAACTCAACAACGCTGAAACCTCTGTACAAGTGGGCGACCGCCCAGGCCCAGTGGGCGACCGCCCAGCTCAAAATCCAAACAACGCTGAAACGTCTGTTCAACTGAGCGACCGCCGAGGATGTGTGGGCAGCCACCCATCCCCGTAATCTGACGTATTTTGTTTCCTTATTTCTAGTTGTTTCCTTATTCCTTTCAAAGATAGGTTTTTATTCTCCTGTTTAGAATAGGACTCTTGCTTTTACCAATTTCATTATAAACATATATATTCTCAAGTTGTTAATGAGAATTAATGTTTTGGGAAAATTCCCCTAAATTGATTTCCTACATGGTATCAGAGCAGCATCATACATAAGTCTAAATCCATGGCGGGGAACGATGTTATAGTCAATAATCCCCCTAAAATCGAATATAATTCTCCTTTTTACCTTGGTCCTCAGGATAAGCCAGGAGATTTTATTACTCCTACTCGTTTCAATGGTGAAAATTACGATGATTGGGCTAGCGATATGCAAACAGCTCTTGAATCTCGCCAAAAATTTGGTTTTCTAGATGGTATGATTACTCAACTTGTTCTTTCCTGCACCATCTCTGATTGGAATACTATTTATGCCATGTTGATTTCTTGGATCATGAATACTATTGAATCTAATGTTAAAAGCACTCTCTCCAAATTTAGAGATGCTAAACGTTTATGGGACTCTCTCAAAAATCGGTATGCTGTGGTTGATGGTCCACGTATTCATCAATTAAAGGCATCTATTGCTCATTGTGAGTAAACTAAGGGCATGTCGGTGGCCACATATTTTGGCAAATTAACTGGGTTGTGGGAAGAACTCCATAGCCATGAACTTTTGATTAATTGCACTTGCTGTGATAACTGTACGGCTGCTCAACAACATGCGAATCACAGAGAGATAGGCAAGCTTCATCAATTCCTTATGGGTTTGAATTTTGAGTATCATGCCAATACTCGCACTAATATTTTATCTATGGACCCTCTTCCTAGTCTTGACAGGGCATATAAATTGGTGGCTCAGGATGAGCGGATTCGTCTTGCCAAACCTGTTCTTGAAGATGTGGTTAGTTTTGCTGTTTGTACTGGTGGAGCTCGTGGTCCCGACAATCCTGATAAATCCCATCTCACATGTACTCATTGTAAGAAGATGGGTCATGATAGTATCACATGTTTTGAATTGCATGGATATCCGGATTGGTGGCTTGAGCAACACAACAAATCCACTGCTCGCGGCGGTGGTCGTCCGCAAAATGGGCGAGGTAGGGGTTCGTCTCGCGGAAGCATCGGAACTACAACAACACCGGATCGTGGCCCTGTTACTGTTGGTGCAGCCGATGTAGGATCTCCCTCTGTGGCTTCTTCTTCATCATTCACAGATAAGCAATGGCAGGCTTTGGCAAGCCTTGTCGGTAGTTCCCAAATATCAAATGATCGTCTCCATGGTAAGTTTGATTCGACTTCATGGATAATTGATACAGGTGCTTCAAATCATGTAACCGGAAACGCCTCGTGTCTTCTTAATTCTCGGATACCTGCTTGTCCTGTCGATTTGCCTAATGGGTCATCTGTTTTGGCTCATACAGAGAGATCCGTTCGTCTGACGAACACTATTACTCTCTCTCATGTTCTTTTTATTCCAAACTTAAGCTGCAATTTAATTTCAGTTTCTCAATTATCTGACGATATTTACTGCACTGTCCAATTTAACTCATCTGTGTGTGCTATACAGGACCTGTCGAGGAACTTGATTGGAATGGGTATTAGGCGGGATGGACTCTACTACTTTCGCGGCACATCTTCAGCATATAATGTCTCTGTTACCGGATCGCCTTCTGTGTTGGAGCTGTGGCATAATCGCTTGGGGCACGCACCCTTCCGAGAACGTAGTAAAGCTTCTTCCCTCCGTTAGTAGTACTTCTGGCAGTTTACCTAAACCTTGTGATACTTATTTTCGGGCTAAACAATCTAGAGATAGTTTTCGTGTTAGTGACCATAATTAGTCCACTAGAATTTTTGAGAAGGTTCATTGTGATTTGTGGGGTGTATACACTCATTCTTCTTCTTGTGGTGCACGGTATTTTTTAACTTTGGTGGATGATTTTTTCCGAGCTGTTTGGGTTTATTTGGTAGTTGATAAAACCGAAGTTTTTCGTATGTTTATGGCTTTCATTGCAATGGTAGAACGTCAGTTTTCTCAGAAAATTAAGGTTGTCCAATCTGATAATGGTACTGAATTTAATTGCATGCTTGATTATTTCTTTTCCACTGGCATTACTTTCCAAACATCTTGTGTTGGTACCCCTCATCAAAATGGTCGAGTCGAGCGTAAGCATCGTCACATTTTGAATGTTGCTAGACCGCTTAGATTTCAGGCTCATTTACCGATTTTCTTTTGGGGAGAAGCAGTTCTTACTGCTGCTCATTTGATTAACTGGACTCCCACTCCCCTCTTAAGTAATAAGACTCCCTATGAGGTTTTATTTGGAAAATTACCTTTCTTTGACTCTCTCCGAGTTTTTGGTTCCTTGTGTTATGCTCATAATCAAAAGGCCAAGGGAGCTAAGTTTGCCCGTCGTAGCCGAAAATGTATATTTGTGGGCTATCCTCCCGGCAAAAGGGGTGGAAGTTGTTCGAACTAGAGACAAAGAAATTTTTTGTCTCCCGGGATGTGAAGTTCTTTGAGACCAATTTTTCTTACAGTGATTCATCGTCATTCGTCAGTGCCTCATTCCCCGGATTCAGTGGTGACTCTTAACCAAGAGGCTGATTTTGCCTTTCTTAATTATCCGGATATGGAAGATATTGTCTCTGAACCTTTGACAGTGGCTCCTACGGACGTACGATCTGTTCCCGTAGTTTCTGCGGATATTACCTCTAGAGGTCTCATCTTCTTCTACGATAGACACCTCTCCATCTGAGCAAGATGCTTTAGGGAGGGGCATGCGTACAAAAGTACCCTCCGTTCTTCTTCGGGACTACATTGCTGCTAATGTCACTCCTGCTAGTCCATCCCCCGAGCACTCCACTCCAGTCGGCTCCTCAGGTACTCCTTATCCTATAGCTCACTATATAAATTGTGACAGTTTTTCTGTGAAATATCATAACTTTCTTGCAGATATTACTTTGGCTAAAGAGCCTAGGACTTTTCGTGAGGCAATGTCACAAGATGGGTGGAAGGAATCTATGCAGGCTGAAATTCGTGCCTCGGAAGATAATGGCACATGGATTATGATTCCTCTACCGCATGGTAAGCGTGCTCTGGGTAGCCAGTGGGTTTATCGGATTAAGTATAAGTCTGATGGTACTGTTGAACGGCTTAAATCTCGATTGGTGGTTCTTGGTAATCATCAGAAAGAAGGGATTGATTACACGGAAACTTTTGCTCCTGTGGCCAAAATGGTCACCGTTCGAGCCTTTCTTGCCATTGCTGCCTCAAAGAATTGGGAACTGCATCAGATGGATGTGCATAACGCTTTCCTGCATGGTGATCTTCAGGAAGAGCTCTACATGAAACCTCCTCCGGGCTTTCATTTCAATCAGCCTAATATGGTTTGTCACCTTCGAAAATCTCTTTATGGCCTGAAACAACCCCGTGTTGTTGGTTCGCTAAGCTGGTAGCTTCCTTGAAGCACTATGGATTCTTGCTGTCTTATTCTGATTATTCCCTGTTCCCGTTCACAAAAGGTACGATTCATATGAATAAACTTGTGTATGTTGACGATCTTATTATAGCTGGGAACGATTCCACTGCCTTACAGTCTTTCAAAAAGTATCTGAGTGAATGTTTCAAGATGAAGGACCTTGGCTCCTTATTTGAGAGTTGATGAATGAAAAATATGTATCTTTACACCTCTACACTTATTGAGTCTAATTCACTAAACATGGAAACTGTAGTGAAGGGATCTGAATATGATTACTTCGATTTACTTCACATCGTCCACCTTATCAACCTCTCAAGTAATAAGCTATCTGGAGAAAATCCTGAAGAGATAACAAAACTATTACTCCATGGGTACCTTAAATTTATCTGGCAACCACTTGACAGGATAGATACCAGAGAAAATTGGAGAGTTGGAAACCCTTGACCTCTCATGCAACCATCTTTTGGGTACAATTTCCACCCTACATGGTCTCTTTGACTTTATTGAGCCATCTCAACTTGTCTCACACCAATCTTTCTAGTACTATTCCATCAGCCAATCAATTTCTCACCTTTGACGATGCTTCCATGTTTATTGGTAACCCTGGTGTGGAAAACCACTAACCAAATGTATTCTTCCATGTCAAGAGGATAATGGGTGTAAGAAAAATGAAGTCACCAAAGGGGTGAATGGTGAAGGCAAGAACAAAAATCTAGGTTGTACATCAGCATGGTGTTGGGTTTTGTAGTAGGGTTTTGGTCTGCTTGTGGAAGTTTGCTGATCAAAGAGTTGTGGAGACATGCTTTCTTCGGAATTTTGACAAGGTTAAAGATTGTCTCTTTGTGTTTGTTTCTGTGAAATTCAACAAAATAAGGGGATGATATAAAAACTGAATGTACCACTCGAACATAGAAACTTTCATTACCTTGCCAAACCTTTTGGAATGGACAAAAAGGTCAAGCAACGTTTGGAGACCAAAGTAGATATTAGAGGGACAAGAAGGTCGAGCGATCAATAATTGAAGTTTAATAAATAATCACAGCATGTAGTTTGAGCCATTTTCTTGTGGGTTTCGGAATCATTGCTTAATGATTGCCTTTTATTGAAGTCTAAAATGTTCAAGATATTGAATTTAGAGAAAATCATTGTTTATATAGACTACATATTTCTGAACATTTACGATCTAATTATAAATTTTCAGAATAAACTGTGCTTCTCATTGGACTTCAGAGATTGCGTGCTGAAGGAACTCGAAAGCTCTTTGATGATTTCTGAATCCCATAAACCAAAAGTCAAAATCATCCACAGTAACTATCTCAACATATAACTTATTTGATGACTTTTGTAAGTCCATGCTCTCCCTGGCTTTCTTTATCTGTATCAATGGGATTGACACCTTGTAATGAATCTTAACAATCTCCCCTGTTGGTGTAGAAATTTTGAAAATGGATCTATCACTGCAAAAGGAAACCTTATGGGTGGAGATGAAGAGGAAACCGAAAATGGGACCGGCTGTTGTTGATAAGTAGCATTGGAAAGCCTTCTCCAACTTCTCTCCTTCACTTAAGGTGAAATTTTTCTTGAAAACTTTTGTGGCGGCTCCGCAACTTGATTGAAGAATTCTTTGAACTAGGCTTAACTTCTTGCTCTTCAATACAATTGACATATTTCTTGATAAAGCCTACTGTTGGTTGCTTTTAAAACTTAAAACAGATGAGAATATTTGAGCTTGTTGTGATGGCCTGATATACTATATTTTAGGGTTGTATTTATAGGAGAAAAAGTTGGTTGGGGAATTGAATATCTTATAGTTGGATGACTCATATCTGACTCATCTCCAAGACTAAAGGGGTAGGCAGTGGCCACACATGATATCTTAAACAGATTTGGTCATGGCAAAAACAAAGCAAGCTGATGATGATTGATTGGGTCAGCTGTTAGGTCATTTAAGGAAGATGACATGTTACTTTCCTATTTTTCATACTCCCTCCGCCCCATAAAATCTTACCCATTTTGCTATTTTGGGCGTCCCACTTTAAAGTTCCACTTTCCTAAAAAGGAAAGTGGGACAATTATTTTGGGATAGCCCAGAAGGGAATATGAAGGTATATTAGTGGAGTGAAATGCCTGTATTTGCTCCATACCATAAGATAACTCATCTACTAGAGCAAAGGGCTGGAAAAGAAAAAGAGGAAACATATATAGAAGTCATCTTCAATACCCACCTCATTAAGATAAAATGCCAACACAAAACTTTAATTCCCACCTCAGTACACAGTCATGGATATTAAAAAGATGAAACATACATGTCATCTTCATTTCCTTATCTTATGATCAATCGTCGGATTGCTTAGACCGATGGTATATATATAAGATTGCATGTGCATCTGTCGACACTTTATGCATGGATATGAGTCTGAGATGACTCATCCAACTAAAATTTCATCAAATCAGACAACTAGCTTAAGTTATCCCATTAAATACATTCCTTGAGTACACATATGATTCATCATAGCAACCTCAAACATTCCAACTTTTCGAGTGTTAGAGGCAGCCAACACCTGCAGGCTTACTAGATCAATCTGACTATTATGGAGTGTTTATCATAATGTGAATCTGATAGCTTTGAATCATGTAAGAGTTGACTTGTCAAACTCGATGAGAAAGTTATCTATGCAAAATTAGAGGACATTCTTCCAGAATTCCATCAGATCACCATGATTAAATTGACTCTGATTCTGATTCCAAACATCATACCTTCTCAAGTTTCAGATGGGTAAATTAGAAATAAGGGTCTAAAGTTTGGGGGTCGTTTGCTAAGAGGAGTCGGATGTTCCAAATTTGATAAATAAGGGTATGAAGTTACAAAATGTTAGCAAATAGGGGGGGTTGACGAAAATGTTAGAAAAATGAGCTTGGTTGTTGATAGTGGTGTGTGGGGAGGGGGGAAGCTGGGAGGGAGGGTGATGTTAATGGTGATAGTGTGAGTGTAAGTGGTGGCTATGATGTTGTTAGTGGTGGTGGTTATGATGGTGTTAGTGGGGTGTTGGTATGAAAATATATTAATGGGAAAGGGGTTTGTGAAGATTCGGCTGAACAGGTGGGCGACCGCCCAGTCCCTGTGGGCGACCGCCCAACCTCAAAACTCAACAACGCTGAAACCTCTGTACAAGTGGGCGACCGCCCAGGCCCAGTGGGCGACCGCCCAGCTCAAAATCCAAACAACGCTGAAACGTCTGTTCAACTGAGCGACCGCCGAGGATGTGTGGGCAGCCACCCATCCCCGTAATCTGACGTATTTTGTTTCCTTATTTCTAGTTGTTTCCTTATTCCTTTCAGCATAGGTTTTTATTCTTCTCTTTAGAATAGAACTCTTTCAGCAGATTTCATTGTAAACATATATATTCTCAAGTTGTTAATGAGAATTCAAGTTTTTGGGAAAACCCTAAATTGATTTCCTACATGGTATCAGAGCGGCATCATACACAAGTTTAAATCCATGGCGGGGAATGATGTTATCATCAATAATCCCCCTAAAATCGAATATAATTCTCCTTTTGACCTTGGTCCTCAGGATAAGCCAGGAGATTTTATTACTCCTACTCGTTTCAATGGTGAAAATTACGATGATTGGGCTAGCGATATGCAAACAGCTCTTGAAGCTCGCCGAAAATTTGGTTTTCTAGATGGTATGATTACTCAACCTGTTCTTTCCTGCACCATCTCTGATTGGAATACTATTTATGCCATGTTGATTTCTTGGATCATGAATACTATTGAATCTAATGTTAAAAGCTTCTCTCCAAATTTAGAGATGCTAAACGTTTATGGGACTCTCTCAAAAATCGGTATGCTATGGCTGATGGTCCACGTATTCATCAATTAAAGGCATTTATTGCTCGTTGTGAGTAAACTAAGGGCATGTCGGTGGCCACATATTTTGGCAAATTAACTGGGTTGTGGGAAGAACTCCATAGCCATGAACTTTTGATTAATTGCACTTGTTGTGACAACTGCACGAAAGCTCAACAACATGCGGATCGCAGAGAGATAGGCAAGCTTCATCAATTCCTTATGGGTTTGAATTCCGAGTATCATGCCAATACTCGCACCAATGTTTTATCTATGGATCCTCTTCCTAGTCTTGACAGGGCATATAAATTGGTGGCTCAGGATGAGCGGATTCGTCTTGCCAAACCTGTTCTTGAAGATGTGGTTAGTTTTGCTGTTCGTACTGGTGGAGCTCGTGGTCCCGACAATCCTGATAAATCCCATCTCACATGTACTCATTGTAAGAAGATGGGTCATGATAGTATCACATGTTTTGAATTGCATGGATATCCGGATTGGTGGCTTGAGCAACACAACAAATCCACTGCTCGCGGCGGTGGTCGTCCGCAAAACGGGCGAGGTAGGGGTTCTTCTCGCGGAAGCATCGGAACTACAACAACACCGGATCGTGGCCATGTTACTGTTGGTGCAGCTGCTGTAGGATCTCCCTCTGTGGCTTCTTCTTCATCATTCACAGCTGAGCAATGGCAGGCTTTGGCAAGCCTTGTCGGTAATTCCCAAATATCAAATGATCGTCTCCATGGTAAGTTTGATTCAACTTCATGGATAATTGATACAGGTGCTTCAAATCATGTAACCGGAAACGCCTCGTGTTTTCTTAATTCTCGGATACCTGCTTGTCCTGTCGATTTGCCTAATGAGTCATCTGTTTTGGCTCATACACAGAGAGATCCGTTCGTCTGACGGACACTATTACTCTCTCTCTCATGTTCTTTTTATTCCAAACTTAAGCTGCAATTTAATTTCAGTTTCTCAATTATCTGACGATATTTACTGCACTGTCCAATTTAACTCATCTGTGTGTGCTATACAGGACCTGTCGAGGAACCTGATTGGAATGGGTGTTAGGCGGGATGGACTCTACTACTTTCGCGGCACATCTTCAGCATATAATGTCTCTGTTACCGTATCGCCTTCTGTGTTGGAGCTGTGGCATAATCGCTTGGGGCACCCTTCCGAGAACGTAGTAAAGCTTCTTCCCTCCGTTAGTAGTACTTCTGGCAGTTTACCTAAACCTTGTGATACTTATTTTCGGGCTAAACAATCTAGAGATAGTTTTCCTGTTAGTGACCATAATTAGTCCACTAGAATTTTTGAGAAGGTTCATTGTGATTTGTGGGGTGTATACACTCATTCTTCTTCTTGTGGTGCACGGTATTTTTTAACTTTGGTGGATGATTTTTCCCGAGCTGTTTGGGTTTATTTGTTAGTTGATAAAACCGAAGTTTTTCGTATGTTTATGGCTTTCATTGCAATGGTAGAACGCCAGTTTTCTCAGAAAATTAAGGTTGTCCAATCTGATAATGGTACTGAATTTAATTGCATGCTTGATTATTTCTTTTCCACTGGCATTACTTTCCAAACATCTTGTGTTGGTACCCCTCATCAAAATGGTCGAGTCGAGCGTAAGCATCGTCACATTCTGAATGTTGCTAGAGCGCTTAGATTTCAGGCTCATTTACCGATTTTCATTTGGGGAGAAGCAGTTCTTACTGCTGCTCATTTGATTAACTGGACTCCCACTCCCCTCTTAAGTAATAAGACTCCCTATGGGGTTTTGTTCGGAAAATTACCTTTCTTTGACTCTCTCCGAGTTTTTGGTTCCTTGTGTTATGCTCATAATCAAAAGGCCAAGGGAGCTAAGTTTGCCCGTCGTAGTCGAAAATGTATATTTGTGGGCTATCCTCCCGGCAAAAGGGGTGGAAGTTGTTCGATCTAGAGACAAAGAAATTTTTTGTCTCCCGGGATGTGAAGTTCTTTGAGACCAATTTTTCTTACAGTGATTCATCGTCATTCGTCAGTGCCTCATTCCCCGGATTCAGTGGTGACTCTTAACCAACAGGCTGATTTTGCCTTTCTTAATTATCCGGATATGGAAGATATTGTCTCTGAACCTTTGACAGTAGCTCCTACGGACGTACTTGATCCTGTTCCTGTAGTTTCTGCAGATATTACCTCTACAGAGGTCTCATCTTCTTCTACGATAGACACCTCTCCATCTGAGCAAGATGCTTTAGGGAGGGGCATGCGTACAAAAGTACCCTCCGTTCTTCTTCGGGACTACATTGCTGCTAATGTCACTCCTGCTAGTCCATCCCCCGAGCACTCCACTCCAGTCGGCTCCTCAGGTACTCCTTATCCTATAGCTCACTATATAAATTGTGACAGTTTTTCTGTGAAATATCATAACTTCCTTGCAGCTATTACTTTGGCTAAAGAGCTTAGGACTTTTCGTGAGGCAATGTCACAAGATGGGTGGAAGGAATCTATGCAGGCTGAAATTCGTGCCTCGGAAGATAATGACACATGGATTATGATTCCTCTACCGCATGGTAAGCGTGCTCTGGGTAGCCAGTGGGTTTATCGGATTAAGTATAAGTCTGATGGTACTGTTGAACGGCTTAAATCTCGATTGGTGGTTCTTGGTAATTATCCGAAAGAAGGGATTGATTACATGGAAACTTTTGCTCCTGTGGCCAAAATGGTCACCGTTCGAGCCTTTCTTGCCATTGTTGCCTCAAAAAATTGGGAACTGCATCAGATGGATGTGCTTAACATTTTCCTGCATGGTGATCTTCAGGAAGAGCTCTACATGAAACCTCCTCCGGGCTTTCATTTCAATCAGCCTAATATGGTTTGTCGCCTTCGAAAATCTCTTTATGGCCTGAAACAACCCCGCGTTGTTCGTTCGCTAAGATGGTGGCTTCCTTGAAGCACTATGGATTCTTGCAGTCTTATTCTGATTATTCCCTGTTCTCGTTCATAAAAGGTACGATTCATATGAATAAACTTGTGTATGTTGACGATCTTATTATAGCTGAGAACGATTCCGCTGCCTTACAGTCTTTCAAAAAGTATTTTAGTGAATGTTTCAAGATGAAGGACCTTGGCTCTGTTGGGTTTGGATCCTAAACTACGAGGAAGAAAACGTCAGAGGAGCTTCTGTCGTGGAGGGCGGCCGCGCTGAGGTGAGGGCGACCGCGCTGGAGGACGAAATTGGGTGTTGGATCTTCTGTCGATGTGGGCGGCCGCGCTGCTAGGGTGAGCGGCCGCGCTGGCGTCGGGAAGGAGTATTCCTGGACTGATTTTGTTTCCTAGTTTAATAGAATCTCTTCTTGTTTTGTATTAGGGCTTCCTTGTAAAACTATATAAACATAGATACGACCTAGAACACATTGGTAGTTGTAGTAGAAACATATTAGAAGGTGTCTAATACAATTTTGGCTTGGCAATTGCCCCCGGACGTAGTTCATGTGTTGAACGAACCGGGTAAACAACTCTTGTGTTCTTGTGTGTGTGATTCTTCCATTATTGTGCTTGTGGGTGTGTTGATTTCTTGTCTTGATTGCAACGGGGTATCACCAAATTGACAACAACTGGTATCAGAGCATTGGTTCGGAGGATTCAAAATCTTTTCATTAGTTGATTAATTTTGAATCGCGTTCTTGGGATTTTGGTGAAGCAATCAGATGAAGAACTCAATCGAGAAATTCAACGGTGTGAATTTCACGTTCTGGAGGACAAGGATTGAAGATTACCTTTATTGTAAGGATCTTCATAAACCCTTGAAGGAGAAGCCCGAAGACATGTCACAAGGGGATTGGGAGACGTTGGATCGGAAGGCGTTAGGAGCAGTGAGGAGTGCCCTAACCGACGACGTTGCACGGAACGCTATGGAGGCCAAGACAACGGTGGAGTTGCTACAAACGCTGTCAGACATGTATGAGAAGCCGTCTAATATCAATAAGGTGCATTTGATAAAGAGGTTTGCGAATGCGAAGATGTCAGAGGGGCAGACAGCGGCAAGTCATATCGGCAATTTCAAAGGTATGGTGGACCAATTGAAAAGTGTTGATATTACTTTCTCCGATGAAGTGCTAGCTTGTTTTCTACTAAAATCATTGCCTGATAGTTGGGAGGTTACTTGTCACAACGATTAGTACGTCGAAAACAGCATTGGTGTATACGGAGGTTAGAGATCTCATCCTTCAAGAGGAGTTGCGAAGGAAAGAGAAAAGGGGAGAATCTTCCGTAGATGGGGCTGCACTTAGGGTAGAGAGAAATAGGGGAAAGGGAGGACCGAAAAAGGGGAAAAAGGTCAAGTGCTACAATTGTGGCGAATTAGGTCATATCAGTTATGACTGTCCGGGTAAAGATGGTGGTGCACATGTGGTGGATGATGGTGGAGATGTATTGATCCTAGGAGAGGAGCAGTTGGGTGAAGATTGGGTGTTGGATTCTGGAGCTTCTTGTCATGCTAGTGGGGATGCAGAATCAATGAAGCGATATAAAACTGGAGACTTTGGGGTTGTCTATCTTGGTGACGGTCAACCATTGAAGGTCAAAGGTAAGGGGGATGTGCTGATGAAGACACCTAACGGGGCTGTTTTACAACTACACAACGTGATACATGTTCCGAATTTGAGGAGAAGAGTGATTTCTGTGGGACAACTTGACAGTGAAGGGTATGGTGTGTCTTTCATTGGTGGGTCTTGGGAAGTCACAAAAGGGGCTAAGGTGGTAGCTCATGGGGTTAAGGGAAAGATGTTGTACTCTACCTACAATGTCGACATTCATTCCGGTGGGAGCAAGAGGCTAAAGAACCGACCTATTGGTGTAAAAAGGAGAGACATCAAGAAACGGTATGTTAGGGGGGAGAAGGACACAAAGTTGATCAACGTGGTGTGGATGTCCAAGTGCCCTAACAGAGAGCGTATTCAGACCGAAAACAGACGATGTAAGAAACAAGGTGTGTCCAAATTTCAAGGGGAAGCATTGCGAGGAAGGTGGGTCTGGAGGGAGAAGGCGAAGTTAGACTTGCGGGGAGAAATCAAGGTAGAAGCTGATTTGGGGAGGCAAGAACAATCTAACACGGAGAGGTTGAAACGTCGCTTGGTTTCAACTCGCCTTAGTACTTGAGCGGAGGTTCGGTAGTGTCAAGCCAATATGGGGGGGGGGGAATGTGTTCGAAGGTCATTACTCCGTGGTGGGAGTTGATGGGTGTTTCTATGCTTGTTAGTTTAGTCTCCGGTGGGAGATTGTTGGGTTTGGATCCTAAACTACGAGGAAGAAAACGTCAGAGGAGCTTCTGTCGTGGAGGGCGGCCGCGCTGAGGTGAGGGCGACCGCGCTGGTGGACGAAATTGGGTGTTGGATCTTCTGTCGATGTGGGCGGCCGCGCTGCTAGGGTGAGCGGCCGCGCTGGCGTCGGGAAGGAGTATTCCTGGACTGATTTTGTTTCCTAGTTTAATAGAATCTCTTCTTGTTTTGTATTAGGTCTTCCTTGTAAAACTATATAAACATAGATACGACCTAGAACACATTGGTAGTTGTAGTAGCAACATATTAGAAGGTGTCTAATACAATTTTGGCTTGGCAATTGCCCCCTGACATAGTTCATGTGTTGAACGAACTGGGTAAACAACTCTTGTGTTCTTGTGTGTGTGATTCTTCCATTATTGTGCTTGTGGGTGTGTTGATTTCTTGTCTTGATTGCAACGGGGGTATCACCAAATTGACAACAGGCTCCTTATTTGAGAGTTGATGAATGAAAAATATGTATCTTTACACCTCTACACTTATTGAGTCTAATTCACTAAACATGGAAACAGTAGTGAAGGGATCTGAATATGATTACTTCGATTTACTTCACATCGTCCACCTTATCAACCTCTCAAGTAATAAGCTATCTGGAGAAAATCCTGAAGAGATAACAAAACTATTACTCCATGGGTACCTTAAATTTATCTGGCAACCACTTGACAGGATAGATACCAGAGAAAATTGGAGTGTTGGAAACCCTTGACCTCTCATGCAACCATCTTTTGGGTACAATTTCCACCCTACATGGTCTCTTTGACTTTATTGAGCCATCTCAACTTGTCTCACACCAATCTTTCTAGTACTATTCCATCAGCCAATCAATTTCTCACCTTTGACGATGCTTCCATGTTTATTGGTAACCCTGGTGTGGAAAACCACTAACCAAATGTATTCTTCCATGTCAAGAGGATAATGGGTGTAAGAAAAATGAAGTCACCAAAGGGGTGAATGGTGAAGGCAAGAACAAAAATCTAGGTTGTACATCAGCATGGTGTTGGGTTTTGTAGTAGGATTTTGGTCTGCTTGTGGAAGTTTGCTGATCAAAGAGTTGCGGAGACATGCTTTCTTCAGAATTTTTGACAAGGTTAAAGATTGTCTCTTTGTGTTTGTCTCTTTGTTCATAATATGCTGTTTTAAAAGATGGAGGAACACAAATTTGTGTTTAAGGTTAAAAAATACATACCAAACCTTTTGGAATGGACAAAAAGGTCAAGCAACGTTTGGAGACCATGGTAGAGATTAGAGGGACAAGAAGGTCGAGCGATCAATAATTGAAGTTTAATAAATAATCACAGCATGTAGTTCGAGCCATTTTCTTGTGGGTTTCGGAATCATTGCTTAATGATTGCCTTTTATTGAAGTCTAAAAAGTTCAAGATATTGAATTCAGAGAAAATCATTGTTTATAGACTACATATTTCTGAACATTTACGATCTAATTATACATTTTCGGTATAAACTGTGCTTCTCATTGGACTGCAGAGATTGCGTGCTGAAGGAACTCGAAAGCTCTTTGATGATTTCTGAATCCCATAAACCAAAAGTCAAAATCATCCACAGTAACTATCTCAACATATAACTTATTTGATGACTTATGTAAGTCCATGCTCTCCCTGGCTTTCTTTATCTGTATCAATGGGATTGACACCTTGTAATGAATCTTAACAATCTCCCCTGTCGGTGTAGAAATTTTGAAAATGGATCTCTCACTGCAAAAGGCAACCTTATGGGTGGAGATGAAGAGGAAACCGAAAATGGGACCGGCTGTTGTTGGTAAGTAGCATTGGAAAGCCTTCTCCAACTTCTCTCCGTCGCATAAGGTGAAATTTTTCTTGAAAACTTTTGTGGCTCCTCCGCTGCTTAATTGAAGAATTTTTTGCCCCAGGCTTAACATATTGCTCTTCAACAGAATTGACATGTTTCTTGATGAGGCTTGTGCTGGTTGGTTTTTTAAACTTGACTAGATGAGAATATTTGAGCTTGTTGTGATGGATATAGTATATTTTAGGGTTGTATTTATAGGAGAAAAAGTTGGTTGGGGGAATTGAATGTCTTATAGTTGGATGACTCATATCTGACTCATCTCCAAGACTAAAGGGGTAGGCAGTGGCCACACAGACATGATATCTTAAACAGATTTGGTCTTGGCAAAAACAAAGCAAGCTGATGATGATTGATTGGGTCAGCTGTTAGGTCATTTAAGGAAGATGACATGTTACTTTCTTATTTTTCATACTCCCTCCGCCCCATAAAATCTTACCCATTTTGCTATTTTGGGCGTCCCACTTTAAAGTTCCACTTTCCTAAAAGGAAAGTGGGACAATTATTTTGGGATAGCCCAGAAGGGAATATGAAGGTATATTAGTGGAGTGAAATGCCTGTATTTGCTCCATGCCATAAGATAACTCATCTACTAGAGCAAAGGGCTGGAAAAGAAAAAGAGGAAACATATATAGAAGTCATCTTCAATACCCACCTCATTAAGATAAAATGCCAACACAAAACTTTAATTCCCACCTCGGTACACAGTCATGCATATCAAAAAGATGAAACGTTCATGTCATCGCATTTCCTTATCTTATGATCAATCGTCGGATTGCTTAGACCGACGGTATATAAGATTGCATGTGCATCTGTCGACACTTTATTCATGGATATGAGTCTGAGATGACTCATCCAACTAAAATTTCATCAAGTCAGACAACTAGCTTAAGTTATCCCATTAAATACATTCCTTGAGTACACATATGATTCATCATAGCAACCCCAAACATTCCAACTTTTCGAGTGTTAGAGGCAGCCAACACCAGGCTTACTAGATCAATCTGACTATATATTATGGAGTGTTTATCATAATGTGAATCTGATAGCTTCGAATCATGTAAGAGTTGACTTGTCAAACTCGATGAGAAAGTTATCTATGCAAAATTAGAGGACATTCTTCCAGAATTCCATCAGATTACCATGATTAAATTGACTTTGATTCTGATTCCAAACATCATACCTTCTCAAGTTTCAAATGGGTAAATTAGAAATAAGGGTCTAAAGTTTGGGGGTCGTTTGCTAAGAGGAGTCGGATGTTCCAAATTTGGTAAATAAGGGTATGAAGTTACAAAATGTTAGCAAATAGGGGGGGGGGGGTGATGTAGGAGACGGAGGCTGTGACCCAGGCGGACGCACCCATGGATGGCAGGCGTGCGCTTCAGAGGGAGGAAAACAAGGCCAACCTCCTGGACGCGAGGCTGGCGCCTCACAGCAACCCAGGCGGCCGCCTCACTGCAAGTTCAACACGACGGGAACGAGGCTGGGACCTAGGCGGGCGCCTCGCGATAATCCAGGCGGGCGCCTCAGGCTGACGGGAAGTTGCTGATGTTTGTTTGCGTTGTTTATTGTTGCTGTTTTAAAATTAATTTAAGGAGGGTATTTTAGTCTTTGGTTTGCTATTTCGTTTTAGGGTTTGTGTTAGGGTTTTGAGAGAGTATTTAAACATCTTTTAGGGCTTTGTTAAAGTTAGTTTTTTGAATGATAATTTGAAGAGTTTTCTCTTTATTCTATGGTGGATTCCAGTTAATTTATGGTGGATTCCAGTTTATTGTGTTTTAGGGTTCTTCAACTCTTGTGATTAGTGCGCTAATCACGAATCTATCGCTTTCCGTGCTGCGTCAGGGGTTGACGAAAATGTTAGAAAAATGGGCTTGGGTGTTGATAGTGGTGTGTGGGGAGGGGGGAAGCTGGGAGGGAGGGTGATGTTAATGGTGATAGTGTGAGTGTGAGTGGTGGCTATGATGCTGTTAGTGGTGGTGGTTATGATGGTGTTAGTGGGGTGTTGGTATGAAAATATATTAACGGGAAAGGGGTTCTTAAGTTAATGTTGAAGATGGAAGGTTAATATTAACAACCAAAATAGAATATAATTGTATTTTCTAACATATTCTTCCAAAAATGCCTCTTTGCCAACATTTGCAACTTCTAACCCGTATTTGCCAAATTTGAAACATCATACCCCTTTTTACGAAACCCCCAAATTTTAGAATGCTTGTTATAAGGTCGACTAAAAGGTAACCTGACGAGTTCATCCAGTTTTTAGTCTTCTTCACACACTGTTTTTTTGTTTGTTTTGTAATCAGGAGTTGCCAAATGACTACTTCAGAAGATAAAGACAGAATCATGTTCTCTGATACGAAAAATAACACATAATACTAACGTAACTAACCCTTATCATCTTTTAGTTTACTTTCTTTACATAAGTTTCACTGTTTCAGTGCTAACGGAGTCTTTAGGTAGCTACCCATGATCATAATAAATTATTTCAAAAGACGGAAGAACGGATGTTTGGGTTCCAGGTAAAGTTACACGTTCAACCTTCTGCAATGGACATCAAGGTCAAGCCACATGCTGAGACCAAAGTATAGCTAAGAGGGACAAGAAGATCAAGTGATAAATTTTAGTGCAATTACTTATTCTGAGCTTGTAGTTTTGGGACATTTTCTTGTGGGTTTCAGAATTGATGTTGCCAGGAATTTCCTCCTCCGGTGATGGCGGTATTACATTTCTCTCCCTTCCATCACCTGTATCCCGCTCTCTCTCCTCCGGAATCACTTGCTGCGAGGTAGAAGAGTCTTTCTCCCCAGTTGTTCCCAAAGCTCCCATTCCTGAGACAGGCGAGATAAGGCTCCTTCCCGCCATTGTCTTCTGGCCCACTATACTTTTCTCGGGTGTTGACATTCCTTATCACCCACGTAATCAAATTTATGAACTTAAACTTTGAAGATCTGCAAATCTGATGAAGATTTGAAGATCCAACCCAGAAACTAAGAAATAATCTTCAAATACTTCAACAATTGTTCAACACCAAACTATCACCAAAACACCAACTCCAAGCTAATCAGATTCAAATGAGTTCTCAAAAACCTAGAAACAACAACAAATTCAAACCCCAAAATCAAGCAAACTTCAAACAAATCTTCACAAACAAATCCAAATCCTCCTCAACTTAGACGAACACTTTCTAAATCAAAAATTAGCGCCCAACCAATCCAACAATATCAAAATCTCGAACAATTTCAACCCACGAAAATTTTACGAACAACAATCAATTCTAACAACAACAATAAAAACAAACAGATTCCACTCTACGAACAAAGAACAACATCAACCAATTGCTCAACATGTCAAAATGAATCCTCCCCAATACTAACCAAACCTCCAGATCTACGAACAACACTCAACACTTACCCATCTACCGCCGGCAAACCTTCAACCGTTGAAGAGACTCAGTCCCGGCAACGGAACCAATTGATGTTGCCAGGAATTTCCTCAGCGGCAACACGACAGTTGTAGTCTGAATTGGACAGCTCCGACTCCTTCTTCCAGCCTGCACAACCACAAACGTCAACTAGGCCGGGGGCGACTCCGGCATAAGCCCCTCCGGCGTGAGGATAAGTGTTTGTCTGAGGTGATAAATCTGAACAATAGGGAAAAGTGTTTGTGGGTGAAAGTGTGTACGTACCTTGCCAATGAAGACTATCCCTCATATATATATACTCCTTCCCTCGTGCCTTTCACGTGCTATCCTCACGTTCCATGCCTCATTCCACGTGTCATCATTCCATTGGCTAACAAAAAGAATAAACTCACAACACGTGATCACTTTTCCCAATGCCCAACCGTTTTATGGGTCCCATTTCGTAGATATTTATATGCCGCCTCTTATGAGTCGCTCCCCTTAGATTTGTATCTCGCCGGATACGGATAACTGAGTACTGTGTCTCCTCGACCTAATATCTCGCCTTATCATCTCATGTCGTTGTCTCACCGGCTTGTCTTATTTATCTTGCCATTCGTTGACTAATATCTCGCATGCACTCTCTTGGGCTTTCCCTTTTTATTGAACTTAGCGGGACATCTCTCGACATAATTTCCCGCGAACCCCAACTGGGCTACCTTTATCCCTATATTCTTCTTGGGCCTTGACTCGCTTTGGGCCTACTTGATCATTTCTCGCTGTTGACTTTGGTCCAAGCCCAACCATTATTTTTGGACAGCATCAGAAGCCCCTAAGTTTGAGGCGAGATTCATTTATGGTCTCGCCAAAAACTTGATGTTTAACGTCCCAAAGCTCTTGCGACATACAATTCCTTCTCCTAGAAACCTGAATGCTGATTACCCTATATATACACGTGTCACCTCCATGGTGAGCCCCTAAAATTCAATGTGCCGTCATTTGGGAATCGTGCCAAATAAGAGGGAAAATTTAAAATTTTTCATCTTAACCGTCACATCAATCAATTTCCCCAAATCACTTTTTCATATAAATACCCATTTCTCTTACCCATTTGTCTTTTTACTCTTTACGCTCTTGCTTAAAACATCCCCAAATTCCGGCCACTCAAAACCTTACCTCCGACGAACCTTTCTCCGTTTTCCCTCGTTTCTTTATTGATTCCTTCCCCAAAACTGTTCCTTGCCCACTATTTCGTTCATCTTTTACTATTTGAAGCTGATTTGGATTCTCATTCCTTGTTCCTCCGGCTTCCGTTCACATTTTCCGGTGATTCTTCATCTTCTCCGACAGTTCTTCATTTTTGCCAGGTAATTTTTCCAAAACCCTTCATATTCTTTAAATCCCCACATTTTGATCTTTCATTATTGCCTGATTGTTCAAGTCCTGTTATTCCTTTTGTACGTCCATTTAACTTTGTTCCCAAATTACCCTTCATGGCAAGATATAAAAATTGTGCTAGGCGGGTTAGTTATGGTAGGTGTCAAATCTCAGGTAGCTTATACAGGCGCCTGTGAACTACTTGGGCGAGATTGCCCAAGGCCGACATAGTTAGGTTGCTGGTTCAGAACTGGGTAGATCCCTCAGTCATTGACTCTCTCGAGATTCAAGGCCGCTTCTTTCTTCCCCTTTCAGCCCCTATGTCCCATATTTTTACTTCTCATAGAGAATTGGTACGGTTTATCAAAGATAAGTATGACCCAAATTTAAGCGACTCATCTGAATCCCACTGTGTCGCTGACCCTTTTTCTAAACGTAGGATGCATTATAAATCTGTTCTTTCTTCTTCTTCTTCCAGTGATTCCAGCGAGATGGCCGATCAAGTGTCCTCTTCTCCCGCCGTGACAACCAGCAATCCTCCTCCTACAAGGGTCCAAAATCTGAACTTGGCTGAAGGTAACCTCTTTATCAATCCCGCTCATGCTGAGGCGGGATCTTCTCTCGCTCCTGACACCAGCTCTCTCATACCTAATCCCCTTACAACTTGGCACACCCTATACAACATTGATCCTTCTAATTATCACATTTTTGACTATCAAGGAGACACTTCCCTCGCCCATCTGAGAGAGATGCGAGATGGTATAGTTGTTTTTCCTTCACAGCTTAAAGCTGGCCTTAGGATTCCCCTTGATCCTTTTCTCTGTGAAGTTTTGTACAAAGCCCAAGCCATGATAACCGAGATTCATCCCAATGCCATAAGGATAATCACTGTTTTTATCACCATGTGTCGCGCTCTGAGAAAGTAACCCACAATCACCTCTTTAATTTCTTTATTCAAAGGATATAAACAAACCAACAAGCTTGAAAACGGGATAGTAGAAACCCGCCTTTCCCTCCAATATCAACGAGGCCCCAAAGTCCTTACTCCCTTACCTGCCAAAGTTCATGACTGGATGAACGACCCACTCTTCATCGTCTCTCGCGTTCGGTGGTCTCATCCCGCTGATCTTCACCCCATCAAACCCCAAATTGAAACCAAGGATGCTTCTGTTGTGGGCGACAATGCCCTTATTGCCGCTATTCGCGCTTTAGTTGCCCTTCCCGCAGATTCTCCCGCTGATACACCCCAACCTCTTATTTCTTGGAGGGGTATTTTGCGAAATAGGGAACTACTTGACCAAGTCGGAATCGCCGACAACTTACCTCTTGCCCCGCCGCGGGTTTCAATAAGCCACGTTTATTTTGATGGATGGGAGCGGCAAACAGAAAATAAATATGCTCACGAGTGCCAGTCGTGCAAGGGTACTCGTCATTGTACCGCCATGAACAATGTTCTTTGTATGTCTCTTCTTTAACCTTATTCTTTTTTTTCTATTTAACTTATACTTAAACAAACTCTGACTCTTAAATTTCTTTTTCTTGGTTTCCAGATCACCGAGCCAAATCAATGGAAAGTCGCCAAAACGCCAATTTGGACATGAACAGGAGAATGAAGCGACTTGCCAGTACCCGCGACACTGCTCTCGGCCTTCTTCCCGCTAATCTACCCTTGCCATTATCCCGCGATGGCAAAGATACCGAAGAAATTGACTTGGAGAAAACCCAAAGTTCCTCCAAAGCCAGAGCTAAACCTAACAACCATGGAACCAGAGCAAAGCGACAAAAAAGGATTGCCTCAGTTCTACCCAATGTCGCCACTGCCACTCAAGAAGCTATCCCCTCAACTCCAGTTGTTACTCAGGATCTTCCATCTACTCAAGATCTTCCAACTACTCAGGTCCTTCCATCTAATGAAGGTAATATCCCACCGATTTCTATCCCACCAACTTCTATCTTGCGATCTGATGATGCCCCCATCGAAGAAAACATTGTCATTCCTTCTTCCGAAGCTGTCCAAACAAACTCTCCCGCGCCTGCAGGCGATGCAACTGAGCCCATTCAAAATGATGATCCTCCTCCTCCTCCTCAAGATATGGAGTTTTGCGACTTAACAAATGTTTCTAACTCTCCTCCGCCTCTACGCGACCCACATACTTCTTCTGCTCTTCCTACTCCTAGCTGGCTTCAAGAAAACTTTGAGAAGCCCACTGACTTTAATGGGCTATATGAACTGTGCAAAGAAGCCGCCAATGTTCCTCACCTGACGGGATTGATTAATGAAGTTCGCGGTGTTGATGAGTGCTTGATTGGCAGTTCAGCTCTGATTCGTGCTAGTGATCCAATCCAAGTTCAACGAGTAACGGATATGGACATAGACCACGCCGCTTGCCAAGCCGGGATTCATTTTTCAATGGTATGTCGCTCTTCCCTTTCTTATCCAATTGCTATTTTGTTCATTTTGGCCTTTAACTTAACTTTTTCATTTAGCTTGGAGCTTCTATTATTGGCATCAATGACAAGAACCACCAACTTACCAAGGATGTGAAACAGTTAGAAAACTCCAACCAAATATTGAGAAGAGACAAAGACATCCTTCGTGGCAGAGTTGGTAGGCGAGATGCAACAATCGCTAACTTGGAGGGGGAGCGGGATAAGCTAAAAACTGACTTGACCACTTCTCAAAATCAGCTCGAGACCGTCAACACCGAGCTCAATGCCGCCAAAACCAACCTTGACAAGGCTACTACTGAACTCAATTCTGCCAAGGAAAATGCCGCCAAACTTCTGAGCAAGAATGAGACTCTAAAGGAGACTCATGCCGCTGACACTCAATTCTTTCAAGGCGAGATAGCCAAGTTGCGAGAAGAACTTACAGGGAAAATCGCTGAAATCACCTCCCTTAATGCTGATGTAGACAAACTTAAAGAAGACATTCTGGATATTGGCGACCAAACCTCTCTTCAGGTTATGCGAGCTGCAGCTGCTGATGCCGCTGAGATACCCACCATTACGATCGAGCGACTTGCTAAATGGGGCTCAGAGCCAATCTTCAGTGATATATGTCGCCTGGGTCATCCTTTAGTTCCATATTCGGCTGATGAACTCAAAGATCTGGCGGAGGAAGATGCACTGCTGGGTAAGTCGCCTTGGAATCCCGCTCCTCTTCAAGTGCCAAACGCCCTCCCTTTATGGAACAATCAATTGGAACATAAACATCAACTTTTGGATGAAGCAAAAGCTCTCGCTCTTGCGACCTCAAGCTCCATTCAAACCGCACCAACTGATGAACCAAATGCTTCAACTTGACTCTGCTTTAGTACTTAACCTCTTTTGATCAACTTTTGTAACTTGCCTTGGTGGCTAAACAATTTTAATCTCTTTCATTTGGGCTTGTGTGCCTTTTAAACAATGTAAATTTGCGGCCTTCTAGCTTGCCCCTTTTATCTTTATGCTTTACTTCATTATCATATCTCACTTTTGCTAATTTGTTTTTGATAGTTCATCAAAAATCTCCTTTTTGCATGACAGGTACCCCATACTTATACTCCCATCGAAAAAGTGAAGTTGTTTTTAGGCGACTTTACTTATAGTACATACAACGCGACTCATATTGTCGCTGATCTTTGTTTCTCTTTTGCTTCTTCCTTGCTTTTTTCGTGATTCTTACTTAGAACAATTTCCTTATTTTGTGCCTCCACATCTTTATTTTCCTTAAAATAAAATATACCTTTCTTCCTTGATTTATATCTTTTTACGCCCTTCCAGCGAGATACATTCACTTCCCTTTTCGCGACACCTTTACATGCCATTTAGGCGAGATGTGTTCCCTTTCATACATGCCGCATCTTTACATGCCATTTAGGCGAGATGGGTTTCTTTCTTGTTTATAGTCCGTGGACTTTCTCGTTTATAGTCGGTATAGACTTTCTCGTTTATAGTCGGTATAGACTTTCTCGTTTATAGTCGCATCCATATACATGCCATTCAGGCGAGATGGGGCTTTCATGTTTATAGTCGCATCCATATACATGCCATACAGGCGAGATGTGACTTTCATGTTTATAGTCACATCCATATACATGCCATACAGGCGAGATGGGACTTTCATGTTTATAGTCGCATCCATATACATGCCATACAGGCGAGATGGGACTTTCATGTTTATAGTCGCATCCATATACATGCCATACAGGCGAGATGGGACTTTCATGTTTATAGTCCGTAGACTCTCATTTTTATAATCCGTAGACTTTCATTTTTATAGTCCGTAGACTTTCATTTTTATAGTCCGTAGACTTTCATTTTTATAGTCCGTAGACTTTCATTTTTATAGTCCGTAGACTTTCATTTTTATAGTCCGTAGACTTTCATTTTTATAGTCATATCTTTACATGCCATAAAGGCGAGATAGACTCTCTTTCCTTTGCAATTTCATGCGACTTGTAATTTGTTTTGATAGTTCATCAAAAACCTTTTACCCTCTTATCTTTGGCGAGATACCACCATATACTTATACTCCCATCGAAAAAGTGAAGTTGTCTTTAGGCAACTTTACTTCCAGCGACTTACTTTTCTGTTTTTGACGACATATCACATGAACATTATTGCTAGACAACATTCGATAAAAGCAACACAAACTTAAATCGTAAACTTTCATACTTTCATTTCATTATTTTCATTTTGTTTAGCATTTTCAGGATGTATGCAACTTCCATTCATAACACTATCATTTCATATAACCTCTTCAAAACATGCATAATTTTCATTCGTAAGTGGAAAACTCCATATATTCATAATATTCGATCTTCATACTATTTTAATAAGCATACTATTAAATAAATAAATTACTTCTTACTTCTTTGTTGATGATATCGCTTAAAGCATTTTCCACATGTTATCTCGCGTCTACCATGTGCTCACCACCATTCCACTTTCCTTCTTTCCTCTATGACATTCCTTATCCTTCTTAATGTCGCTTTCACCCCAATTGTCGTCATCTTGCGGTAAAACTTCAATTGCTTCCACCTTCATCTCTTCATACTTCTCGTCCTCAAATTCAACTATTTCCTCAATTCTTGGCTCTTTCATTTTGATAAACTCAACCAATCTTGCTCCTTCCATCTTGGCCTGTATTGCTCCCTGGGTCCTCAAACTTACTTCAGATTTCTCCTCAACTACTTCTTCCTCAATGTCCTGCATATTACTCATCTCTCGCAGCCCTTCCTCCTCCAAGTCTGTGACCATATTGACTTTCGCATCCCGGATTGCTAAAGATGTTGAAAGCGAACTAGAACTTGCCCTTGCCGCAGTTTGGATCTCGATCTTCTTCTGAATTACTTCTTTAACTTCACTAATCAAACAAGCTATTCCTTTCGGGGTAGGGAATTTTACTCGTTGATGCGGGATAGACACAACCATCTCGAAAGTCTGCATAAACGGAATACCTACGATGGCGTTATATGGCGACACTAGGTCTATCACCATGAATTCCACCGTACGGGTTCTCGCCTTTTCGTCCTCTCCTATCTCTACTGCCAATGATATCGTTCCCTTTACCCGCACTGTATGGTTCGTAAACCCCTCCAAAAACCCTTTGTATGGCACCAGATTGGCCTCTGTGTATTTCATTTTCTTAAAAGCTTCATAGTATAGGATGTTGCGAATTGCCCCAGAATCAACCAATACTCTGTGCAGAATACTATTTCCAGGAGCAATCGAAATCACCACCGGCTGACATCTATGGCTTGGAGTCAAGGCCAACTCTCGCCTTGAAAAGCTAATAATCCTTTCTTCGCTTGGCGGGTAAGCGGGAATATGGCAGGTATGCGACAGCGACATTATCTGATTGCTTAGACAAGTAATACTAGCTGGCTCATGAATCACCAATGTTTCGTTCCTCTCGCCATTTCCTCCTTGAGCCGCCACATTCTGCTCCTGCCATACATACTCCTGTAATTCGCCCCTGTCAATCTTTCCTTGAATTACTTTCTTCAGGTTGTAACATTCATCAGTATCATGCCCTCTGTCTCTATGATAATTGCAATATTGATTCATGTTCCTTCTTCCTCTGTCGGTCATCTCGAATGCCGCCGGTAACTCCACCACCCTCAAAATTTTGCTCGGCCTTGCAGTCAGTCTCGCAAACCTGATAATCCTCCTCGTGCCGCGACCTCCAGCACGGCCTCCCCCTCTGCCACCACCTTGGTTACCTCTACCTCCACCTTGAGTCGCATTATCTTCTTTAACATACTCGATTCTATCTTTAACGCCTTTCCTTGCCGCGCTGGATGTTCCTTCTTCAATATCTTCACCACCACAATATGCCTTAACTCGCTCATGCAACTCGCTTAAAGCCGCGGGCAACCTCATCCTCAACTCCCTTTTAAAAGCTTCTGACACCAAGCCCGACATATACATCATTATTGCGTACTTGGGCTCTATCTCGAAAATTAGGTTGGCAATCACCAAAAACCTGTTGGTGTAGGTTATCAGACCTTCTCCCACTTTTTGTTTAATTCCCATTAATTCCTGTAATACCACCGGCTGAGTCCCCACAGCTCCAAATCTCGCCAGAAACTTCCGCTTGAAATCTTGATACCCCACAATAGAGTTAGCGGGCTGCTGCGTGAACCACTCCAACGCTTGAAGCTCCAGTGTGCTAGCGAAGGTTTTGCATAGCAATGCATCATCTTTGGTCACTATCGCCATTGTTACTTCAAATCCCGCCACGTGAGTTCTGGCTGTGGTTACTCCCGCGTACTTAGATAATGTCGGCATACGAAATTCTGGAGCAGGCTCAGCTTCCTGAATGTATTTGGCAAATGGGGCAACAAAAGAGTCCTTCTCACTATCAACTGTACCGCCCTTTTCTAATTCCGCCAGCCTTCTTGCCATTTCAGCCATTTGTTTCTTTAACCCGTCTTCTTCTCCAAAACGACTTATTGCCGCACCTTTTTCCTTCTCTAACTGCTTAGCTTTCTCGCCCCCTTTTGACATCCTTTCTTCTAGCTCTCCAAACCCTTCTTCATTTGCGGCGGTGTCATCTTCCTCATTTTCACAATAGAACGACGACACTTGCGAAGTGTGCGGCCAATGGTACACCTTGATTTTCCGCCCATTCTCCATATATTCTCCCGCCTTCCGCTTATGCGGTCCATCAAGTCTCACCTCGGTCTCTTTCATTTTTTCAGGCTCTGCTTCCTTCTGCCACTCACCATCATCCACTACAATCACCTCCTTGTTCGCTCCCTTATTTACTTCCTCTGTCGCCTTCAACAAGCCCTGCGGGATGGGGGTTGGCTTCTTCTTCATGATCATCAATCGCTTGTTATTTTCCAACAATTGTAAGATTAAATTGTTGTGAATCCTCAAACTTTCCTCCTCATTTTCCTCCTCTGGTGGTGACGGTATTACATTTCTCTCCCTTCCATCACCTGTATCCCGCTCTCTCTCCTCCGGAATCACTTGCTGCGAGGTAGAAGAGTCTTTCTCCCTAGTTGTTCCCAAAGCTCCCATTCCTGAGACAGGCGGGATAAGGCTCCTTCTCGCCATTGTCTTCTGGCCCACTATACTTTTCTCAGGTGTTGACATTCCTTATCACCCACGTAATCAAATTTATGAACTTAAACTTTGAAGATCTGCAAATCTGATGAAGATTTGAAGATCCAACCCAGAAACTAAGAAATAATCTTCAAATACTTCAACAATTGTTCAACACCAAACTATCACCAAAACACCAACTCCCAGTTAATCAGATTCAAATGAGTTCTCAAAAACCCAGAAACAACAACAAATTCAAACCCCAAAATCAAGCAAACTTCAAACAAATCTTCACAAACAAATCCAAATCCTCCTCAACTTAGACGAACACTTTCTAAATCAAAAATTAGCGCCCAACCAATCCAACAATATCAAAATCTCGAACAATTTCAACCCACGAAAATTTTACGAACAACAATCAATTCTAACAACAACAATAAAAACAAACAGATTCCACTCTACGAACAAATAACAACATCAACCAATTGCTCAACATGTCAAAATGAATCCTCCCCAATATTAACCAAACCTCCAGATCTACGAACAACACTCAACACTTACCCATCTACCGCCGGCAAACCTTTAACCGTTGAAGAGACTCAGTCCCGGCAACGGAACCAATTGATGTTGCCAGGAATTTCCTCAGCGGCAACATGACCGTTGTAGTCTGAATTGGACAGCTCCGACTCCTTCTTCCAGCCTGCACAACCACAAACGTCAACTAGGCCGGGGGCGACTCCGGCATAAGCCCCTCCGGCGTGATGATAAGTGTTTGTCTGAGGTGATAAATCTGAACAATAGGGAAAAGTGTTTGTGGGTGAAAGTGTGTACGTACCTTGCCAATGAAGACTATCCCTCATATATATATACTCCTTCTCTCGTGCCTTTCACGTGCTATCCTCACGTTCCATGCCTCATTCCACGTGTCATCATTCCATTGGCTAACAAAAAGAATAAACTCACAACACGTGATCACTTTTCCCAATGCCCAACCGTTTTATGGGTCCCATTTCGTAGATATTTATATGCCGCCTCTTATGAGTCGCTCCCCTTAGATTTGTATCTCGCCGGATACGGATAACTGAGTACTATGTCTCCTCGACCTAATATCTCGCCTTATCATCTCATGTCGTTGTCTCACCGACTTGTCTTATTTATCTTGCCATTCGTTGACTAATATCTCACATGCACTCTCTTGGGCTTTCCCTTTTTATTGAACTTAGCGGGACATCTCTCGACATAATTTCCCGCGAACCCCAACTGGGCTACCTTTATCCATATATTCTTCTTGGGCCTTGACTCGCTTTGGGCCTACTTGATCATTTCTCGCTGTTGACTTTGGTCTAAGCCCAACCATTATTTTTGGACAGCATCAGAAGCCCCTAAGTTTGAGGCGAGATTCATTTATGGTCTCGCCAAAAACTTGATGTTTAACGTCCCAAAGCTCTTGCGACATACAATTCCTTCTCCAAGAAACCTGAATGCTGATTACCCTATTTATACACGTGTCACCTCCATGGTGAGCCCCTAAAATTCAATGTGCCGTCATTTGGGAATCGTGCCAAATAAGAGGGAAAATTTAAAATTTTTCATCTTAACCGTCACATCAATCAATTTCCCCAAATCACTTTTTCATATAAATTACTCGTTAATTTTTTAACAGATTTCATGTCATGTGCAAGCCACGTGACATTTTCAAGGGTAAGTTTGTCATTTCATCAAGCATTTAAGGGAATCTAACATAGTTAACAAAAAATATTCAAAGATGTCCCACATATGTACAAAATTTAAAGAAATATATAACTCATTAACATCACAATCAACTATTACCTCCGTCCCGTAAAGATATTCTCATTTACAATTTTTTCCCAAAAAATAGTCTTATATCATAATTGATAGACTAAAACCATTGAACATTAGAAATTCTTCTTAAAGGCGGTTGAGCTTGGTGCCAAAAGTTCAAATAAAATGAATGAAACCAATCAATATATTATTATATGGACTCATTTAAGTCATTAGCCCATAATAACCCATCTAGGGACCCCTTTCTTTAAAAAGGGCAAACCCCGGTGCGTTAAGCGCTCCCTATCAAGCGGGGGTTGGGAGAGGGAACCATTTGCTAGGGACCCCCTTTAAAGTAAAATATTTATATTTATAATCATATTATCTATTTCCCGTTCCATTTGAAATTGCAAAAATTGTCATTTTGAATGTAGCCAAAATCTAGGGAGAAACGCGTTTCTCCATAAGTTATGGAGAAACGAGTCCCGACTTGTCGCGCGACAATGAACTGGATATCCAGAACCTTATGAAAGTGATATCCAGAAACCTTCAAATGAATATCCAGAAACCTTCAAAATGTTTCTGGATATTCATTTGATGGTTTCTGGATATACATTTGAAGGTTTCTGGATATCCAGAAACCTTCAATAGCAATTTCTGGATATGCCCTAACACATTTCTGGATATGCACCTAACAGTTTCTGGATATGCACCTAACAGTTTCTGGATATACATTTCACATACTTCTGGATATGCACCTAACAGTTTCTGGATATCAAACCCAAAGCTTCTGGATATCCAGAAGCTTTGGTCTTGGCCTTGGGTTTTTTTTTCTGGATATCAAATGCAAAGCTTCTGGCTATTAAAAACACGTTTCTCCATAGTTATGGAGAAACGCGTTTCTCAGCAGACCTACTCTTGAATGTATCACTCAAAATTGCAAAATTTCATTATGAGAAGCTTTTAATACTTTTTAAATAATAGGACTCACTTGTCATACTCACAACAATTATCCACCTACTATTCTCTATCACACTTTCTCTCTCCTATCCCATGATCTATACTCACAACACCTTAATATTGTATACTCCTTAATCTGCGTATATCACAATTTTTTCAATTTCAAATGAGACGGAGGGGTATTTGTTTTTATCAAAATCTTATAAAAAGGGGCATTTACCAAAAAAATACTTTTGAAAGAAGTATAATACAAAAAAAAAAAAAAAACCCACACATGTTGGACATTACAAAAAACTCATTTTTTTTAATTTTTGTAATTTTTTTCCTTTTTTTTCAAGTGACATTTACCGGTTGTTTACAACTGATAAATTTGTTTATTGATGATAATTCATTTATCAGTTTTTAAAAAAGTATTTTATGCTGGGTACTTGGTTAAACAATTGATAAATCAGTTATATATATAAGAGTCATTTTTTCACATTTTAAATTAAAATTAAAAAATCTTATATTTTATTAAAATTGGCTCTTATAGTTTAACTCTCAGATTAATATTACGTCTGATAACTTAACTATGAGACCTATTTTAAGCCAAAAAGCAAAGACTAAAATTAATGTTTCTATTTTCACAAATTAAAATACAAACTCTTGTGACATTAATATTGGAAGGTTGTACAAGTTCGGTTTAGATTGACCCATCAATTGAATGTTTAGATAGCATATTGTCTTGGATTTGTAATGCAGTGAGAAAATTACAAATATTCCAAGTCAAATTTGCAGCATGTGGTCACTTGGATATTTAATGCTTAGTGGTTGCTCAAATGTAAAAGAGTTGCCTGTTGGCATAATGCTGATTTGCAGATTGAATCAGTAAGGAGCTTGATGAGTCTGGATCCTTCGTACTAGGCCCAAGATTGCTCCGGTCAAGATCGAACTTAATGACTTGGCATTTTTAGACCGAGGCATCTCCAGCCCGTGTTGACCGTTGTCTCATACAAGACTCCCTGTTCCCATCTAGCTTGCAGAGCAAGATTTCGTACAAGCTCTGACACAGCTGGCAGACCTTTCACTGTCGCGTTAAATGGAGACTTAGGCATCCATCACGCGCGTTGAGGCGCCGCACCAACTGTTGTCTGTCCCCGTATCCTAGTCCAATCAGAGACATCCTCTACATTACTCTTCCTTTTATTGTACTATCCAACCATGCGCGCACACGTGTTTTAGGTCAAAACAAATATATTCAAGGGCTGAGATCCATACAACTGATCCCCTCTCTACTATAAATACTCTCACTTGTCATCTTGGGAAAGGTGAGTCACATTATCTAAACCCTAACACACAAACACACTAAGACATTCTAAGTCTTATTCTCAGTTATCATACCTCCGAGATTTTACTCTCACACCTGAGAGTCTGAGCCGGTATCAACCCCGGCTTGGTTTTTAACGGTGCTCATTATTTGTGTTGTGATCTAGGTACCAAGTTCATATAAAACCAGTTGAGACCCCAAAATATATGGCGTAATCAGTGGTTTCATTGCCGGGAAAGGCTTTTGTTTTCTCACTCATCAACAAAACAAATATTCATTTTCTCACTTTCAAAAATGACTGCCCCATCTTTACAAAATGCTGGTTATCTTACACCACCCGGAAACAACCAGCCTTCTCCTTCTAATGTTAACCTTGTTAGGCCAAGCACCTCGGCCTTCAATAGGTTAGGAGATCGTACTAACAATCAAGGTTCTCTCACCCCTACTCAAAGAGACCTTAGTGAGATGCTAGAGTATGGATGACCAAACACGGTTCCGGTTTTGATTCAAAAACGCCGATTTCGGTTCCGGAAAAGGCCAAATCAGAACCGAATCGTGAACTTACGGTTCACGGTTACGGTTACGGTTCCGAACTGGCGGTTCAACGGTTTTGTTTTTATTTTTCTTTAATAGAAAAAATTGTTTTAAAATCTTTTTATTACCGAAAATAACTGTAAAAAGTTATATAAAAAAAGAAAGAAAAAAACTAAACAAATAAAAGAAAATAAAAGAAAAGAGGAGACTACCCTTAAAAAATTTATTTTTTATATTTTTTTCTTGACTAGGAAAAATATTTTATACTTTTTTATTACTGATTTTTTTAACAAAAAGTAATATAAAAAAGATAGAAAAAAATAAACAAATGAAATTATAAAAAATAAAAGAGGGACGGACTACCGTTAAATTTTTTTATATTTTTTTATTAACTAGAAAATAATATTTTAGACTTTTTTATTACTTAAATTTTTTACAAAAAGTAATATAAAAAAGATAGAAAAAACAAAACAAATGAAACTATATAAAAGAAAAGAGGGATGAACTACCCTTTATTATTTTTTTTTTTATTTTTTTATTGAATAGGAAATTATATTTTAGATTTTTTTTGGTAGTGAATTTTTTTTACAAAAAGTAATAGAAAATAACTAAACAAATGAAAGTATATATAAGAAAGGAGGGGGACTACCCTTTATTTTATTTTATTTATTTTATTTATTTATTTTTATTAACTAGGAAATAATTTTTTAGACTTTTTTATCACTGAATTTTTTTACAAAAATGTATATAAAAATATTAGAAAATTTAAACAAATGAAAGTATATAAAAGAAAAGAGAGACGGTATTCTTTAAATTTTATTAATTATTGGAAAAATTACATGATGAAGACAACCAAATCATGCCCTTTTATAATTAAGGGAGGACATTAGAAGCCTTTGCTTGTTTTTATTACAATAGTTATCTAACTTATAACCCATAAAAAAAAACTATAGTAACAATTAAATAAATTACATTATACTTACCTTAATCGCTTCCCAATTTAGTTTCACCATAGTACTCATCTTCGCCAACAAGAAAATCTATTGGCTTGTCGTTTTGCTTTCTTCTTTCTAATCGAATCATTCAACAAATTACAAGCTTCAAAAATATCGGATGATAAATTATGACGATTATGCTCCATATTTCCACCAATGTGAAAAGTTTACTCCACCCAGGGCCGGCTATCACTAGGAACATTAGGTTCTTCGGCACCGGGCCCCAAATTTTGGAGGGCCCCCATTTTTCTAGGCCCCATTAGGTATATATCTCAAAAAATAATAATAAAATATATATATATATATATATATATATATACATATATCCAAAAAAAAAATTAACGCAATCACAGCGACGGCGTCGAAATTCAAGGGGGGAAAATCAATCGACGCAAATTACTTGGAAATTGCGGAGAACGGGTAATTGATTTAAGAGAGGCGATAGCAACGATAAATGAAATACCTCAATGTAATAAATTATTTTTGAATTTTATTGCTTAATTTTGTAAAACTTTAATCTTTATATAAAAGCACTTATATATACATATTATATTTTTTGTATTAATTTTTAAATATTAGGGGCCCAATATTCACATTTCGCACAGGGCCCCAATAATTATTGAGACGGGCCTGACTCCACCGAAACCGTTGATGTGGGACAAGCAAGTACTTCTCGTGCAATTCTAGAAATGATATGAAAAGCGTGTGCTCTCCTTGACAAACAACTCAAAATATCAATTGGATTTTCTTGTTTAAATTCGGAAGCTAAATATTTATCAAATTCGCCATTAACACAGCCACGAGATTGTTGTCTTCCATAAAAACTTGCCACAAATGATGATGAGGAATGTTGAAGTACCGAATGCTCACTTGTTGTTGTATCACCATATATTAACTTGTATTCCTGATAAATTTCTAAAAATGCATGTCTAACACTAGCAACTTTTTGATCTACGTTAGGCATATTGTGAGCTCCCAACAAATAAAAGTTTGAAAAATAATATTCTAAAAATTGACTTAAACCCTCTAATTCTATGATCTAATAACTTAGCAACCAAAAAAATATTAGGAATGTTAAGCAAATATTTTTCCCACTTTTCTCACATTTTGAAAACCGCATCTTTAAGAATAATATCATCTTTAAATTCAGAAAATATTATAGAAATTTCACACAATGATCAATAACTAAAGTAGAAGTAAGGTAATACGTTCCGGATAACACCAAGGTTGCCGCCTCGAACGTCTGAACAAAATAATCATACTTGCACATTATTCCCATTGTGTAGTATATAATTTTGTACCATTTTGGGTACCATAATTAATTGATACCAAAAACATGGAAATTTTATTTCTCCAAGCATAAGTTATTTCTAAAACATAAAGGGTAGAATTCCATCTAGTTGGAACATCTATTGGGATTCTTTTTTGTTTTTTTCACATGGTTTATGCAATATTGCTTAAATAGTCTTGTAATCTTTTATATTTTTATAATATCATAAACAACATCTTTAATTGCATTAATAGAAGCTTCCAAATCACACAAACTATCTTACACGTATAAGTTTAAAATATGATAAATGCATCGAATATGAAAAAATCTACCACCTAGTAATGGTATACAAACTAAAATTAATTCGGGCAAACTAGCAGTATTAGAACTAGCATTATCAAAAGACATTGAAAATATTTTATCAACAAGATTATATTAATGCAAATTTGTTTGTAACATATGAGCAATGTTATTTGCGGTATGTGTCTAATTAAATAATCTATATGCAAATAACATTTTTTGAATTTTCCAAGAATCATCAATTCAATGACATGTTACTCTCATATAAAAATGTCTTATTTTTTATCACTCCATATATCGGAACAAATACAAACTTTAGATGAAAAATTAGCAAAAATATTACATAAATAAAATTTATATTCTCCTACTATATTTAGTATCTCGTGTGAGGGAAGTACGGGCTACTTTGCGAAGGGCGGGATTAAACCAACATCTAATTAAATGTTCATAGTATTCGTTATCGGAAAAATTAAAGGAAAGAGATTTCTTACAAACAAATTTAGCCATTTATCTTCTATGATTTAGAGGATTTTATGTAAATAAATTAGAAGAATTTTGAGAATATGTGTACCAATATTTTCAGAAGACTGCGCGAATTCTCGCAATTGTGCTTGAGTGGTATCTATGTCATATTCCTCGAGGTGTTTTTCTCTTGTATGCATTCTGAAAGTACCGTATCCACCACCGGTAGAGTAATCATATGTTTATTTGTTATTCGTTGTACAAAAGTTGCATAATGCTTTGAAATTCTTCCCCGTCGCGTCAACGAAGACTTTTTTGTATAATTTCGTGAAAACTTCAGATTCAATTTTCTTGTTTTTTGGAACGAAAGGGGGATTGTTTTTTGCTTTACAAAACCACCCTCCCATTGTGGCGTACATAGTATTGCCATCACTTTTTTTAAATAGTTGGAGTTGAATTATCAACATTTTTTGGTGCCACAAAATTTGGAAGCTTTTCCACTTCGTCATCAGCTTCCCATTCATTTTCATTTTTCCCTAAAAGCCCCATATCATAAAATTGACCACCTTCATTTTCAACAAATCGTGGTGGTGGTGCTTGGGAAGAATATTACCCTTGCACTCTACCCTTACTTCCCTTCTTGCTTGTAAGGTTTTTAAAAATATTAATAATGTAAAATATGAAAATATATGAAATGAAGATGACATAAAGATGTTGGGTGGAAATTGGATATTATGAAAGTTGGATTATGATTTAAGCTTGAGAATAAAAAAAATTAACAAAATTCGTTATAGAATGTTAAGAGATAGTTAATGGAGTTTCTGTGAAAAAAAATGTGAGGGAAGGTGATGGCATTTATAGTTGAGGAAATATGTTAAGATTACAAAAATATTTTATATTTATTTTTTTTAGGACTGAAAACTGGTTAAAAAAAAGGTCAAAACGACTATTTTTGGTCAACTAGCCGTAACGGGCATAACGGCTATATTTTGACAAATCTGACGAAAATTCTGACGCTTTTGACGGTTTGGTCTACGGTTTGACGGTTCCGATTCAGGCGGTTCGGAACCGCCGGTTCACGGTATTTCAGATGGAGAAATTGGAACTGGACAAACAAACCGTCGGTTACGGTTTCAACGGGTTCCGCTTTGAGACAGTTTCGATTCCGGCCGGTTCTGGTTCCGGTTCAAGGCGGTTAAACGGTTTCGGGTCGGTTCCAGTTTTGGTTTGGTCATCCCTAAGCTAGAGGTTGTCTGAGATGAAAATGCCCCCCAAATCACCAGTCAAAAAAAGCCTACCTCTCCTCTAACGCCAGAGTTGATATAAAAGAGGAACCAAACTCTTGCCTGAGAGGGCTAGGCTTGTGGCTGAGGTCATGGTTATAAATGATGCCCAGCTCGAGCTGGTGGAGTTGGAGGCTAATGGTGGTCTCCCTATCAAGAGGGTTCCCTTAGGCTAGTTGTAGGAGTCTGTACTAAGTCTATATTGTTAGGCTAGGGGAACCAAGAGGCAGGAGGTGCCCATCATTGAACTTGATCATGATGAGGAAGAAGAGGGAGAGAAGGCTGAATCTACTCCTATCCCCGAGAAATCCAAAGTAAAACCTACGGCAAAAGCTAAGGGAAAGGCCGTGATTTCTCCTTCCAAAAGAATCAAAACATATGACATGAATCCGGAGTTGTTAAAATTCATGCAGCAGATGTGGAAAACCCACCTAAGGGCAGTACAAAATGTGGGCGTACCATGGATGCTTTGCTGATGAAATTGCAAATTCCCCCATACAGAGAGGAAAACCCTCGTATAGAACCTTATGATGGCTCCATAAACGCCAAGTATCATATGGGAAGGTTTGAAGAGAAAATCAGATATTCTTGTTCTACTCACTTCCCTTAGCAAGAATGCGAAGTTAGAATCAACAACAACTCCACGGATGAATTTCTGGGATTTTTAGAAGATTAGCTAGGGTTTAGGTTCTTCTTGGCTGGGAGAAACTTTGAGAAGACTGAGGAACGTAAAATGCTTCTTGAAGAAGCCTTAGAAGATATTTATATAAATCAATTTTCACACAAGCTCCTCCAAGATTGAAAATAAACAAATCACTACATCAAGGTTAATGTTACACTCAAGCTCCTCGACACTTTATAACACTTTCAATTCAAAAATTCAAGTGTTAACATTTTACTACACAGATCTCCCATTTCCTTTTTGTAGACATTATATGATAAAAATCACTTTAATAACATTTAAATCACATAATTCATCACAATTGCCAAAATGAACACGTAATCATTTCAAATGCCAACAAGCAAAGGATGATATACAATGCATACCCAACCCCACGTGCTTCACGTGTGACCAAAATGTGCCTAGGTTTAGGGTCGTGACAACTACGACTACTACGACTATGACTACTACTACGACTACTACTACTACAACTACAACTACTACTACTACTACTACTACTACTACTACTATTACTACGACTACTACTACTACTACTACTACTACGACTACTACTATGACTACTACTACTACTACTACTATACACCATATACACGTACCTATACCCTAAACCATATGTCATATGCCCATATCCTATACCCTAAACCATAACCTTTAGATATATAACAATTGCATTAGAAGGATATAATGCAATGCCAAGTAACTTAACGCAAGGGTGTTATTAAGGCGTTGCATTAGTAATAAAGCAATTGCATTAGAAGGATATAATGCAACGCTAAGTAACTTAATGCAAGGACTTTATTGTTGGCGTTACGTTAGAAGAATCTAATGTAACGCCTAGAAACCTAATGCAACGCAAAGGCCATAGCTGTTGTAATAGCTCAAATAAACCGTTGCATTGATAAAATAATGCAATGCCATTCTAAAGCATTGTTGCATTTGATGCATTACATTTGTTCAAAAATGTAGTAGTGTGGTTGTTGGGTGACTCTCAATTGTTGTTGACAAAATGGACTTGGGACAAGGCTGCTGGTGTGCTGCTGGTGTGCGTGTGCTGCTGGGGTTCTGATGGCGAGGCGGGCGCCCCACCTGGGCTGAGGCAGGCGCCTCGGTGGCAGAAGCTGGAGGCTTTGGTTGCTGGTTTGAGTCGGGCGCTTGGCTTGTATGGGGCGGGCGCTTTGTGGGCAGAGGGTTGATGGTTGCTTCGTGGCTTCCCAGGCGGCCGCATGGTCCTCATTGAGGCGGGCACGGGCTGGGCCTTGTTTAGGGTTCAGATCGTGTTTTTGCCTTGCCTTATAAATTATTCCTTTTGTCATTATTCCTCCTTATGCCTTTGATAGAGAGAGATATAAACAAGCTAGGTATTCACCATTGAGAGATTGTGTGATTGTATTTCGCATTGATCATCTCCTTGTACTCTTGATTGATATAGTGGATTGTTCTCCTTCGCCCATGGTTTTTTACTCCTCTTGTTTTGAGGGATTTTCCACGTAAATCTCTTTGTTCTTTTCTTATTATTGTTTCGTATTACTTTCTCATACTTGTGTTCATCTTCGTATAGTTATAGGCCATTGTTTCCTAACAACCGGTATCAGAGCCTGGTTGAGAAGGGTCCTATATTGCTTGTTTGATTGAAGATGTTCGGGAAGTACGAGATTGAGAAGTTTAATCGCAAGATTAACTTTGGGCTATGGCAAGTAAAGATGCGAGCGATATTGGTGGGAAAGCAATGCGTCAAGGCTTTGCTCGGTAAATCAAAGAAATCGGGAAACTTGACAGATGCACAGTTTGATGACATGGACGAGAAGGCTCTTTCTCTTATACAATTGAGTCTTAGCGATGAGGTATTGAGGGAGGTATTGAAGGAGGACACAGTTGCAGGGATTTGGCTTAGGCTTGAACAACTGTACATGACCAAGAGCATTAGTAATCACCTATTACTAATGAAGAAGCTCGAGGAGTGTAAACTCAAACCCGGTGAGTCTCTTAAACATCATCTTGATGAGTTTGATAGTTTGGTGCTAGACTTGGAAAACGTGGATGTTGAGATTGATGATGAGCAATTAGCCATTAAATTGCTTTGTTCTTTACCTTCGGAATACATGCACTTTCGCGAGACAGTTTTGTATGGCAAGGATGAGATCTCTTTGGAAGAGATCAAGACCGCTTTATTAAGTCGTGAGGTTTTTGAGACACACTTGACTTCCCCAAGTGCTGAATCTCAAGGTGAGGGTTTAATTGCTAAAAGCGGTAAGAGGACAGGAAAGGGATCAAATTCAAGGAATTCGCCTCAGTCAAATTCAAGTGAATGGCAAAAGAATGTGATATGTCATGGTTGCAAGGAGAAGGGACACATTAGAAGGTTTTGTCCAAATCGACAGGATACAACCGTGAAGACAAAGGGTGAAGCTGGAGTGGTGGTTGAAGACACTAGTGATGACAGTGAATGTGATGCACTTACTGCTTGTGATTCGGGTATCAAAATTCGTGATAGTTGGATTTTGGATTCGGGTTGTTCTTATCATATTAGTCCCAATCGGGCATGGTTTTGTTCATATAAGGCTGCTGGTGGAGTAGTTTTGTTGGAGAATAATACTGCATGCAAGGTTGTTGGTATTGGGGCCATTAAGGTTAAGATATTTGATGGAGTAGTGCGAGAATTGCAGAATGTCAGGTATGTTCCTGAACTGAAGAAGAACCTGATTTCTCTAGGCACCTTGGATAGCCTTGGGTATAGTTTATCCATTGCGAATGGCAAATTATCGGCTATTAAAGGTGACTTGGTGCATTGAAGGGAAAGAAGGTGGGGACATTGTATAAGCTTCTTGGGTCTACGGTTGTTGGTGATGTATCTATTGCAACGGGGTCAACGATTGAGGCGGAGGTTACTCAATCATGGGACATGATATTGGGTCACATTGGCTTGAATGGGATGACAGAAAAGTCTTGGTATTTGTTGTCACAAGCACTGTTAGGTACAGAACTTTGTGTGGAGGCAATTAGGATGACTGCTCACTTGGCTAATCGTACTCTAAATTCTGGTACGGGGATGAAGGCTCTGGAGGAGATATGGTCAGGCTCTCTAGGAGATTACTCAAGATTGTATATCTGTGTATGCTTGTGGGAACAATAAATTGGAACCAAGGGTCAAAGGATGTTCCTTTGTGGGTGATACTACTGGAGTGAAAGGATTCTGGTCATGGGATCCGGTGGCATCTAAGTTCCTGACATGTAGAGATATTTCTCTACTTCTCCGTGAAAAAAGGGTGTCCTGCAGGACGGATATATAAACAGGTGGAGTTAGCCGGAGATGATAAAGAAGTGGTGGAACTTGACTTAGATGTAAATGATGTGTTTGATGAAGCGACTCCAATTGAAGCTCCAGTTCAAGAGGAGGAGACCAACAAGCAGGTGGAGACTACCATTGTTTTTGGTAGGGTTCGATATGGTTTGGAGGAGATGGTGGCTTATGCATTGTCCGCTGCGAGAAAAGTAAGTATGCATAAATTAATTTCTTTCAATGAAGATATATCGTGTGATAAATCTGCTATGTGGTCGGCCGTTGTGATTAAAGAGATGGTATCTCTTATTGAAAGTCAGACATGGGAATTTATTAGATCACCACCAAATGAGGTGTTAGTCAGTCATATGTGGATCTACAAGTTCAAAGGTAGTACCCCAAGTTTTGGGGTAGACTACGATGATATTATTTCACTGATTGTTAGACACTTATCTATTCACAACTTGTTGAGCATTGTGGTGATGCGAGATCTATTGCTTGAGGTGGAGATCTACATGAGCCGGCCTGAAGGGTTTGTTGTCGAGGGTAAGGATCATGTTTGCCTGTTAGAGAGGTCCTTGTATGATTTGGAGCAGTCAACTCGACAGTGGTATAAAAGGTTCGACACTTTTATTGTTACCCATGGTTATGCTAGAAGCGGATATGATTGTTGTGTTTACTTGATGGTTTGTAGTGATGGTACATTGATTTATCTTGTTTATGTCGATGGCGTTCTTGTGGCTGCGATAGATATCAATGATGCTTACCAGGTGAAATGATTATATTCTTTAGATAATCCCAAGTCTAAAGATGATGTGTCACGGGTTCCGTATTCAAATGCTTGTGTGTGCATTGTGTATGGCAAGAACATTGATGGATGTATTGGGTATGTTATGACTATAACGGAGGCAGTCATGTTGACAAAGCCGGGTTCGAAGGTTTCGATTGCTAAGTTCAAGAAGTTCTTGGACTTAGTTGGTGCTACTAGTCATTGATGCCCTTAGGGGCGGGGCGACGGAGAAAGAGATGATCTCTTGGAGATAGCTTGTTTCGGAATTGATCGTCAAGGTGGAGAATTGTTAGGTGACTCTCAATTGTTGTTGACAAAATGGACTTGGGACAAGGCTGCTGGTGTGCTGCTGGTGTGCGTGTGCTGCTGGGGTTCTGATGGCGAGGCGGGCGCCCCACCTGGGCTGAGGGCGCCTCGGTGGCCGAAGCTGGAGGCCTTGGTCGCTGGTTTGAGGCGGGCGCTTGGTTTGTATGGGGCGGGCGCTTCGTGGGCAGAGGGTTGATGGTTGCTTCGTGGCTTCCCAGGCGGCCGCATGGTCCTCATTGAGGCGGGCGCCTCGCGGCGGAAGTTTGACGGGCTGGGCCTTGTTTAGGGTTCAGATCGTGTTTTTGCCTTGCCTTATAAATTATTCCTTTTGTCATTGTTCCTCCTTATGCCTTTGATAGAGAGAGATAGAAACAAGCTAGGTATTCACCATTGAGAGATTGTGAGATTGTGTGATTGTATTTCGCATTGATCATCTCCTTGTACTCTTGATTGATATAGTGGATTGTTCTCCGTCGCCCGTGGTTTTTTACTCCTCTTGTTTTGAGGGGTTTTCCACGTAAATCTCTGTGTTCTTTTCTTATTATTGTTTCATATTACTTTCTCATACTTGTGTTCATCTTCGTATAGTAATTATAGGCCATTATTTCCTAACAGTGGTTGAGTTTGAGCAGTAGGTATTGTACAAATTTGGAGACTCTTAACCTTGGTGTTAACATGTTCTGTAGGCAAATAGCCAAATAGCCAAATGGCTTGGTGAACGCTTTTCAACACTATTTGAGCTACGTGTGCGGGGTAATTTATTTACAGGAAAGATTCCTCGACAACTTTGTGATCTTCGTGCACTTCATTTGTTAGATCTTTCTCTTAATAATTTATCTGGAAGTATTCCACCATGCCTTGGAAATTTGAGTGAGTTGATGAATGAAGAATATGTATCTTTACACCTCTACACTTATTGAGTCTAATTCACTAAACATGGAAACAGTATTGAAGGGATCTGAATATGATTACTTCGATTTACTTCACATCGTCCACCTTATCAACCTCTCAGGTAATAAGCTATCTGGAGAAAATCCTGAAGACATAACAAAACTATTACTCTTGGGTACCTTAAATTTATCTGGCAACCACTTGACAGGATAGTTGCGGCGGTTGGAAACCCTTGACCTCTCATGCAACCATCTTTTGGGTACAATTTCCACCCTACATGGTCTCTTTGACTTTATTGAGCCATCTCAACTTGTCTCACACCAATCTTTCTGGTACTATTCCATCAGCCAATCAATTTCTCACCTTTGATGATGCTTCCATGTTTAGTGGTAACCCTGGACTGTGTGGAAAACCACTAACCAAATGTATTCTTCCATGTCAAGAGGATAATGGGTGTAAGTAAAATGAAGTCACCAAAGGGGTGAATGGTGAAGGCAAGAACAAAAATCTAGGTTGTACATCAGCATGGTGTTGGGTTTTGTAGTAGGGTTTTGGTCTGCTTGTGGAAGTTAGACATGCTTTCTTCGGAATTTTGACAAGGTTAAAGATTGTCTCTTTGTGTTTGTTTCTGTGAAATTCAACAAAATAAGGGGATGATATAAAAACTGAATGTACCACTCGAACATAGAAACTTTCATTACCTTGCCAAACCTTTTGGAATGGACAAAAAGGTCAAGCAACGTTTGGAGACCAAAGTAGATATTAGAGGGACAAGAAGGTCGAGCGATCAATAATTGAAGTTTAATAAATAATCACAGCATGTAGTTTGAGCCATTTTCTTGTGGGTTTCGGAATCATTGCTTAATGATTGCCTTTTATTGAAGTCTAAAATGTTCAAGATATTGAATTTAGAGAAAATCATTGTTTATAGACTACATATTTCTGAACATTTACGATCTAATTATACATTTTCAGAATAAACTGTGCTTCTCATTGGACTTCAGAGATTGCGTGCTGAAGGAACTCGAAAGCTCTTTGATGATTTCTGAATCCCATAAACCAAAAGTCAAAATCATCCACAGTAACTATCTCAACATATAACTTATTTGATGACTTTTGTAAGTCCATGCTCTCCCTGGCTTTCTTTATCTGTATCAATGGGATTGACACCTTGTAATGAATCTTAACAATCTCCCCTGTTGGTGTAGAAATTTTGAAAATGGATCTGTCACTGCAAAAGGAAACCTTATGGGTGGAGATGAAGAGGAAACCGAAAATGGGACCGGCTGTTGTTGATAAGTAGCATTGGAAAGCCTTCTCCAACTTCTCTCCTTCACTTAAGGTGAAATTTTTCTTGAAAACTTTTGTGGCGGCTCCGCAACTTGATTGAAGAATTCTTTGAACTAGGCTTAACTTCTTGCTCTTCAATACAATTGACATATTTCTTGATAAAGCCTACTGTTGGTTGCTTTAAAAACTTAAAACAGATGAGAATATCTGAGCTTGTTGTGATGGCCTGATATACTATATTTTAGGGTTGTATTTATAGGAGAAAAAGTTGGTTGGGGAATTGAATATCTTATAGTTGGATGACTCATATCTGACTCATCTCCAAGACTAAAGGGGTAGGCAGTGGCCACACAGACATGATATCTTAAACAGATTTGGTCTTGGCAAAAACAAAGCAAGCTGATGATGATTGATTGGGTCAGCTGTTAGGTCATTTAAGGAAGATGACATGTTACTTTCCTATTTTTCATACTCCCTCCGCCCCATAAAATCTTACCCATTTTGCTATTTTGGGCGTCCCACTTTAAAGTTCCACTTTCCTAAAAAGGAAAGTGGGACAATTATTTTGGGATAGCTGTAAATCTGTCTCCAGACACATACATCCCAATACACCCCCCACTTGCTCAAAATCTGTCTCCAGACACATACATCCCAATACATCCCTTCTCATCACCATGCATCCCCACAAAAATCTCCCAAGGGCTCATGTAGCATGCACAAAACTTGAATCAATAGGAAAAATCCTAAGTGATTGAAGATCATAAATCATAATTTCCCTGCCAAAAGCTTAGGCTAGGTGCATCTTCGAAAGCAAGTAAATGCATCATCTCGCGAACATACGCAGTGATACTCTCACAATCATTTTTGGTTCTATGCATGCATCTGTCATCATGAATGTCATATATGCATCTTCCTCTCTACTAACCAATGCAGGAATTCAAACGTGAAAGACCATCTTCCTTCGCCATTGAGACTTACCCTCAACAAGGGAGATATTTACCAAAGCTCAAAATCAATGGTTTCAACAAAATTGCAAGAAATCAAATCCCCCTTTTCGGCAAGAGATGATTCCGGGCAAAACATGTGCAGACCACCTCCAGTGTCTACAAATTGGTCAGGGACGCCAAGTTCTCAAATACAATTCGGTCAGAGACGCCAAGTTCTCAAATACAGTACGGACAGAGATGCCAAGTTCTCAAATGCAAATCGGTCAGAGATACCAAGTTCTCAAATACAAATCGGTCAGAGACGCTAAGTTCTCAAAATTCAAATCGGTCAGAGACGCCAAGTTCTCAAATTCAAATCGGTCAGAGACGCCAAGTTCTCAAATTCAAATCAGTCAGGGACGCCAAGTTCCCAAATATAATACGGTCAGAGATGCCAAGTTCTCAAATACAATTCGGTCAGGGACGCCAAGTTCTCAAAATACAGTACGGTCAGGGACGCCAAGTTCTCAAATGAAAATCGGTCAGAGACACCAAGTTCTCAAAAGCAAGAAGTCCCAATGTGAAGACAAACTCAACAACTTCTACAAGGTTGACGATCACCAAAGAAGACGCACCCGACCCAAACTCCCCCTTCAGGTCAAAATGCCTCCAAAGACAGCAAATCGTCTGCAGAAACCGTCCCACGAACGGCAACCCAACAACTCTTCATCAACATCGGCCGTAGCCTCGGTCCTTCCTATGGCAGCCTACAGTAAGCACACAGGTATGAAAGCATATCTTAGTCAACTACTTTTCTAAAAGAACATTATCATCAAATCTTAGGGTGACTTCCCAAAATAGTCAAACCTCGGGTGACTCCCAAATACCGTCAAACCATCAAAGACCATCCCCAGCAGTTTTCGAACTACGTCCAGGCTTGATTCCCACTCGGGATACGTAGGTAGCCTACCGTAGGTCCAGCCACTTGACCAACACGGTCACCCTTTTCCCCGGTAATCCTCGTAAGCTCGAATCTTCCCGGCGAACGCCCTCGAGCAGTCTCCCTCAGGTATAAAACCTCGACTTAGGTTCATACTCCTGAACTAGGTCCCCATTTAGGTTCATACTCCTGAACTAGGTCCCCACTTAGGTTTATACTCCTGAACTAGGTCCCCATTTAGCTTCATACTCCTGAACTGAATTCTCATTTAGGTTCATACTTCTAAACCTCAGCTTAGGTTCATCCCCGACGAAAGTTAACGGAATTTCGGTCCCTTCAAATGAAGTCCACCAAAAGACTGTCTATCCCCTCGGAGTCTGTCCCCAACGAAAGGATACAAACATCGAAGGAAATCATTTCAAAACAAATTGATACCTCCAGATCACTCTTCATCAAGGTTCGAGGCACCTAAGACGCCATCATCAAGGTTCGAGGCACCTAAGACGCCATCATCAAGGTTCGAGGCACCTAAGACGCCATCACCAAGGTTTAAGGCACCTAAGACGCCATCACCAAGGTTCGAGGCACCTAAGACGCCATCATCAAGGTTCGAGGCACCTAAGACCCCATCATTAAGGTTTGAGGCACCTAAAACGCTATCACACACAACACGAGTAAAGCGATAAATCGCAATCATCCCCTAATTCGACAAACCGAAACCATTACCAGGGCGACTTCCCAAAAATAGTCAAACCTTAGGGCGACTTCCCAAAAATAGTCAAATCTTATAGGGACTTCCCTAAAATAGTCAAGTCTTAGGGCGACTTCCCTAAAATAGTCAAATCATAGGGTGACTTCCCAAAAATAGTCAAATCATAGGGCGACTCCCCAAAAATAGTCAAACCATAGGGCGACTTCCCAAAAATAGTCAGATCTTAGGGCGACTTCCCAAAAATAGTCAGATCATAGGGCGACTTCCCAAAAATAGTCAGATCATAGGGCGACTTCCCAAAAATAGTCAAATCTTAGGGCGACTTCCCTAAAATAGTCAAGTCTTAGGGCGACTTTTCTAAAATAGTCAAATCATAGGGCGACTTCCCAAAAATAGTCAAACCTTAGGGCGACTTCCCAAAAATAGTCAAATCTTAGGGCGACTTCCCAAAAATAGTCAAATCATAGGGCGACTCCCCAAAAATAGTCAAACCATAGGGCGACTTCCCAAAAATAGTCAGATCTTAGGGCGACTTCCCAAAAATAGTCAGATCATAGGGCGACTTCCCAAAAATAGTCAAATCTTAGGGCGACTTCCCTAAAATAGTCAAGTCTTAGGGCGACTTCCCTAAAATAGTCAAGTCTTAGGGCGACTTCCCAAAAATAGTCAAACCATAGGGCGACTTCCCAAAAATAGTCAAACCATAGGGTGACTTCCCAAAAATAGTCAGATCATAGGGTGACTTCCCAAAAATAGTCAGATCTTAGGTTGACATCCTAAAATAGTCATTCCAAGGTCAAAGACCCGAACTACGACTGGCTTGATTCCTCTTATGGATACGTAGGTAGCCTATCATTAGGTTCAGCCATCAGACCGAAAATGGTCATTCCTATCCCCAGCAGAGCGGATATACAACCCTAGCCATCAGACCAAAATGGTCATTTCCTACCCCCAGCAGAGTTTCTTCCAGCAATCGACTGCAGAACTCGCTCACCAGGTTGACATCCTAAAACAGTCACTCTAGGGTTGACGCCTGAAGATAGTCGAAAAACCCGAACTACGGCCGGCTTGATTCCTCTTAAGGATACGTAGGTAGCCTATTAAATAGGTTCAGCCACTCGATCACTTGATCATCCTGTCAAATATGGAGCCTTACTCTTATCGACGACCCCGCTTCCTTCGAAAGCACCGTCGCCGAGGGGCTACTGTAAGTGCTCCAATTTGAGTTGTTAGTATTTTCGTTAGAAAATTAACGGAAGTTTTAACATTCCTAACATTTCTAACATTTCTAACATTTCTAACCAACCAAGGGTAGATTAGGGTTTGCCATTTAAAGTTAAACCAAGGAAAGAATCTCAAAAAGCAAAAGAAATTAGAAAAATCCGAATTGGGCAAGTTGAAAAACATAAACTGCTGGATTTTTGAATTTTATTCTTCCTGTCCAAAGCCTGGAGCTGCATTTAATGAACAGTGCACGTTTACAATCCCATCCGCGCGGACATGTTTGTCAATTTCAGAGGGCTATAAATTGAACCCTCCTCTCTCAGTTTACACAACACAATTCACTCATAGCAACTGCACCTTGGCGAAAAATTGGGAGAAAACAGTGGGAATTCCCTTGAATTGCCACCATTTTCTCTTGAATCTTTCCCAAATCCCACTCACTCCAAATATCCTCAAATCACCCTTTAGGAGGAGGATTAGAGAGAAAACATAGAGGACTTCATTGTTATCTACTTGTTTTCTCTTTAACCAACTCTAATCACCAACCCTAAACACATTCAAATCTTGATACTCCTCAAGTCAAGCTCATACACAAGGGAAGATAGGTATAACCTCCCTCTCCCTACCCTAAATTTCTTTCATCCAAGCATGCATCTCAAACTTTGAAGATGTAATTTGTTCATCAACTTGTTCATCTTTGCTTGACCTAAAAATGTAGTCACCTTGGAATAAATTTCCAATGGATGACCATTTAAAAGGTCTAAATCATTTTCTTACTCACTTAAAGGGGTTTTCTAAAGATCATTCACTAAAAAGTGTTTTCCAAAAATCATTTTCATACACAAAATCTTTCTTTCAAAGGATGAAATTCCCCTTCCCAAGCAAATGAAATGCTTGAAGTCCTAATGTACCCCAAGGATGGTTTGATATAGTAGATCACCACTAAAATGTTTAGTGATCACTAATCAAAGCCTAGGGAAATGGGGACAAGCATGGATGCAAAACCCCCTTTAAAATCATGTTTTTCCTTCTTGAGAAGTTGCTGTCCAGTAGCAATTTTCTAAGACCTCTGTCCATGGTCTAATTTTTTGGACATACAGAAACTTGGAATTTGGTGTTGACTACAAAATACTTTTTGTATCCAACATCCAGAGATTTCCAGACATATTTTTATTTTATTTTTTGCGTGAGTAAAACCCCTTTTTTCAAATTTTCTTTTAAAGGTCAGTTCATCAGTCTCTGGAAATCCAGATTTCAGATCTGAGATTTCCAGAAGGTTTTGGTCCACCAAATCATCTCCAAAATGGAGAGTTTTTTCACAGAAACCTTATTTAAGGTATTTTGAACATTTTTCATTCTCGGACTTTTCCCAGATTCTGGAGTTTTCAAGCCCTAAAGTCCATTTCAAAATCAAGTGTCCACTGCCTTTTTCATTCTGGCAGAAATGGTTTTCAATTTCCAAAAATCTTTTGAGTGTCAAATCTCAACCCAAAAATCACACCAAAAATCATGGGATCTGTCCAAAGTCTAATAAAGAATTCCCAATTTTTACTTTCCTCAGTTTCAACTTATTTTGGCCAAAGTAACACACACACACACAAATGGTTTTTAAGCTTGGAAGACTCGTTTCACGAGGCATTCCGGGTGCACACTAACGTCCTTCCCGGCGTGTAACGTGACCTCCGAACCCAAATTTCTAATCTCGGGCATTTTTCAAAGTTTTGGCCCTTAAAACAAAAATGGCGTGGCGACTCCGTTTGATTTCAAAAAATCGGGTACATCACAATAGCCCAGAAGGGAATATGAAGGTATATTAGTGGAGTGAAATGCCTGTATTTGCTCCATACCATAAGATAACTCATCTACTAGAGCAAAGGGCTGGAAAAGAAAAGGAGGAAACATATATAGAAGTCATCTTCAATACCCACCTCATTAAGATAAAATGCCAACACAAAACTTTAATTCCCACCTCAGTACACAGTCATGGATATTAAAAAGATGAAACATACATGTCATCTTCATTTCCTTATCTTATGATCAATCGTCGGATTGCTTAGACCGATGGTATATAAGATTGCATGTGCATCTGTCGACACTTTATGCATGGATATGAGTCTGAGATGACTCATCCAACTAAAATTTCATCAAATCAGACAACTAGCTTAAGTTATCCCATTAAATACATTCCTTGAGTACACATATGATTCATCATAGCAACCCCAAACATTCCAACTTTTCGAGTGTTAGAGGCAGCCAACACCTGCAGGCTTACTAGATCAATCTGACTATTATGGAGTGTTTATCATAATGTGAATCTGATAGCTTTGAATCATGTAAGAGATGACTTGTCGAACTTGATGAGAAAGTTATCTATGCAAAATTTGAGGACATTCTTCCAGAATTCCATCAGATCACCATGATTAAATTGACTCTGATTCTGATTCCAAACATCATACCTTCTCAAGTTTCAGATGGGTAAATTAGAAATAAGGGTCTAAAGTTTGGGGGTCGTTTGCTAAGAGGAGTCGGATGTTCCAAATTTGATAAATAAGGGTATGAAGTTACAAAATGTTAGCAAATAGGGGGGGGGGGTTGACGAAAATGTTAGAAAAATGAGCTTGGTTGTTGATAGTGGTGTGTGGGGAGGGGGGAAGCTGGGAGGGAGGGTGATGTTAATGGTGATAGTGTGAGTGTGAGTGGTGGCTATGATGTTGTTAGTGGTGGTGGTTATGATGGTGTTAGTGGGGTGTTGGTATGAAAATATATTAATGGGAAAGGGGTTTGTGAAGATTCGGCTGAACAGGTGGGCGACCGCCCAGTCCCTGTGGGCGACCGCCCAACCTCAAAACTCAACAACGCTGAAACCTCTGTACAAGTGGGCGACCGCCCAGGCCCAGTGGGCGACCGCCCAGCTCAAAATCCAAACAACGCTGAAACGTCCGTTTCAATGAAGCGGACCGCCGAGGATGTGTGGGCAGCCACCCATCCCCGTAATCTGACGTATTTTGTTTCCTTATTTCTAGTTGTTTCCTTATTCCTTTCAGCATAGGTTTTTATTCTTCTCTTTAGAATAGAACTCTTTCAGCAGATTTCATTGTAAACATATATATTCTCAAGTTGTTAATGAGAATTCAAGTTTTTGGGAAAACCCTAAATTGATTTCCTACATGGTATCAGAGCGGCATCATACACAAGTTTAAATCCATGGCGGGGAATGATGTTATCGTCAATAATCCCCCTAAAATCGAATATAATTCTCCTTTTTACCTTGGTCCTCAGGATAGGCCAGGAGATTTTATTACTCCTACTCGTTTCAATGGTGAAAATTACGATGATTGGGCCAGCGATATGCAAACAGCTCTTGAAGCTCGCCGAAAATTTGGTTTTCTAGATGGTACGATTACTCAACCTGTTCTTCCCTGCACCATCTCTGATTGGAATACTATTCATGCCATGTTGATTTCTTGGATCATGAATACTATTGAATCTAATGTTAAAAGCACTCTCTCCAAATTTAGAGATGCTAAACGTTTATGGGACTCTCTCAAAAATCGGTATGCTGTGGTTGATGGTCCACGTATTCATCAATTAAAGGCATCTATTGCTCGTTGTGAGTAAACTAAGGGCATGTCGGTGGCCACATATTTTGGCAAATTAACTGGGTTGTGGGAAGAACTCCATAGCCATGAACCTTTGATTAATTGCACTTGTTGTGACAACTGCACGGCTGCTCAACAACATGCGGATCGCAGAGAGATAGGCAAGCTTCATCAATTCCTTATGGGTTTGAATTCCGAGTATCATGCCAATACTCGCACCAATGTTTTATCTATGGATCCTCTTCCTAGTCTTGACAGGGCATATAAATTGGTGGCTCAGGATGAGCGGATTCGTCTTGCCAAACCTGTTCTTGAAGATGTGGTTAGTTTTGCTGTTTGTACTGGTGGAGCTCGTGGTCCCGACAATCCTGATAAATCCCATCTCACATGTACTCATTGTAAGAAGATGGGTCATGATAGTATCACATGTTTTGAATTGCATGGATATCCGGATTGGTGGCTTGAGCAACACAACAAATCCAATGCTCGCGGCGGTGGTCGTCCGCAAAATGGGCGAGGTAGGGGTTCTTCTCGCGGAAGCATCGGAACTACAACAACACCGGATCGTGGCCCTGTTACTGTTGGTGCAGCCGCTGTAGGATCTCCCTCTGTGGCTTCTTCTTCATCATTCACAGCTGAGCAATGGCAGGCTTTGGCAAGCCTTGTCGGTAATTCCCAAATCTCAAATGATCGTCTCCATGGTAAGTTTGATTCGACTTCATGGATAATTGATACAGGTGCTTCAAATCATGTAACCGGAAACGCCTCGTGTCTTCTTAATTCTCGGATACCTGCTTGTCCTGTCGATTTGCTTAATGGGTCATCTGTTTTGGCTCATACAGAGAGATCTGTTCGTCTGACGGATACTATTACTCTCTCTCATGTTCTTTTTATTCCAAACTTAAGCTGCAATTTAATTTCAGTTTCTCAATTATCTGACGATATTTACTGCACTGTCCAATTTAACTCATCTGTGTGTGCTATACAGGACCTGTCGAGGAACCTGATTGGAATGGGTGTTAGGCGGGATGGACTCTACTACTTTCGCGGCACATCTTCAGCATATAATGTCTCTGTTACCGGATCGCCTTCTGTGTTGGAGCTGTGGCATAATCGCTTGGGGCACCCTTCCGAGAACGTATTAAAGCTTCTTCCCTTCGTTAGTAGTACTTCTGGCAGTTTAGCTAAACCTTGTGATACTTATTTTCGGGCTAAACAATCTAGAGATAGTTTTCCTGTTAGTGACCATAATTAGTCCACTAGAATTTTTGAGAAGGTTCATTGTGATTTGTGGGGTGTATACACTCATTCTTCTTCTTGTGGTGCACGATATTTTTTAACTTTGGTGGATGATTTTTCCCGAGCTGTTTGGGTTTATTTGTTAGTTGATAAAATCGAAGTTTTTCGTATGTTTATGGCTTTCATTGCAATGGTAGAACGTCAGTTTTCTCAGAAAATTAAGGTTGTCCAATCTGATAATGGTACTGAATTTAATTGCATGCTCAATTGATTATTTCTTTTCCACTGGCATTACTTTCCAAACATCTTGTGTTGGTACCCCTCATCAAAATGGTCGAGTCGAGCGTAAGCATCGTCACATTCTGAATGTTGCTAGAGCGCTTAGATTTCAAGCTCATTTACCGATTTTCTTTTGGGGAGAAGCAGTTCTTACTGCTGCTCATTTGATTAACTGGACTCCCACTCCCCTCTTAAGTAATAAGACTCCCTATGAGGTTTTGTTCGAAAAATTACCTTTCTTTGACTCTCTCCGAGTTTTTGGTTCCTTGTGTTATGCTCATAATCAAAAGGCCAAGGGAGCTAAGTTTGCCCGTCGTAGCCGAAAATGTATATTTGTGGGCTATTCTCCAGGCAAAAGGGGTGGAAGTTGTTCGATCTAGAGACAAAGAAATTTTTTGTCTCCCGGGATGTGAAGTTCTTTGAGACCAATTTTTCTTACAGTGATTCATCGTCATTCGTCAGTGCCTCATTCCCCGGATTCAGTGGTGACTCTTAACCAAGAGGCTGATTTTGCCTTTCTTAATTATCCGGATATGGAAGATATTGTCTCTGAACCTTTGACAGTGGCTCCTACGGACGTACCTGATCCTGTTCCTGTAGTTTCTGCAGATATTACCTCTACAGAGGTCTCATCTTCTTCTACGATAGACACCTCTCCATCTGAGCAAGATGCTTTAGGGAGGGGCATGCGTACAAAAGTACCCTCCGTTCTTCTTCGGGACTACATTGCTGCTAATGTCACTCCTGCTAGTCCATCCCCCGAGCACTCCACTCCAGTCGGCTCCTCAGGTACTCCTTATCCTATAGCTCACTATATAAATTGTGACAGTTTTTCTGTGAAATATCATAACTTCCTTGCAGCTATTACTTTGGCTAAAGAGCCTAGGACTTTTCGTGAGGCAATGTCACGAGATGGGTGGAAGGAATCTATGCAGGCTGAAATTCGTGCCTCGGAAGATAATGGCACATGGATTATGATTCCTCTACCGCATGGTAAGCGTGCTCTGGGTAGCCAGTGGGTTTATCGGATTAAGTATAAGTCTGATGGTACTGTTGAACGGCTTAAATCTCGATTGGTGGTTCTTGGTAATCATCAGAAAGAAGGGATTGATTACACGGAAACTTTTGCTCATGTGGCCAAAATGGTCACCGTTCGATCCTTTCTTGCCATTGTTGCCTCAAAGAATTGGGAACTGCATCAGATGGATGTGCATAACGCTTTCCTGCATGGTGATCTTCAGGAAGAGCTCTACATGAAACCTCCTCCGGGCTTTCATTTCAATCAGCCTAATATGGTTTGTCGCCTTCGAAAATCTCTTTATGGCCTGAAACAACCCCGCGTTGTTAGTTCGCTAAGCTGGTGGCTTCCTTGAAGCACTATGGATTCTTGCAGTCTTATTCTGATTATTCCCTGTTCTCGTTCACAAAAGGTACGATTCATATGAATAAACTTGTGTATGTTGACGATCTTATTATAGCTGGGAACGATTCCGCTGCCTTACAGTCTTTCAAAAAGTATCTGAGTGAATGTTTCAAGATGAAGGACCTTGGCTCTGTTGGGTTTGAATCCTAAACTACGAGGAAGAAAACGTCAGAGGAGCTTCTGTCGTGGAGGGCGGCCGCGCTGAGGTGAGGGCGACCGCGCTGGTGGACGAAATTGGGTGTTGGATCTTCTGTCGATGTGGGCGGCCGCGCTGCTAGGGTGAGCGGCCGCGCTGGCGTCGGGAAGGAGTATTCCTGGACTGATTTTGTTTCCTAGTTTAATAGAATCTCTTCTTGTTTTGTATTAGGGCTTCCTTGTAAAACTATATAAACATAGATACGACCTAGAACACATTGATAGTTGTAGTAGCAACATATTAGAAGGTTTCTAATACAATTTTGGCTTGGCAATTGCCCCCGGACGTAGTTCATGTGTTGAACGAACCGGGTAAACAACTCTTGTGTTCTTGTGTGTGTGATTCTTCCATTATTGTGCTTGTGGGTGTGTTGATTTCTTGTCTTGATTGCAACAGGGGTATCACCAAATTGACAACAACTGGTATCAGAGCATTGGTTCGGAGGATTCAAAATCTTTTCATTAGTTGATTAATTTTGAATCGCGTTCTTGGGATTTTGGTGAAGCAATCAGATGAAGAACTCAATCGAGAAATTCAACGGTGTGAATTTCACGTTCTGGAGGACAAGAATTGAAGATTACCTTTATTGTAAGGATCTTCATAAACCCTTGAAGGAGAAGCCCGAAGACATGTCACAAGGGGATTGGGAGACGTTGGATCGAAAGGCGTTAGGAGCAGTGAGGAGTGCCCTAACCGACGACGTTGCACGGAACGCTATGGAGGCCAAGACAACGGTGGAGTTGCTACAAACGCTGTCAGACATGTATGAGAAGCCGTCTAATATCAATAAGGTGCATTTGATAAAGAGGTTTGCGAATGCGAATATGTCAGAGGGGCAGACAGCGGCAAGTCATATCGGCAATTTCAAAGGTATGGTGGACCAATTGAAAAGTGTTGATATTACTTTCTCCGATGAAGTGCTAGCTTGTTTTCTACTAAAATCATTGCCTGATAGTTGGGAGGTTACTGTCACAACGATTAGTACGTCGAAAACAGCATTGGTGTATACAGAGGTTAGAGATCTCATCCTTCAAGAGGAGTTGCGAAGGAAAGAGAAAAGGGAAGAATCTTCCGTAGATGGGGCTGCACTTAGGGTGGAGAGAAATAGGGGAAAGGGAGGACCGAAAAAGGGGAAAAAGGTCAAGTGCTACAATTGTGGCGAATTAGGTCATATCAGTTATGACTGTCCGGGTAAAGATGGTGGTGCACACGTGGTGGATGATGGTGGAGATGTATTAATCCTAGGAGAGGAGCAGTCGGGTGAAGATTGGGTGTTGGATTCTGGAGCTTCTTGTCATGCTAGTGGGGATGCAGAATCAATGAAGCGGTATAAAACTGGAGACTTTGGGGTTGTCTATCTTGGTGACGGTCAACCATTGAAGGTCAAAGGTAAGGGGGATGTGCTGATGAAGACACCTAACGGGGCTGTTTTACAACTACACAACGTGATGCATGTTCCGGATTTGAGGAGAAGAGTGATTTCTGTGGGACAACTTGACAGTGAAGGGTATGGTGTGTCTTTCATTGGTGGGTCTTGGGAAGTCACAAAAGGGGCTAAGGTGGTAGCTCATGGGGTTAAGGGGAAGATGTTGTACTCTACTTACAATGTTGACATTCGTTCCGGTGGGAGCAAGAGGCTAAAGAACCGGCCTATTGGTGTAAAAAGGAGAGACATCAAGAAACGGTATGTTAGGGGGGAGAAGGACACAAAGTTGATCAACGTGGTGTGGATGTCCAAGTGCCCTAACAGAGAGCGTATTCAGACCGAAAACAGACGATGTAAGAAACAAGGTGTGTCCAAGTTTCAAGGGGAAGCATTGCGAGGAAGGTGGGTCTGGAGGGAGAAGGCGAAGTTAGACTTGCGGGGAGAAATCAAGGTAGAAGCTGATTTGGGGAGGCAAGAACAATCTAACACGGAGAGGTTGAAACGTCGCTTGGTTTCAACTCGCCTTAGAACTTGAGCGGAGGTTCGGTAGTGTCAAGCCATTATGGGGGGGAATGTGTTCGAAGGTCATTACTCCGTGGTGGGAGTTGATGGGTGTTTCTATGCTTGTTAGTTTAGTCTCCGGTGGGAGATTGTTGGGTTTGGATCCTAAACTACGAGGAAGAAAACGTCAGAGGAGCTTCTGTCGTGGAGGGCGGCCGCGCTGAGGTGAGGGCGACCGCGCTGGTGGACGAAATTGGGTGTTGGATCTTCTGTCGATGTGGGCGGCCGCGCTGCTAGGGTGAGCGGCCGCGCTGGCGTCGGGAAGGAGTATTCCTGGACTGATTTTGTTTCCTAGTTTAATAGAATCTTTTCTTGTTTTGTATTAGGGCTTCCTTGTAAAACTATATAAACATAGATACGACCTAGAACACATTGGTAGTTGTAGTAGCAACATATTAGAAGGTGTCTAATACAATTTTGGCTTGGCAATTGCCCCCGGACGTAGTTCATGTGTTGAACGAACCGGGTAAACAACTCTTGTGTTCTTGTGTGTGTGATTCTTCCATTATTGTGCTTGTGGGTGTGTTGATTTCTTGTCTTGATTGCAACGGGGGTATCACCAAATTGACAACAGGCTCCTTATTTGAGAGTTGATGAATGAAAAATATGTATCTTTACACCTCTACACTTATTGAGTCTAATTCACTAAACATGGAAACAGTAGTGAAGGGATCTGAATATGATTACTTCGATTTACTTCACATCGTCCACCTTATCAACCTCTCAAGTAATAAGCTATCTGGAGAAAATCCTGAAGAGATAACAAAACTATTACTCCATGGATACCTTAAATTTATCTGGCAACCACTTGACAGGATAGATACCAGAGAAAATTGGAGAGTTGGAAACCCTTGACCTCTCATGCAACCATCTTTTGGGTACAATTTCCACCCTACATGGTCTCTTTGACTTTATTGAGCCATCTCAACTTGTCTCACACCAATCTTTCTAGTACTATTCCATCAGCCAATCAATTTCTCACCTTTGACGATGCTTCCATGTTTATTGGTAACCCTGGTGTGGAAAACCACTAACCAAATGTATTCTTCCATGTCAAGAGGATAATGGGTGTAAGAAAAATGAAGTCACCAAAGGGGTGAATGGTGAAGGCAAGAACAAAAATCTAGGTTGTACATCAGCATGGTGTTGGGTTTTGTAGTAGGATTTTGGTCTGCTTGTGGAAGTTTGCTGATCAAAGAGTTGCGGAGACATGCTTTCTTCAGAATTTTTGACAAGGTTAAAGATTGTCTCTTTGTGTTTGTCTCTTTGTTCATAATATGCTGTTTTAAAAGATGGAGGAACACAAATTTGTGTTTAAGGTTAAAAAATACATACCAAACCTTTTGGAATGGACAAAAAGGTCAAGCAACGTTTGGAGACCATGGTAGAGATTAGAGGGACAAGAAGGTCGAGCGATCAATAATTGAAGTTTAATAAATAATCACAGCATGTAGTTCGAGCCATTTTCTTGTGGGTTTCGGAATCATTGCTTAATGATTGCCTTTTATTGAAGTCTAAAAAGTTCAAGATATTGAATTCAGAGAAAATCATTGTTTATAGACTACATATTTCTGAACATTTACGATCTAATTATACATTTTCGGTATAAACTGTGCTTCTCATTGGACTTCAGAGATTGCGTGCTGAAGGTACTCGAAAGCTCTTTTATGATTTCTGAATCCCATAAACCAAAAGTCAAAATCATCCACAGTAACTATCTCAACATATAACTTATTTGATGACTTTTGTAAGTCCATGCTCTCCCTGGCTTTCTTTATCTGTATCAATGGGATTGACACCTTGTAATGAATCTTAACAATCTCCCCCGTCGGTGTAGAAATTTTGAAAATGGATCTATCACTGCAAAAGGCAACCTTATGGGTGGAGATGAAGAGGAAACCGAAAATGGGACCGGCTGTTGTTGACAAGTAGCATTGAAAAGCCTTCTCCAACTTCTCTCCGTCGCATAAGGTGAAATTTTTCTTGAAAACTTTTGTGGCGGCTCCGCAACTTGATTGAAGAATTCTTTGAACTAGGCTTAACTTCTTGCTCTTCAATACAATTGACATATTTCTTGACATATTTGAGCTTGTTGTGATGGATATAGTATATTTTAGGGTTGTATTTATAGGAGAAAAAGTTGGTTGGGGAATTGAATATCTTATAGTTGGATGACTCATATCTGACTCATCTCCAAGACTAAAGGGGTAGGCAGTGGCCACACAGACATGATATCTTAAACAGATTTGGTCTTGGCAAAAACAAAGCAAGCTGATGATGATTGATTGGGTCAGCTGTTAGGTCATTTAAGGAAGATGACATGTTACTTTCCTATTTTTCATACTCCCTCCGCCCCATAAAATCTTACCCATTTTGCTATTTTGGGCGTCCCACTTTAAAGTTCCACTTTCCTAAAAAGGAAAGTGGGACAATTATTTTGGGATAGCCCAGAAGGGAATATGAAGGTATATTAGTGGAGTGAAATGCCTGTATTTGCTCCATACCATAAGATAACTCATCTACTAGAGCAAAGGGCTGGAAAAGAAAAAGAGGAAACATATATATAGAAGTCATCTTCAATACCCACCTCATTAAGATAAAATGCCAACACAAAACTTTAATTCCCACCTCAGTACACAGTCATGCATATTAAAATGATGAAGCATACATGTCATCGCATTTCGTTATCTTATGATCGATCGTAAGATTTCTTAGACCGATGTTATATAAGATTGCATGTGCATCTGTCGACACTTTATTCGTGGATATGAGTCTGAGATGACTCATCCAACTAAAATTTCATCAAATCAGACAACTAGCTTAAGTTATCCCATTAAATACATTCCTTGAGTACACATATGATTCATCATAGCAACCCCAAACATTCCAACTTTTCGAGAGTTAGAGGCAGCCAACACCAGGCTTACTAGATCAATCTGACTATTATGGAGTGTTTATCATAATGTGAATCTGATAGCTTTGAATCATGTAAGAGTTGACTTGTCAAACTCGATGAGAAAGTTATGTATGCAAAATTAGAGGACATTCTTCCAGAATTCCATCAGATTACCATGATTAAATTGACTCTGATTCTGATTCCAAACATCATACCTTCTCAAGTTTCAAATTGGTAAATTAGAAATAAGGGTCTAAAGTTTGGGGGTCGTTTGCTAAGAGGGGTCGGATGTTCCAAATTTGGTAAATAAGGGTATGAAGTTACAAAATGTTAGCAAATAGGGGGGGGGGGTTGAAGAAAATGTTAGAAAAATGTGCTTGGGTGTTGATAGTGGTGTGTGGGGAGGGGGTTGAAGATGGAAGGTTAATATTAACAACCAAGATAGAATATAATTGTATTTTCTAACATATTCTTCCAAAAATGCCTCTTTGCCAACATTTGCAACTTCTAACCCTTATTTGCCAAATTTGAAACATCAGACCCCTTTCTACGAAACCCCCAAATTTTAGACACTATTTGTAATTTACCCGTTTCAAATAGATCTTTGAAGTTTAGAAGCATAAGTTGCACCTCTAAATATTTAGCCTGGTCAAACCATGATTAAATTTATATTGCATTGCGAGGTGTTAAAGTTGATTTTGTTAATGCAGTGAGATTAGGACTCAAATTAATTTACTGAAACAATAAAGACCAGGTTGAGTTTGGGGCCAACGTTTCTTCACGTAGGCGGGTTGACAAGTAGAATTTCACTCTATGTTGTTGAAGGCTCACAAATGTTACTTATCAAGAAAATAGACCCAATCACAATCCTCTTCAGCTCCAGCTTGCAGTGAGAAATCCATGAAGAATATTCTCCAGAAAGAATGCTTGTTATTATTAAGGATGATACAGGAACACATGAGGCGCCTGCCTCATCACCAGCCAGGCGCCAGCCTCAACTGGAGCAGACCACGGCTGAACCTTCTGTTCCTCAGGCGCACGCCTCATCCAACACCAAGCGGCCGGCTCAACATCACCAGACCTCGGCCAAGGCTACTGCCTCCCAGGCGCTCGCCCCATCAAGCACCAAGCGGCCGCCTCACTGCTCCTCGGCTGTTTCCTAATTGATTTGGTTTTCTATATTACTTTGATGTATATTCAGTAGTTTATGGAATTAGGAAACTAAATATGAAAGAGTATGAAAATACTCCTTGGTTTTTCCTAGTATCTTTGTGTTTCAGATATTTAAGTTAAATTTATCTTTTGTAAATAAATAGATTAGGAATAATTGTGAATATTTTTCTAACAATTAACGTGGTATTGTTTAGTTAGTGTTTGAGTTATTTTAGGTAATCTATCAATGATGGATTGATTGAGAAGATAAAGGTTGGCACCTAGGATTTCGGATATCAAGGAATGATTGACTCCTTGCCAAACTAGGAGTCAATGGCTTATAAAAGGAAGACAGAATCTCCTTCAGCATTCACCGATTTTCAGAGAATTTCACAAAGCTAAATTGAGTGATTCATCATTGACTAAATTGTGTTTGTTCCTTGAAAAAACCGAGAGTGTTTGTAGTCAAGGTTGTTTATTGTTTGATAGGGTTCATAGTCTTGAACCGAGTTTGGTCTTTTGTGTTTTGTTTCCTTTTCATTGTTTGAGTTTGTTATACAACTTGTATTCGTATCAAGTTGTAGTTTTATGAAAAGTTTCCAGCAAGAAGTTTCTTGCTGAAGTTTTAATTCCGCTGCAATTTACATTTTGTTAGTTATCTTTATATTTTTTGGAAATTAGTTGTTTAGTCTGTTGTGTTGACACTTGTGTGCACAACTGTACACACAAGTCTGTCCACAACTCTGATGTAACGCCAAAAAATCTAATGTAACGCTGAGATCAAAGCCGTTGCACTAATCAAAATGTGCCGTTACATTAGCTCTGTCGTTGCATTAGACTCGTTACATTAGCTCTGGCGTTGCATTAGATGCGTTACATTAGCTCTGTCGTTGCATTAGATGCGTTACATTAGCTCTGTCGTTGCATTAGCCGTTACATTAGCTCTGTCGTTGCATTAGACTCGTTACATTAGCTCTAGCGTTGCATTAGATGCGTTACATTAGGTCAGAAATGTAGTAGTGAAATTATTTTGAACAATAATTTTAGATTTATTTAATTATTTGAATAAAAATCTAAAATTTATTATTGATAGCATTTATAATGATGTATTAATAATAGTTTTAAATTTTCATTGAATAATTAAATCAACCTAAAATTACTACCACTACTATACGACTACTACTACTACTACTACTACGACAACTACTACTACTACTACTACGACTACTACTACGATTACTACGACTACTACTACTACGACTACAACTATTACTACGACTACTACTACTATACTGAAAGTTTCGTGTAGCTAGGAAACTTAATCACACAACAGGCAACGGATGTGAGCACAGATGTGTCTCACAACTGTCCACACATCCACAGATAATGCAGCGGAATAAAACAAATTAAAAGCAATAACTCAAGAGTTATTTACGCTTACTGATCAATGTGATCAGCAAACTAGGCTTACGCCCAAAAACTTTTCACTATAAAAACTTTGTTACTTACAAAAATATGAATAAGTGAAAACTAAAAGACGAAAATACTAAACAAGTTCTAATCACCTTCTACGATAAGAACAGACTCCCTTTCCCAAGTAGACTCTATTCCAATCAGAAGTAAAACAAAGAACTTGACAAAAACGTAGATGTGAGTTTCGGATGTATGTCACAACCTACACTTCACAACCTAAAACAATATTATGAAAACGTGAAGAACAAAGAGTGTTTTTCTCTCTGAATAAATCTCTCAAGCTCTATCTTCTCTTGTGCTGGTCTCTTGTATTTATAGGCACCTTGGAGAAGATCTTCACGAATCCAAACTCTTCCATATGTGAGAATCCAATTCCTACAAGGAAACATAAAGCACACTCACAAAGGAATAGATTGTTAGTAGGTTAGTCCTAATATAAAACTATGTACATAAATAAAAGATATTTACTCTATTTACAAAGTCCTTTTTAAAGTAGGATAATAAAAGATATTTACTCTATTTACAAAGTCCTTTTCAAAGTAGGATACTTATGAATCTTTCCATGAAAGCATAAAATCAACTTACCAAAAATTCCTCTTTGATTCGAAATAGGAAACACTTTATTTCTTAAAACTAAAATCCTTTTCACAATAGGACAATATAAATCTTTCCATGAAAGTCCCAAAATCAAATCACCAAATATGCTTATTTGGTTCGAAATAGGAAACATATTTGTTCCCTAAAAAGCACACGCTTTCAATCTCCCCCTATTTTGGACTTTCTGGTCAAAACTAAAGATTTATGATTTGATTACTATGACCAACATTTTCAGATTCGAAAACTCCCCCTGAATGGATGTGTGTGCAGATGTGTCAACACATTCACACAAAACTGCATAGAACAAGTCAGTACCAAAAATTGCAGTTCAACAAATATAGACTAAAGCAGCCATTCAGCAAAGTATTTAGGGATTTACAGATCAAGACTAAAACTAACAAATAACTAAAACGAATATTAAAAGCAATTAAAAAATATTAAAAACAAATATTAAAAGTAAATCTGTTGATGTTTCATTCACAAGTAAGAACAAACATTAAAACTCCCCCTGAGTTTAAGCATCAATCAAACATCAGAAGCGAAGAAAGACAACATCAGAACCATGCTCATCCTTTTTCTTCTTCTCCCCCTTTTTGACTAGAAAGTGAAGTCACCCATTTATGGAGATCCACCTTCAAAAACCCGTAAGGTTCTTGGCATGTGTCTCGGGAGGCAAACAGGTTGAGCATTGAGGGCAACAATCGTAACAATTTATGCATCAAAGTCTTCCACGATTGCATCAAAAGAATCTGCAGATGTGTGACAAGATGTGGCCACATCCTGACGCACATCCACAGCTTCAGCTCCATTGATTCTGCAGATTGATTAGACAGACAGAGAGAGAGAGAGAAATATATGGTGTGTGTGTGAGAGAGAGAAAGTACGAGGACAGGGAGCAAGAATTACAGAAGATTTAAGGCGATGTGACAAGGGTTGAGCCACAAAAAAATACTCACAACTCCCCCTATCCTACTCAAACAAAGATTCCTTTCTCAAACAGGACTCAAAATTGCAGCAAAAACAGAAAGAGCCCACAACGGTTGTAAAGCCCTTTTGAAATTTCCACACACACAGCGAATCACGAAAAGAATAGGGATTAAAATAAATCAAAATTTTGTCAACGTTTTATGGTAACAAAGAATCACTTCAGCCATATCTTTTTCAACAAAATCCCTTTAAAATTGTCCTTCCTTTTTTTTAAAAACGGATTGATACACACCTTTTTCTTTCATGGGAGATATTGGAGATCAAAAACATGTTAAATCAAAGAATAAATTAAGAATGAAAATAAATTAACTAGCATATTTACAAAGCTCCTATATGTCCTAAAAAATGCAGTATGCCTAGCATGATGCAAACACACAGGTGATGGAAAAATTCTCAGCTTATGGATGTGGCATAGGATGTGAGTCACATTTGGGGACACATTTAGATCACAAAAAGTCAATGAGCAATAATCCAATCTGCACAGCCTCTAGGATGCATCCACCAAATGTTTTTTTTATGTGGATTTTTGCATTGTGAGTAGCTTTCACTTTACTTGATCCCAAAGATAGCCCTTTTTCCCAATGATCTTATCAAGTTTGATTTCAAGATTTCTTATGAGAATCACTTGATCACAATGGTATGGCTTCATACTAAGGGTGAAGCAGCTGTTTCTCACACATATTTTTTTTCTTTTATAGCACCCACTGTGAGATACCTAGGAAGGTTATACCAAGTCATCAAAAGATAACATGGACAGGAAATACTCACAATTAAGTGATCAAAAACAATGTCAAGATGAAGACTCACAAGTGACCACACTGAGAAATTTCGTGCTAATGCATGATATTTTTTGAATTTTTTTTTTTTTTTTGAATTTTTTTTTTTTGATTTTTTTTTTTAATCTAATATACAGATGTGTTAGAGGATGTGAGACACATTTGTGCTCACAACCTTAGATATCACACAAACCAAGAGACTTCCTCAAGGAGGAAAATCTCTCCAAATCTAATGCCTTTGTAAATATATCGCCAATTGATTTTCGGCCCCAACAAATTCCGCACACACGCTTTTTGTTCTACAAGATCTCTAATGAAATGATGTCTAATATCAATGTGCTTTGTTCTAGAATGTTGGACGGATTTTTGATATGTCCAAGGCACTTTTGTTATCACAAAAAGCAGTCAAAATTTTGCTATTTAATCCATAGTCTTTTAGCATTTGATTCGGCAAAAATAACAGAGTGCAAAAACTTCCAAGGGCAACATATTTAGCCTTAGCTATGAACAAGGAGACATAACTTTTTCTCCTTCTATACCAGGAATCAAGGATGTTATCAAGGTAGGAACATCGAACACAAATGTTTTTATCATAAAAAATTTCTGCCCAATCTAAGTTAATGTATCCCACAATGATAGACACAAAGCAGTAATAACATACCTTGGAGTATAAGGATGTATGACTCCATAAAGCATCCAAATAACTGTGAGTTACCTTCTCATTCCTTTTGGTTTGCCTTTGATCATGCATTTCACCAACCACTTGAGAAGTGGGGTGATCTTTCTGAATTCTGGACAAAATGTCGTTTGATCTATCAACAGACCCAACATGGTTTCTTTCAGAAATAGATTCTCCTTCTGAATCTGAAGAAGAGCGACTTCGGTCTCGGTTCTTTGAGTGGATGTGGGTTCGAGATGTGGAAACACTTGTGTTCACATCTGCAGATACATCCTTCGCACATCCGGACACACATCTCGCGATTTTCCTTTGCGAGTGCCTTTTGTATCTTCGGCTCCCAGCGCAGATTTCCACTCTAGTTGATAACCTGAAATATCATCCTCGACAGTTTTGAGGTTAAAATCAAGTGTATCATCAAATCCAACATCAGAAAAACTTAAACAAGACAAATTGTCACAAAACTTGTAACAATTGTCAGATGATCTTAGACCAGTGAGTACACATGTGTTAGACTTATTAAACACCTCACAAATCTTCTTATCAAACTTCACATGTAAGTCATCATCACATAACTGACTTATACTAATGAGATTAGTCCTAAGACCTTCCACATGATATACATTGTGCAATTTTGGGAGACCTTCAACATCTAGGGTTCCTTTCCCAACAATTTTGCCTTGAGCACCACCACCAAAATTAACCTTTCCCCCACTAATTATCTCATAGTCTACTAGAAAAGCTTGATTCCCAGTCATGTGCCTAGAGCACCCACTATCAAAATACCAAGAACCCGGAGACACTACTCTTGAGGAAGAGTAAACAATATTGCAGGTAGCACTTGGTTTGGCCACCCACCATTTTTCGCTTTTCTTTTGTGGTGCGAGAGGTCTCAGATTACATGGATGTGTGTTCGGATGTGCATACATCTTCTCACACATCCGAGGCCGATTGAAGTGACCAAATTTTTTATCAGCCTTTAGTTTGTAACAGAAGGGTCTAATGTGACCAGGAGCTAGGCAATAATGACAAATATAGTGCCTTTTCCTAGGTCTTTTCTCACTCAAAATGATTTTTTCTTTATAAACTTGTTTTTCCACACCTTTTGAAGTAGAAGCCTCACATCCCTCCTTTACAAAATTACCAGTTTCAAAGCCCAGACCAGTTTTGTTACGTTGACCCACAGTAAAAGCTTCTTCCATTTTCATCTTACTTTTATTTAACTTGGTAAAAGTATTTTCAGCTTTTTCACATTCATTTTTGAATTTTTCAAGGTCAACTTCTCTTTTGGACACAAGGACTTCAAGTCTTGCAATAGTATCTTTTTGAACATCATTTTCTTTTAAAAGTATGACTTTTTCATCTTCACAAGCAGCTAATTTATCAGAAAGAGCTTTATTTACCTTAGCAAGTACCTCAATCTTGTCCATACGCTTCATCCAATCAGCATGTAGTTCCTTATAAGTTGCAAAGAGTTCCTCATAGGAATGTCCCTATCTTCATCATCCGAATCTCCTTTTACGAGAAACAGCTTAAAGGTCTGCTCCGATGTGAGTTCGGATGTGTACACATCTGTATCCACATCCGTCTCCAGATCAGCTTCAGAAAATTCTTTTTCATTTGTATCTGCAGTATAAGCATTAAAACAGACAGAGGAAGATTCAAACGCAGAGATGTTAGCAAATACTTCATCATCCTCACTATCACTCGAAGCAGTAGTGTAACTAATTCCCCTTTTCTTAAGTGTGTTAGCACACTCATAAGCAAAGTGACCAAAGCCACGACATGCTCTACATTGCACAGAATCAGAGGATTTCTTGTTATCGAAACGTTTATTTTTGAACCCCTCATCAGGATTATCTTCTTGTTTCTCTAAATCCTGAGAGTTCCTTTTAGGAAACTTGTTTCTCCTTTTGTTTTTCAAAATAGAATTGAACTTCTTGGTGATTACATCCACATCATCTTCCTCAAGATTAGATTCATTAATTTCAGAGGAAAGGTCAGCTATTTCCTTTGGAATGGCTGCAGAACTTTTAAGGGCAATACCTATTGCCTTGTTCTTTTGTTGAGCCTCAAGATTGAGCTCAAAAACAGTTAGAATACCAACAATTTTATCTAAACCTACTGTGTTGGTGTCGTTGGTTTCTTCAATAACAGCCACCTTAATGTTAAACCTTTCGGGCAAAGTCCTTAAGATTTTGCTGACTAATCTCGCATTCGAAATTGACTCTCCTAGGCTAGTGCATTCATTGGAGATTTCATGGATCTTAGCAGCATAGGAAACGATATCTTCAGTCTCCTCCATTCTAAGGATTTCAAACCTATCCATTAAAATTCTAAGCCTAGTAGCCTTTACACTTGGTGCTCCTTCACATTGTGTTTGCAAAATATCCCAAGCATCTTTAGCAACACTTTCATTAGTGATAAGCTTGTACATATTCCCAGAAACATGGCTGGAAATAGCACCCATAGCTTTCGAATTATAATTAGCAGAAAGAATTTCTTCAAGAGTCCATTGATCTTCAGGTTTTCTTTCGAAAATAGATTCACCACTGACACCGGCACGCGAGCTTCTTCTCCACAGTAGGAGGTTGCCATGCAACAAGAATACACATCCAAGCCCTTTCATCAATACTTTTGATGTAATTTCGCATCTTGGACTTCCAAAGAGAATAGTTCGTACCATCCAAGACAGAGGCCTGTTTTGGTGATTTTGGCATTCCATAATGACTACACTTTCGGATCAACACTCGGCAATATATCGAGAGTTGGCTCGATACCAATTGAAAGTTTCGTGTAGCTAGGAAACTTAATCACACAACAGTAACGGCAACGGATGTGAGCACGGATGTGTCTCACAACCGGTCCACACATCCACAGATAATGCAGCGGAATAAAACAAATTAAAAGCAATAACTCAAGAGTTATTTACGCTTACTGATCAATGTGATCAGCAAACTAGGCTTACGCCCAAAAACTTTTCACTATAAAAACTTTGTTACTTACAAAAATATGAATAAGTGAAAACTAAAAGACGAAAATACTAAACAAGTTCTAATCACCTTCTACGATAAGAACAGACTCCCTTTCCCAAGTAGACTCTATTCCAATCAGAAGTAAAACAAAGAACTTGACAAAAACGTAGATGTGAGTTTCGGATGTATGTCACAACCTACACTTCACAACCTAAAACAATATTATGAAAACGTGAAGAACAAAGAGTGTTTTTCTCTCTGAATAAATCTCTCAAGCTCTATCTTCTCTTGTGCTGGTCTCTTGTATTTATAGGCACCTTGGAGAAGATCTTCACAAATCCAAACTCTTCCATATGTGAGAATCCAATTCCTACAAGGAAACATAAAGCACACTCACAAAGGAATAGATTGTTAGTAGGTTAGTCCTAATATAAAACTATGTACATAAATAAAAGATATTTACTCTATTTACAAAGTCCTTTTTAAAGTAGGATAATAAAAGATATTTACTCTATTTACAAAGTCCTTTTCAAAGTAGGATACTTATGAATCTTTCCATGAAAGCATAAAATCAACTTACCAAAAATTCCTCTTTGATTCGAAATAGGAAACACTTTATTTCTTAAAACTAAAATCCTTTTCACAATAGGACAATATAAATCTTTCCATGAAAGTCCCAAAATCAAATCACCAAATATGCTTATTTGGTTCGAAATAGGAAACATATTTGTTCCCTAAAAAGCACACGCTTTCATATACACCATATACCCGTACCTATACCCTAAACCATAACTCATACCCTAAATCATATGTCATATGTCCATATCCTATACCCTAAACCATAACCTTTAGATATATAACAATTGAGAAGGATATAATGCAACGCCAAGTAACTTAACACAAGGGTGTTACTGAAGGCGTTGCATTAGTAATATAGCAATTGCATTAGAAGGATATAATGCAACGCTAAGTAACTTAATGCAAGGGATTTATTGTTGGCGTTGCATTAGAAGAATCTAATGTAACGCCTAGAAACCTAAGGCAACGCAAAGGCCATAGCTGTTGTAATAGCTCAAATAAACCGTTGCGTTGATGAAATAATGCAATGCCATTCTAAAGCATCGTTGCATTTGATGCATTTGATGCGTTACATTTGTTCAAAAATGTAGTAGTGTGGTTGAGTTTGAGCAGTAACAATCTTTCTGGGGAGCTCCCTTTCTCTTTAAGGTATTGTACAAATTTGGAGACTCTTAACCTTGGTGATAACATGTTCTGTAGGCAAATAGCCAAATGGCTTGGTGAACGCTTTTCAACACTATTAAAGCTACACATGCGGGGTAATTTATTTACAGGAAAGATTCCTCGACAACTTTGTGATCTTCGTGCACTTCATTTGTTAGATCTTTCTCTTAATAATTTATCTGGAAGTATTCCACCATGCCTTGGAAATTTGAGAGTTGATGAATGAAGAATACTCCCTCCGTCCACTTACATACTTCACACTTTCTATTTTGAGCGTCCAATTACATACTTCACACTTTGTTTCTTTACCCAAAATGGAAAGTTTTTATTATTAAAAAATTAACCCTACCCCACTCATTCTCTCTCCTACATTATTTTAATACTCACAACACGATTATAATTTACTATTCTCTCCACTCATTCTCTCTCCTATTTTACTTTTACACTCACAACATTTATATCATTATTTTTTTTCTTAATCCACGCGTGAACAGTAACTGTGAACTATGTAAGTGGACGGAGGGAGTATGTATCTTTACACCCCTACACTTATTGAGTCTATAATTCACTAAACATGGAAACAGTAGTGAAGGGATCTGAATATGATTACTTCGATTTACTTCACATCTTCCACCTTATAAACCTCTCAGGTAATAAGCTATCTGGAGAAAACCCTGAAGGGATAACAAAACTATTACTCTTGGGTACCTTAAATTTATCTGGCAACCACTTGACAGGATAGATACCAGAGAAAATTGGAGAGTTTCGGCGGTTGGAAACCCTTGACCTCTCATGCAACCATCTTTTGGATACAATTTCCACCCTACATGGTCTCTTTGACTTTATTGAGCCATCTCAACTTGTCTCACACCTATCTTTCTGTTACTATTCCATCAGCCAATCAATTTCTCACCTTTGATGATGCTTCCATGTTTAGTGGTAACCCTGGACTTTGTGGAAAACCACTAACCAAATGTATTCTTCCATGTCAAGAGGATAATGGGTGTAAGAAAAATGAAGTCACCAAAGGGGTGAATGGTGAAGGCAAGAACAAAAATCTAGGTTGTACATCAGCATGGTGTTGGGTTTTGTAGTAGGATTTTGGTCTGCTTGTGGAAGTTTGCTGATCAAAGAGTTGCGGAGACATGCTTTCTTCAGAATTTTTGACAAGGTTAAAGATTGTCTCTTTGTGTTTGTCTCTTTGTTCATAATATGCTGTTTTAAAAGATGGAGGAACACAAATTTGTGTTTAAGGTTAAAAAATACATACCAAACCTTTTGGAATGGACAAAAAGGTCAAGCAACGTTTGGAGACCATGGTAGAGATTAGAGGGACAAGAAGGTCGAGCGATCAATAATTGAAGTTTAATAAATAATCACAGCATGTAGTTCGAGCCATTTTCTTGTGGGTTTCGGAATCATTGCTTAATGATTGCCTTTTATTGAAGTCTAAAAAGTTCAAGATATTGAATTCAGAGAAAATCATTGTTTATAGACTACATATTTCTGAACATTTACGATCTAATTATACATTTTCGGTATAAACTGTGCTTCTCATTGGACTTCAGAGATTGCGTGCTGAAGGTACTCGAAAGCTCTTTGATGATTTCTGAATCCCATAAACCAAAAGTCAAAATCATCCACAGTAACTATCTCAACATATAACTTATTTGATGACTTATGTAAGTCCATGCTCTCCCTGGCTTTCTTTATCTGTATCAATGGGATTGACACCTTGTAGTGAATCTTAACAATCTTTCCTGTCGGTGTAGAAATTTTGAAAATGGATCTCTCACTGCAAAAGGAAACCTTATGGGTGGAGATGAAGAGGAAACCGAAAATGGGACCGGCTGTTGTTGATAAGTAGCATTGGAAAGCCTTCTCCAACTTCTCTCCTTCACTTAAGGTGAAATTTTTCTTGAAAACTTTTGTCGCTCCGCAACTTGATTGAAGAATTCTTTGAACTAGGCTTAACTTCTTACTCTTCAATACAATTGACATATTTCTTGATAAAGCCTACTGTTGGTTGCTTTAAAAACTTAAAACAGATGAGAATATTTGAGCATGTTGTGATGGCCTGATATACTATATTTTAGGGTTGTATTTATAGGAGAAAAAGTTGGTTGGGGAATTGAATATCTTATAGTTGGATGACTCATATCTGACTCATCTCCAAGACTAAAGGGGTAGGCAGTGGCCACACAGACATGATATCTTAAACAGATTTGGTCTTGGCAAAAACAAAGCAAGCTGAAGATGATTGATTGGGTCAGCTGTTAGGTCATTTAAGGAAGATGACATGTTACTTTCCTATTTTTCATACTCCCTCCGCCCCATAAAATCTTACCCATTTTGCTATTTTGGGCGTCCCACTTTAAAGTTCCACTTTCCTAAAAAGGAAAGTGGGACAATTATTTTGGGATAGCCCAGAAGGGAATATGAAGGTATATTTAGTGGAGTGAAATGCCTGTATTTGCTCCATACCATAAGATAACTCATCTACTAGAGCAAAAGGCTGGAAAAGAAAAAGAGGAAACATATATAGAAGTCATCTTCAATATCCCACCTCATTAAGATAAAATGTCAACACAAAACTTTAATTCCCACCTCAGTACACAGTCATGCATATTAAAAAGATGAAATATTCATGTCATTGCATTTCGTTATCTTATGATCGATCGTAAGATTTCTTAGACCGATGGTATATAAGATTGCATGTGCATCTGTCGACACTTTATGCATGGATATGAGTCTGAGATGACTCATCCAACTAAAATTTCATCAAATCAGACAACTAGCTTAAGTTATCCCATTAAATACATTCCTTGAGTACACATATGATTCATCATAGCAACCCCAAACATTCCAACTTTTCGAGTGTTAGAGGCAGCCAACACCTGCAGGCTTACTAGATCAATCTGACTATTATGGAGTGTTTATCATAATGTGAATCTGATAGCTTTGAATCATGTAAGAGTTGACTTGTCAAACTCGATGAGAAAGTTATATGTGCAAAATTAGAGGACATTCTTCCAGAATTCCATCAGATCACCATGATTAAATTGACTCTGATTCTGATTCCAAACATCATACCTTCTCAAGTTTCAGATGGGTAAATTAGAAATAAGGGTCTAAAGTTTCAAATTGATTCCAAACATCATACCTTCTTAAGATGAGTCATATCTGACTCATCTTCTGGGCTAAAGGGGTATAGGTATAGGCAGTGACCAGCCACACATGAAATCTTAGGCTCCGTTTGTTTAGTGTAAAACATCTTCCGGAAAATGATTTCCTGCAAAATGTTTTCCGGAAAATGAAAATGTTTTCCGGAAAATGTGATAAACATGTTTTCGGTTGTTTGATAAGGAAAATGTTTTCCGGAAAATGTGTGTATGTGAGGGTGTTATCATTTTCCGGAAAATGTTTTACTTAGGAAAAATTCGTAAATCATTTTACTTAAAAAAGTGGGGAAAATATTTTCCGAAAAATATTTTCTCCATTTTCCGGTGCTTAACAAACACCGGAAAATGGGGAAAATGTTTTCCGGAAAACATTTTCCCCCAAACAAACGGAGCCTTAAATCGATATCTTAAACAGATTTGGTCTAACAAAAGGAAAGCAAGCTGATGATGATTGACTGGGTCAGCTGTACTAAGTCATTCAAAGCTAATGAAGATGATATGTTAGTTTCCTCTTTTTCATATGCACTGAGCTAGGTGGGAGATGATGATTTATTAAAAGCTAAGAAAGATTTACATGTGGAATGTTTCCTTTTTTTTTTTTTTTTTTTTTTTTTTTTATAAATATATGCATGACTGGACATTCAGGTGGAAGTTAAACTTTTGAGTTGGAATCTTACCTTTATGATGCCAACATTTATCCTTGCTTTCTTGCTTTCTTTTTTTTTTCTTTGTACAAATGCAGACCAAAGGATAAGGTTGGTTAGGCATGCTGATATACTTCCTCCGTCCCGCCCGAAGCTTCACCTTTTTCCCAAATGGGTGTCCCGGTAGAAGCTTCACCTTTCCTAAAATGGAAAAGGTTTATTAATATTCTATTATACCCACTAACTTTTCTCTCTCACACATTTAAATTATGGGTCCCACTTGTCATATCCACTCACTTTTTCCCTCTTACAACCCTTCTCCCACTCCCATTATTTTGTACTTAATTGCTTGACAGTAACTTCTTTTGGTTAGTATATTTTCTTTACATAACAGTGTATTAGTTGAAGTTTGATATGAGGAATTGTTTGACAAGATAGTTAACTAAGCCCTCTATATATGCAATTGTGTTGGCACTTCCCCAATCCCCGCTTGGCAGGGAGCGCTTGGTGCACCGGGATTTGCCCTTTTATATTGAATTGT